>CM035153.1:91021352-91621352 GCA_020205615.1 Panax quinquefolius
AGGTTCAAAGAAGATGGAAAGATGTCAAAGACCAAAGACCCGTTGTTAAGGAAGGAGAACGATAGTCGATCGTATGTTACAAATGTGGAGGGAAGGACACATAAGTCCAAACCGCATCGATGCGATCCAAAGCATGTTATAATTGTGGAAAAAGGCCACCTAGCCCGATTTTGTCGTGCACCAAAGTCAAGTCCAGCTGGGATGGAGGCATCAAAGGGTGTCCCAGATAAGACAAAATCGGTAGTTCAAGGGAGAGCGTTTGTCATAACCTCCCAAAAAGTGAGGAATCCAAACGAGGTGGTCACGGGTAAGTAAATCATAAATGCTTACGAAGTCTATACCTTATTCGATACCGGTTCTACCTATTCATTTATCTCTCTTTCTTGCGTTCAACGTTTAAATTTGACTCCGAAGAAATTAGACTTTGACTTATCTGTTGAAGCTCCGTTAGGAGAAACCTTCATTACATGTGCTATCTAAGTCTTGGATGAGAGTCACAGTTTTGAATTATATTTCTATTATTAATAAATTTTCTGACGTATTCTTGAAGACTTCTTAACCTACCCCTAGAGCGTGAAATCGAATTTTGTATTGACCCCAGTACAAAAACCATTTCTTAAACCCTCAAATATTTCTTCAACCAAAATGAACGTATAGTGCGCCAAAGACGTTGGCTCGAGCTGTTGAATATTACGACCGCACCATTCAATATCATCGTGGAAGAGCGAACATGGTAGCTGACGTGTTGAGCAGAAGATCATATGCGTTTACGAGTGCGATGTTGTTAACACAAAGACCCATTTCGTATAACTTACAAATAATGAAGATAGAGTTAAAGACTCTAGAGCCCCACGAGAAGATAACAAATATACGAGTATAATAAACTTTAATCGATAAAGTTAAAGCCGCTCAAACTACACAACCGAATCTGATAAATGTGAAGAAGGTAAAAGAAGGCGTTATCTCAACCCTCGATTTTATTGGCCCATTTGAAATCCTCGATCGAGTAGGAACTATGGCCTATAAACTCGTTTTACCGCCAAGTATGTCGCGTGTTCATAACATTTTTCACGTATCGATGTTACGTAAATATGTGGATGACCCGAACCACATTATTAAATTAGAACTAGACGAGATAGCAGAAGATTTAGCGTATGAGGAGATACGTGTTAAAATCTTGGATAAGAAGGATCGTATGCAACACTCAAAGGTTATACCTCAAGAGTTAGAATTTGATGAGGTATCCTCATCTCTTTGGTATACCAGGTATGTACGTAAATTTCGAGGGCAAAATTTCATAAGGAGGGGAGATTGAAAAACCCCAGATTTTATGAATAAAGATTTAAATTTCTCAAAATATTTTTTTTAATATTATGGTGTGGATTTGATATAATGTCATAGTTGTGGGTAGTATTTATAAATTTTGCAAAGTATGCAAGTTGTTATATAATATTCGATTGGTCGGGGAATATTCATTTTAACAGGGAATATTCGTACAATGACACAATCATTGGTGGACCCCGCAACGGAATTATTGTTGGATTGAGAAAACGACAAAAATATTTTATGAAAATAACGGCGGAAGTTTTACCGTTAACTGTTGAAACACCCGGTGTTAAAAGTACAATAATACGCGTGGTTGCATAGTAGCACACGGTATTGATAATTGATGCTTACGTGAGAAGTCACTCAGTTTTGATTCAATTATTGTCAATATTTTATATATTATTAAATCAATAATTGAGATGACAAGTTGTTAATATTATTATTTGCAATATTAACGATATCTAGAAGTTCTGCCAATGAGAGGTTTGGTCACCTAATTGCGCGCCAATAGGGAGAAATCCTTATTGAAGCCCCCTCTTTCACAGGAACGACACAGTCGATTAATAGTGTGAATTATAATAATGATGATGAAGTTTTGTTTTATTAGTATTATTAATGTAATAAAATGAAAAGTTTTTATATAAAATGTAATACTTTTATAAAGTTATTCGTTTTATTAGACTATAAATAGAATATACAATATTCTATTATGCATAGTATTTTACATAGTAAAATCTTTTTATATAAAATAGAATATTTTTATAAAGTTATTTATTTTATTAGAAAATAATTAGAATATAATATATTTTATTATGCGTAGTACTGCATAGTATTTTGCATAGTAAAATCTTTTTATATTAAACAGAATACTTTTATAAAGTTATTCGTTTTATTAGATTATAAATAGAATATATTATATTTTATTTAAAAGATTTTGTTTTATTAGAATATTTTATTAAATCAATCTGGACCGTCCGTTTATAAAGTAAATCAATCTGGGTCGTTCATGAATTAGTTACTATGCAGTCCATTCTTCCATAAACAGAAGCTCATTCCTTCATTATTTCTTACGAATTCACTGAAACTCTAGAGAGAGAAACTATAGGGAGAGTTCTTCTTCTGTAATCTCGAGCGTATTTCTTTAGAGTTTAAGAAAGCTTTGAGCGTAGAAGATAGTGCAAGTTTTCTTCAAGTATTTTCTCGCCCTACCAGTCGGAATACTCTTCTTTTACGGTAAGGGATATTATTTGTTGTACTCGTAAGGGGTATTATTTCTATTGTATTCATGAAGAGAACTTCTGTTATTCCATTCTTTATTATTCTGTTGGAATAACCTGTATACGCGGACTACCCTATACTTGGTGAAATTCTTCTATTATTCCATTCTTTATTATTATGTTGGAATAACCTGTCTATGTGAAGTACCGCATACATGGTGAAATTCTTCTATTATTCCATTCTTTACTATTCTGTCGGAATATCCTGTCTGTGTGTTTTATGCCAGACTTGGTTCCATTATTTATTATTCTCGCTTTAATATCTCGCTTGGTGCGATTTACGCGTGACGACCGTTCCATTATTTATTATTCTCGTTGGGAATAACTCAGATGTGCGATCTATCGCATGCATGGTGAATCCTTCTGTTATTCCATTCTTTATTATTCTGTTGGAATAACCTGTCTATGTGGATTACCACATGAATGGTGAATGATACTTTGTATTCATTCCTTATTAAATTATGGAAATGATCTGGATACATGGATTACCGCATGGCGGGTGAAAATCCATTTGCAGTTTCATATATTCTTTATTATACTCAGTTGGTTAAAGTTTTGGCTTCTATACTCCATGAAATTAGTGGCATATCCTTGATATTTGCACTTCATCCAGTATCTTTTCATGGAAATATTCTTCTGAGCATTCTTGAATTTTACTCTACAAAGAAGTATTATGTTGACAATTTCGACATTATTGAGTTCAGGATAAATTAACTTATAAATTTTTAAAATTTATTCTTGAACTTGTTTTATTGAATTATTATGTCATTGTCATGATGAGTTATGTTGGTTATTATGTGAAAACATGAAAATTTCTTAGATATCACAAAGGGTTGAAAATCAGATTTTGGTGAAAATAGAACATGAAATTCAATTGACCATATATCCTATTATATTTCGAATTTTTGGGTGTGGTCAAGTTGTAGAATTAGATCTATGAGTTTTCTAACTTATCCAAGTGGAATCGCTAGAAAAGGTGTTGTAGATTTTTTTTGTGGACTATTTTTAGCAAAGGAGTCAAAAGCTGCAAAAGAGAAAAATGCTACTGCCCAGAAATTTAAAAGGGCTGTTTCGGCCACTTAATTTATGAGAAAAATTCTGGCCTTTTGGGACATGAAAGTATATGGTATAAAGCACCTCCTGTCCAAAAATGAGCTCATCCCGACTTAAAATGAGCAAGTTATGACCATTTCAATATTTATGTTTTTCTGATGAAAATGCTATAACTGGAGTTCTATGACTCCGATGACCATGAAATTTAAACCGTAAGATCATGTTAATATGTGTAAGATCCTACCAAGAGTTGGGAATTTCTGGAATTAAACTTGAGGTAGCTAATTTCTTAAGGAATTAATTAGAAATTGATTTTTGAAAAATAGTAAATGAATTTTAAAAATTCTGAGAAAAATATATGTTCATTATGGGACTATATTCTGCTAAATCCCAGAAAAGAAATATTTTTGGGACTGATTTGGTATTTTTCAAGAAAATGGTTTAGTTACGAACATATGAGTTAAATATGTTATGTAAAGTAACAAAGTTGGAAAATAGGATTTTATGGCTTGAAAATCCTATATAGGGTATATGCAGATTTTTGATAAAGGATTTGATCATTGGTGATGAAATCTTATGAGTATGACATTTTTGAATGATTAAATGCATTATTTGGTAAAGTATAAACATTTGAAATAAATTGTTTATAAGTTTAAGAAGTGATTAAAATATTGTTATAATATTAATAATATTAGATTATGAGTTTATTAAGTGATTGATAATATTTGGATAAATTTAAAGTCTTTAATATTTATCCTTGTTTTAGTTTGATTAATGCTTATATCATTGTCATCATTCTCATGTTTATATTGTGATAAAAGTCATCTTTGGCTTACGTACATAGATGGACTTGGTGTGATTATGACTAGGGATGATTCGGTATAGTCATGACCGTAATGTGACGAATGATGGGGTAAAAATCCTCAGTGTCCTGTAGTGCATTGATGGACAGTTTTTGGTATGATTATGACCAGGGATTATTTGGTATAGTCATGACCCTTGATAATTTAATGAATATCCTTGGCCCGTAAAGCAGGGATGACTTAATGATGTGGTTTATTTATTAAGCTGAGTTTCAGCAATTAAGTTGATGAAAAAAATTTTAAATCATAAAAGATAGTACATTTTATTCTCTACTTGACTCTTTTAATGGATTGTTTGTTCCGCTGCAGTTAACCTTGATGTCTTTTGTATTTTATCAGTTTAACATTGTTGAAGGCTAATGATAATTTATTCTGCATTGTCTTAGTCATAATATTTCTTACTGGGCTAGTTGAGCTCACCCTTTCTTTCACTGTTCTCTTCAGGAAATGAGAATATAGCTGGGACGAGTCGGGGAACGGAGTGACTGTCCAGATGATAGTATTAGTAGTCCTCACTATTCTGTTAAATAGTGTGATAATAAATGTAATGAGGACTCCATTGAGAGTGGATATTGTCTAGAAGGCAATATTATTGTTTAAACTCTCAGCTATGTTTTGTCGTATTTTACACGACTGTTGTATAATTAAGTTGTATTTGTATTTTTGTACCATGTATCTGGCGACTCAAGATGGATGATGTATACCTATTTTTGGGGGTGTCATATATATATATATATATATATATATATATATATATATATACACAAATAATTGCATAAACCTTTGTTTTATTACTAAAATTATTTATAAAATTCTCAGGTATTATAGTATCCTATGACTCCAAAGCAATGAACACGCTGTTGAGTGGTATAGTACAATCTAAAATCGATAAGATCTCTGCATGCAATACGTCTAAAGAAAATTGGGATACAATTATTATTAGTCATGAGAGAACTACTAAGGTGAAGTAAGTCAATTTAAGTACGTTGATGCAAGAATATAAAATTTTCAAGTTATAGAAGAATGAAAAAATCAAAGAAGCTCAAGCAATATTCCTCACTCTGATGAATTCACTAAGTATGCTCAGCTGAAAAATTGATCAGAGAGAAATAAACATAAAGCTCCTAAGAGTCATACCCACCGAAAATTACAACTCTTCAAGACTCAACAATAATTAGTACCATAGAAACTCTTACCTTACTTAGAGAACTTGAAGAATTTGAAAATCAGCTAAAAAGGTATGATCAAGAAGATGAGGCACCTAAGAAGAGGACGTTAGCTTTACAAGCTAAAAGTTTCATGGAAGGTGATGATGAAGACTCTGATGAAGAAATAACATTAATGACTAGAAAATTGAGAGAGCTAATTAAAAAGAAAATCAAATCAAAGTTCCAAGGAAAAACTTTCAACAACAAGGAATTCAAGCAAAAACCACAAGAGGAAACTTGTTTTGAATGAGCAAACTTGTTTTGGATGTGGAAGGCCTGGTCACTTCAAGAGAGACTGTTTCTAAATCAAAAGGAAGAACAAAGGAAGCAACTCGACATGGAAAACATTAATGACATGGAGTGATGATGAATCCAAACATGAAGCTGATCAAGATGATGAAACTACCCAACTATGTTTCACAAAATTAAACAATCAGGAATCATCTGAGGTAAACAATAAACTTGGTGAAATAACTATTTCTAATTATATTATTTTAAAGAATGAAAATCTTCGTAGTATAGAGAAAAATGTTCATTTAAAAATTGGATAAATGAGTTAATGAAAGAAGTAGAAACATTGATTGAGGAAAAACAAAAAGTAGTTAAAGATTGCACATCAAGTGAAGTGTCCAAATTAAATGCTAAAATTGATTACTTAGATATCTATAATAAAATTTTGTATAATCATGCAAACAAATTATATAAAGAAACAATGTTTTTAAAAAGGAAAATGATAATTTAAAAAAAAAGTCTAAAAATGAGAGATACATGTATAGATCCATTTAATAATGGAAAAATAGTAAACATGCAAAATAAAAATGATGAAAAAATAATTTCATTAAAAGAGATCTTGCAAAAAAACTTCAAGGAGAAGAAATTTTGAATATAATGTTGGGTGCTCAAATGTCAAGTTTAGAAAAAAGGAATTGGGTACAATCTTGTCAGAAACATAAAAAGTACCACTAAAAAAATTATAATAATAAATAATAAACCAAGGAACAAGCCTCTTTAATGCTCACCTTTTGTTACTTGCAAAAATTGTAGTTTAAAAGGACATTTTGATACAAATTGTAATAAAATAAAAATAAAAACAAGTTTGGTTAAAGAAAAGTTGTGACGCCCCCAAATTCAGGTACTTGAAACCCGAACTCAGTGCTTCACAATACCATTTCTTTGAGCAGAATAAAAATATAAATATAAATATCAAACTTAATTTACATATCAAAGTTGTCTAAATCCCAGGTTCACAACCTTTAATTCATTACATTGCATGATAGATAATAAATATTATCATCGTAATATAGACTAACTATTACATAAGTTACCATAAAGTTTATCCTACCAGTTTTCCATTTCCTTTCTCCTTGTCTGAACCTTTAGGTTGATTACGCTTAACTGAAAACATTTACATTTAAAGCAAGAATGAGCATTTGGGTGCCTGGTAAGTAATAGAAAACAATAAACATTAGTTGAAAGAAGTAAATGTTCTCTGTGAATGGCACTTCTACAACGAATCAACAGTTGTGAAGTAAACTGAAACAATTATGAACAACGTATCAATTCTATTTCAAAATTTTGAAACTACGTACTGACTATAAATGGAGAATAATCGATAGTCTATGAACTTTGTTTTTGATTTTCGATATTGAATTGAATAACAAGAATTAATTATACGAAATAAGAAAGTGGAATATTTTCCAGAGTTTATGCTAAGTGATCCCTAAGGATCTTGAACTTCACTTCTCGAGTAACTATCAAATATTTACTTTGATATACCCAGGTGTATCAGATAACCATAAAGATTAAGTCATACCCCTCTGCATGGTTAATAAGTGATCAACTTCATTATACCCTATATTATGCATAATACTGAAAACATGCGCAATGGCAAAATTTACAACCAAAAGTTTCCCTTTTATATAAAAAGGTTGTCCTTTTCAGTCTTATAACCAAAATTTGAATCAGAACAACGAAATTCTATGATTTCAATATCTAATCGCTTTTTTGACCTAGCCGAAATAATTGGCATCGACCTGTCAATAATAATTGAGTTCTCTTCTCAAACCTATTAAGTTCTAACAAATGTTCATCTAGCCAGAATAATTATCTAAGACATATCTCAACGTTATTTTTAAATCTATGTCTAGCCGAGTCAAATAGCTTAGACATCTTTTAATCAATGTATACATACCGGAATTTAATAAGTATGTATCATCAATTACAAAAATTATCTAAGTGAGGACACTTGTATAACCAATTTTAGAAATTAACGAACATAATAAATATTTGAATTATACAATAATAATGTATTGATAACCAATGATCGGATAGAATTCAAGAATTGGAATGTCTACAAAAGTATAGATACATGAACAATAACAATAAAAATATAGTTCTGAAACTGGCTTACACATGTCCATTACATAAAGTAAATGCAAAGGTTAGATACTTGCCTGGTCTGCTGCTTACAGTACACGACTTAGTTCTATCTTTAATACAATAACCTATCATTAATAAGATCATTCTTTTGATTAGAATAATATATCGTAACACATAGTACTGCTATTTGCAGTCAACACATAACCTATAAGATCTAGACGCATGAACATACTGTCAGACGATTCTGGGCAAGTTCTGGGTTACCTAGAACTTGTTCAGTCATGGTTGGTCAATGAGGTTTCACCACCCATAACTTGCAATCTGTGCATGATCTGGACTTGATTCAAGTTCCAAAACACAGATCTTATAGCATACTACATGATCAAACCTTAAAACAACCAAAAACATAAACAGGCTGAGATCTATAAGACCTAACATTCTACTGTCAGACACAATTTTAAAACTTTTCCAGATTTTGAAAAACTTCAAATTCGAACTTATAGATGTTATAGATCTAATAAATACCAACACAGATAAACTATATACACTACATACTACATAATACAACACAAAAACAAAAGATCTAATGTAAGACCCCGGATTTTATGAAATAAAAGTATTCAATTTTTCTTATAATTATTATTCAGTAAATGGTTAAATTGATAAAAGTTTAAAGTTAAGGGTGATATATGTAAAATTTTCAAAATACGCAAGTGGTTATAAAATACTCATTTTTGTCGGGAATATTCGGTTGGTCGTGGAATATTCTTGTTGTTAGGGAATATTCGATGACGCACCAGCGATCATTTTTGTGGGCCCATAATGTAATAACCGCTTGGATGAAGAAAATGACAAGTTTGAGTTTTTATAAATAACGACATAGTTGTTACAGTTAACACTGTTGGAATACCCGGTAGTTAAAATACAGTAATATGCGTGGTTGCACAATAGCACACGGTATTGCACAATATTTTTGAATTATTGATCCTTACGTAAGAAGGCACTACTCAATAATTGTTATAGTAATTACTGTTCAATATTTTATTTTATTGATTCAATAATTGCTGCGTTGATATTTTATATTATTATTGTTTCAATAATTGTCACTGCACAGTATTTCTCATTATCATATCAATAATTCATATTCTTTGAATAATATTATTAGATAGCATTATTGGCAATATCTAGAAAGTTCTGTCTAAGAAGAGCTTTGGTCACCTAATCATGGCCAAGAAGGAGAAATCCTTATCTGAAAGCCCCTCTTTCTGGGAAGCTACCGATCATTATAATAATTGTGATTTTATAATATTATTTGTGAATAATTAATTATAGATTTTTATGATAAGGAAATATTTATTTGATGCGGATATAAATGATGGATTTATTTATGTGGTTATAAATGAAGGAATTAATGTTGAGGTGTTTTATCAATATTTTTTTTGGAATGGAGGTATTAAAAATCAAATCAGTATTTTTACGATATATTGCGTGAGTTATAATTTTAATTCGACCGTTGGATCGTTGTGATTTTTGGATATGTTATACATATATAAGTTGAGTATATATCCACAAATTTTGAACCATTAAAAATGAAAGTATGATTTGTTATGAATTGTAAGAGGTGACTAATTCAGAAATTAAGTTTATAAATGATTTTGGTGGAAAATTCTAGAATTTAGTGGGCCCCACTTGTGGTTGGTGAAGAAATGTGCTAAAATTCTAATTCAAATGTGGTGGGTGGCAATAGTAGCAGGTAAAGCCATCAGGTAGCAGGTCAAGTCTACTTCGACGTGCTAACATTTTCCTATAAATAGAGGGCTAAGTTAGAATTGAAAATCACACCAGAAAAATAAGCTTTCTCTCTCTATATATATATTATCAAGCGCATTTTGTGAGTATTTAGATATTTTGAGAGTTGCTATTTAGTGCAAGGTTCCCTTCTGCTTTACATTCAGGTCAGAAATACTGCTCTTTCGAGGTAAGGGATTTTAAGGGTTATTATGTTTTTCAGTTTTGTAATTTTTCCGACCCTCAAAAATTCTGGAAAAATTTGAAATGATAATTTGATGAGTTTTCTTGATTGTGTCCAAAAATGGTGATTTTTGGATGTATAGATTAAGAGTTATGAATTTTATGAGAAAAGACTATTTTAAAAGTAAACTCTTATAAATCATTGTGGTTAACTCCAAAATTGGAGAAATTTTTATTGGGAGTACATCTATATAACATCAGTATATTCTATAAATTTCAGAATTTTTGGACAAAAGTACAATTTATGATAAATATCTAAATATTCGGCAGTTTTGGCCATATGAAAAATAGTAAATGAATTTTAAAAATTATGAGAAAAATATATGTTCAATATGGTACTATATTCTGCTAAATCCCAGAAAAGAAATATTTTTGGAACTGATTTGGTATTTTTCATGAAAATGGACTAGTTATGAATAAATGAATTAAATATGTTATGTGAAGTATGAAAAGTGAAAAATAGGATTTTATGGCTTGAGAATCCTATATAAGGTATATGCAGATTTTTGATGAGGGTTTTGGTTATTGGTGATGAAATTTTATGATTTTGGCATTTTAGGATGATTAAATGCATTAATTGGTAAAGTGTAAATAATTAAAATAAATTGCTTATAAGTTTAAGAAATGATTAAAATATTGTGGTAATATTAATAATATTAGATTATGAGATTATTAAGTGATTTATAACATTTGGATTAAGGTGCTATGAAATTATTATTCATGAATATTACTCTTGAAATTAAATGTAGTTGTTGATCGTATTGTTTTTATTATCATATAAAACATTTTTATAATCCCGGTGATGAAATTTCTCTTTGACTTAAGTGTAAAGATGGGTAGATTATTGGTATGATCGTGACTATGGATTCTCTTTGGCCAGTAGTGCAAAGATGAATTGTTGACTGGTATGATCATGACCATTGAATTTATAATTGAATATTTTTAGCTTAAGTGCAAAGGTGAATTGATCAACATGGTTATAATTATGGTTTATATAAATTCCGAAATGATTATGTATTTCTTTGAGATATTAATATCTTTGGCCCGTAGTACAAAGATGACCTGTTGTTGAATATCTTTGGCCTGTAGTGCAAAGATGATCTGTTGTTGAATATCTTTGGCCTGTAGTGCAAAGATGACTTGTTGTTGAATATCTTTGGCATGTAGTGCAAAGATGAACTGTTAATGAATATCTTTGGCCCGTAGTGAAAAGATGAACTTATTAGTATGATTATGAACAGGAACTGTGATTTGGTATAACCATGATCTTTGATGTTTTAGGTAAAGACATGTGATGAAAAATATCTTCGTCTTAGATGAGAAGAGAAAATTAGAACTACAATTATGATTATGAAGTATTCATACGACCGTGAATGTGGATCTCGCTGATTAATGTTATAGGTTAAATCATTGTTGGTGGACTTTTAACATGGAGAAGATAATAGACTTTATACGGTCTATTTGACTCTTCTAATGGTTTGCTCATTCACCGCAACTATGGTTTAAAAGTTTTATCATCTACCATATGTTCTAAATCTCCGATTTATTATCGATGAAGGCTATTGATAATTTAATTATCTTTAGTCATAATATTCTTTATCGAAGCTAGTTGTGCTCACCCTTTTGCTTCACAATTCCTTTCGTAATAATAAGAGTGTATTTGGGTCGAAAGGGATAACAAGGAAATAGTGTGATGCTCCGAGATCGTCGAAGTTTCTCAATACATTATAAATGGCATGACATACAATATATAATTGTATTGAGGACCTAAGATGTGTGTGTCGATTTTTATACGTCACTTAATAATTGATTTTGGTGAACAACAATAGGGTGATGAGAACCCTCAACCTTGAAAGCGCCAAAAGTGCACCGCGTTATAATGAAGAGAATGAAAATCTTCTCGTGTTCCTTTGGAGACTTGAAATATTTGCTGCTGTACTTTATATGGCATGTAATAATTTGAGTATGAATATTGTCGTATTATATACGTTACAATATTTGTATTGAAACTCACAGTATATTTGTCGTTGTATTTTGCACGACGGTTGTAGTAATAAAGTTGTAGTTGTTTTCTGTACCATGTATTTGGCGACTCAGAATAGGTTGGATGGATTGGACCTATTTTGGGGGCGTCATATCTAAAATAGCTCTAAGGATCAGATTCTAGATTTAGGTTTTATACCTTTCTATGAACAAGTTCTTGATTCTAGGCTTCTAATTTATTAGTGGAGGTAGTGGGGACTTGATAATGGACTGATATACATTAGAATTTTGTGGGTAGAACCGGTATCTAATAAGGTATAAACTTTACAAGAATTTATAATTAACTAACCCGTGCTAACTTTGTTCGGTTTACTCGCTTTTTGAGAAGTCATGAAAAACGCTCTTCCTAAATCCACCGACTTTGTTTTGTCCGTATCCGCCTTTGGTGCCACCGTCCCAGCTGGACTTGACTTTGGTGCACGACAAAATTGGGCTAGGTGACCTTCTTTTCCACAATTGTAACATGCTTTGACCGCATCGATGCGTACTTGACCGATATGTCCTCCCTCCGCATTTGAAGCATACAATTGGTGGTCGTTCTCCTTCCTTGAAAACGGGTGTTGGTGCTGCTATCTTTCCATCGTTGTTGAACCTTCTCTTCTTGAAACTTTCACTTCTATTATCTTGGCCATGATTACCACCGAAGTGGTTACCATTCTTGGCATGATAATTTCCCCCACAATGGTTATCATTGTTCCGATGGTCGTTGCCACCGGTATGATTATTATCGTGTTGCTGGTCATTACCTTTTAGTTGTGCTGATTCATTATCACGCTTCAATAACTGAGCCATATTCACAACATCTTAATATAAACAAAGTTTGTGAGAAATGAGGTATTGACATATATCGGGTTTCAAACCTCTTAGAAACATTCGCGTCATTCGCTCCTCATTATCGACCAAATGGGATGCCATTTTCAAATATTGCCACAGAATAAGGGTTAATTGACACATCACATATTATCCCTATACTCTGACCGACCAATTAAATGCCAAATAAACTTAGGTAGGTCATACTAGCAAATGAATTCCCCGTCTCTCCCCTCCTAGTTCTTATCTCACATCTCAGCCAGGGATCATATCCCTAAGCTTTGATACCAACTGTGACGCCCCCAAAATAGGTATACATCACCCATCTTGAGTCGCCAAATATATGGTACAAAATACAATTAAAAACTTAATTATACAATTGTCGTGTAAAATATGACAAAACATAATATGTCATCTAGACAATATCCACACTCAATGGAGTCCTCATTACATTTATTGTCACACTATTTAACAGAATAGTGAGGACTACACATGCTATCATCTGAACCGTCACTCCATTCCCCGACTAGTCCCAGCTACGTTCTCATTTCCTGAAGAGAACAATGAAAGCAAAAGGGTGAGCTCAACTAGCCCAGTAAGAAATATTATGACTAAGATAATGCAAAATAAATTATCATTAGCCTACAACAGTGTTAAACTGATACAATATAACAAACATCAAGTTTAACTTCAGCGGAACAAGCAATCCATTAAAAGAGTCAAGTAGAAAATAAAATCTATTATCTTCTATGATTTAAAAGGTTTTTCATCACTTTTATCGCTGAGACTCAGCTTAATAAATAATCCACATCATTGAATCACCCCTGCACTACGGCCAAGGATATTCTTTAGTATCACGACCATAATTTATCCATGCACTACGGGCCAAGGATATTTGTGTATTCATTAATGGTAATGATCATGCCAACAACTGTCCATTAATGCACTACGGGCCAATGAGAACTTATACCACATTATTTGTAACATTACGGTCATGATTATACCAAATAATCCCTGGTCATAATCATTCCAAGTCCATCTATGCACTACAGGCCACAGATAACTTTCAACATAATATAAACATAAGGATGATGACAATGATATAGGAATTCAATAAAACAAGTTCAAGAATAAATTTTTAAATATTTATAATCTAATTTATCCAGAAATCAATAATGTCCAAATTGTCAACATGATATTTCTTTGTAGAGTAAAATTCAAGAATGCTCAGAAGAATATTTCAATGAAAAAGATACTGGATGAAGCGCAAATATCAAGGATATTCCACTAATTTCATGGAGTATAGAAGCCAAAACTTTAACCAACTGAGTATAATAAAGAATGGAATAACAAAAGAATTCACCAAACCATGCGATGATAGACCATGCATGACGAGTTATTCAACAATGTAATAAATAATGAATAATGGAATTCAGTCACGCGCAACGCATCAGACGGATATATTCCAATGTAATAATAAATAATGGAACCAAGTCATGCGTAATCCGCATGCATGTGATATTCCAAATGTAATAATAAATAATAGAATAATGTAAGAATTCCCCCATGCATGCGATAGATCGCATGCATGTGTTATTCCAATGTAATAATAAAGAATAGAACCAGTCTAGCGTAATCCGCATTGCATGTGATATTCCAATGTAATAATAAAGAATGGAATAATGTAAGAATTTCACCATGTATGCGGTATTTGTGATAGATAGGTTATTCCAACATAATAATAAAGAATGGAATAATGAAGCTCTTCTTCATGAATACGAAAGAAATAATACCCTTTACCTTAGAAAGAAACCGGATAATTGGAGTAGAGAGGTAGCGACTTCTCTTCTTCTTTCTCTCTATAATTTTCTCTATAATAATTGCTCTATAGCTTGATTTAATTGGTGAAGAATAATGAAGAAATGAGCTTCTATTTATAGAAAAATATAGTTTCGATAATTGCACATTTTGGAGCTCAGAATATTATAGTATAATACCTTCCTCTTTTCCTTTATTTTTAATTTAGTCCTGCAAGTATTATCAAACTTGCACCACCTCCCCTAATAGTAAATCATGTGATTCAATAGTAAATCATGTGAATCAATAGTTATAATCATGTGAAAATACGAATTACAGTATAGTACCTCCATCTATACCTCCATTTTTAACTTAGTCATGCAAGTATTATCAATCTTGCACCAACTCCCCTAATAGTAACAAGAATGTGAATCAATAGTACACACATGTGAACAAATAGTTATAATCATGTAAATTAATAGCAATTAATTGTTCATTTATCCGATTAATTACCCGACTAGTCAGTATAACTTCCAGACATCCATTAATACCGAAATAAATGTCGATTTCTACTAACACTAATAATTCCAACACAATGGAACTATTAATTTCATCTTTAATCAACACGAACTTATTCATCATTAATATTATAACTCACAATATTTAACAACCGTGTCGCTTCCTGTGAAAGAGGGGATTTAGATAAGGATTTCTCCTTATCAGGCGCCGCAATTAGATGGTCAAACCTCTCCTCGATGTAACTTCTAGACATCAAATATTGCAATTTAATAATATGAATAACTTTGTCGCCTCAATTATTGATTTAATAATATATCATATTATACGAGATGATAATGTGACAATAATTGAATCAATAATATGAGAGATATGATGCAAAGAATTCATCGTGAAGCAATAATTGAGTATAACCGAGTGACTTCTTACGTAAGCATCAATAATCAATACCGTGTACTACTATGCAACCACAGCGTATTATCGTACTTTTACTACCGTAGTTCAACGGTTTAACAGTAACACTTTCGTAGTTATTTTTATAAAAGATAATTACATCGCTTAACTACAATAATACTTTTGTTGTGGGGTCCACTTTGATGATTGTGCAAGTCATCATTTGGATATTCCCCCGATAAAAGAATATTATATAACCACTTGCTTACTTTGCAAAATTTATAAATATTATCCACAACTATAACATTATATCAAATCCACACCATAATATAAAAAAAATATTTTGAGAAATTTAAATCTTTATTCATAAAATATGGGGTTTCACAGATATCTCTAATTTCTTTTTTTCCTGACATCACATTATCCTGGTTGATGATTAGAGGTGTCTACACGGTCTCATTCACTCCATTGTTAACATTTTCAGCTGTCATTCTCAAATAGTGTCATAAAATAAAGGTTAATTAAAGAAATTAATATACCACATAATACCCCTATATTTTGACTGACCAACAAATAAGCTTAGGTAGGACACACTAGCGAAGGATTTACTCGTCTCTCCCCTCCTAGTTCTATCCCCCGATCTCCGCCAAAGACCATATCCCTAAGCTCTGATACCAACTGTGACACCCCCAAAATAGGTATACACAACCCATTCTGAGTCGCCAAATACATGGTACAGAAATAACTACAACTTCATTATTACAATTGTCGTGCAAAATACGACAACACATATAGTGTGAGTTTAAATACAAATATTATCTTCTAGACAATATCCACACTCAAATAAGTCCTCATTACAATTATTGATACATTATTTTACAAAATAGTGAGGACTGCTAAAACAACTGTCTCGAATCATCACTCCACACCCCGACTAGTTCCCGCTATATTCTAGCCTCCTGAGAAGAAAAATGGAACAAAAAGGAAAAGGGTGAGCTCAACTAGCCCAGTAAAGAATATTATGACTAAGATAATGAATAACAAATTATCGTTAGCCTTCAAAAAATCAGATAAAATATAATGGACAACAAGTTTTAGATCAATATTCCCAGCTAAAATAACAATTCATTAGAAGAGTTTAGTAGAGAATAAAATCTACTGTCTTCTATGATTTAAAAGTCCATCGTCAATAATTTATCCCTGTAACATCAATCAATATACATCTTGAACCAAATATTCATCTTTTCTTTACGGGCCAAAGATACTCATTTGTATCAATAGTTGGTCATGTTCATCTCAACACCTGTCCATCTTTGCACTACGGGCCAAAGATAATCATCAGGTAATCATTCATCTTTATACTATAGGCCAAAGATGTGACGCCCCCAACATAGGTATACACCACCCATTCTGAGTCGCCAAATACATGGTATAGAAACAACTACAACTTCATTAATACAATTGTCACGCAAAATACGACAACACATAAACTGTGAGTTTAAATACAAATATTGTCTTCTAGACAATATCCACACTCAGATAAAGTCCTCATTAAAATTATTGATGCACTATTTTACATAATAGTGAGGACTGCTAAAACAACTATCTTGAACCATCACTCCATACCCCGACTAGTTCCTGCTAAATTCTCACCTCCTGAGAAGAAAAATTGAACAAAAAGGAAAAGGGTGAGCTCAACTAGCCCAGTAAAGAATATTATGACTAAGATAATGAACAACAAGTTTTAGATTAATATTCGCAAGGAAAATAAAAATTCATTAGAAGAGTTAAGTAGAGAATGAAATCTACTATTATCTAAGAATTTAAAAGTCCATCATCAATATTTTATCCCTGTAACATCAATCAATATACATCTTGAATCAAATATTCATCTTTGCACTATGGGCCAAAGATATTCATCTGTATCGCCAGTTGGTCATGTTCATCTCAACACCTGTTCATCTTTGCACTACAGGCCAAAGATATTCATCAGGTCATCATTCATCTTTGCACTACAGGACAAAGATATTCATAAAGTATCACCATTAAAGACTGAGGATGATGAAAAACTTTTTAAAGAACGAATCCAGTGAGATAAAAAGACAAAGATTAGAGATTCGTACTTAAGATAATCCAAGTTTAAAAATATTCCATAATAAACCATAGTGGAGTAAAATTCAAGAATGAAGATCAAAACATGGATACAATCAAAGATAGTAACCATAATAGACATCTGGGACAAAGAAGAGAAAATTTTATTTTTTGGTGAATAGTACCATATTTATGAATAGTGTCGTATACGTGAATAGTAACCCCGACACAAAAAGGTGAAAATTCCACAAGAAAAATCATACATCGTGAACAATACTCGTGAATAGTACTGTATTCGTGAATAGTATCATATACGTGAATAGTACCGTATACGTGAATAGTAACCTCGACATAAAAAGCTAAAAATTTCATTATAAAGGTCATACCAATATTTTAGTATAATGATATTGAAAGAAATAACATCATTTACGAAGAAAATAACATCCCTTACCTCAAAAGAATAAAGATTTCCGGCCAAAAAAATATCGATATGATCTTTGAAGGAAACTTGCATTGAATAGCAAATCTCAAAGTATCTGAATACTCACAAAATACGCTCGATAATATAGAGAGAGAAAACTTATGTTTCTGGTGTGATTTTCAATTCTAACTAAGCACCCTATTTATAGGAAAATGCTAGAACGCCAAAGCAGACTAAATTAATAAAATATTAATAAAAAATTTATTTGCACATTTTCTTGACCAAAATATCAGTACACCACTGTGGGGCCTAACAAATTTCAGAATTTCCACACCAACCAAAAGTGGGGCCCACCCATGTTTTAAATAAAAATATTTATTTCCGAAACTTCAATAATTCATAATAAATAGCCCTTTTATCAGAAAAATTCAAATCTCATATCTATGCAATAGGAAATCAAATTCTCTACAACTTTGTAGAAGAAAGGTTTTCCAAATTTCCAACAGAAAATATCCGAAACCCACATACGAATGGTTTTTAATACCTCCATTCCGACAAAATATTGATAAAATACCTCAGCATTAATTCCTTCATTTATATCCACACAAAATAAATATTTTCCTATCCATCATTTATATCCACATAAAAAAATATTTCCTTATCATATAAATCAATAATTAATTATTCATAAATAATATTACAGAATCACAATTATGACAACCAGGTCGTTTCCAGGAAAGAGGGAGCTTTCCGATAAGGATTTCTCCTTACTGGCGCGTAATTAGGTGACCAAACCCCCTTCCTATACAGAACTTTCTTAGACATTGCCAATAATACTATCTAATAATATTATTCAAATAATATGAATTATTTATCTGATAATGGAAAATACTGTGCAGAGACAATTATTGAAATAACAATAATATAAAATATCAACGTAGCAATTATTGAATCAATAAAATAAAATATTGAACAGTAATTATTGTAACAATTATTGAGTAGTGCCTTCTTACGTAAGAATCAATAATCCAAAAATATTGTGCAATACCGTGTCTTCTTTATGCAACCACGCCAGACACTATATTTTAACCACCGTATTCCAACAATTAATTAATCAGAATAACTACGTCGTTATTTATAAAAACTCAAACTTGTCATTTTTTTCATCAGACCTTTTTCTGTTATGGGGCCCTCAATGGCTGCGCAGTCGTACGAATATTCCACGACAACAAGAATATTACATAACCAAACGAATATTCCCTGACAACAATGAATATTTTATAACCACTTGCTTATTTTGCAATATTTGCACATTTCACCCATAACCAAAGCATTATATCAAATTAACACCTTATTATTCAAAATAATAATTAGAGGAAATTCAATTTTATTTATAAAAAGTTGGGGTCTTACAAAAGAAATTCATCAAGTATCACCATTAAAGACTGAAGATGATGAAAAGATATTTTAAAGAAAGAATTAAATGAGATAAAAGGACAAAGATTAGGGATTCTAAGTTCAAAAATACTCCATAATAAACTATAGTGGAGCAAAATTCAAGAATAAAGATCAAAATATGGATACAATTAAAGATAGTAACCATAATAGACATCTGAGACAAAGAAGGGAAAATTTTATTTTTCGGTGAATAGTGTCGTATACATGAATAGTGTCGTATATGTGAATAGTAACCCTGATACAAAAAGGTAAAAATTCAACAAGAAAAATTATACTTCGTGAACAGTACTCGTGAATAGTATTGTATTCGTGAATAGTACCTTTTGCGTGAATAGTAACCTTGACATAAAAAGGTAAAAATTTCATAATAAAATTCATACCAATATTTCGGTATAATGATATTGAAAGAATAACATCATTTACGAAGAAAATAACATCCCTTACCTCAAAAGAACAGTACTTCTGACTGGAATATCGGATATAATGTTGAAGGAAACTTGCATTGAATAGCAACTCTCAAGATATCTAAATACTCATAAAAATATGCTCGATATTATAGAGAGAGAAAACTTTTGATTCTGGTGTGATTTCATTTCTAACTAAGCACCCTATTTATAGGGAAATGCCAGCACACCATTTCTGACAAATTACACATACGTATGATTAATTCTAGCACACATATATTGAAACAAGACTTTCCAAGCCAATTTGCCCACTCCACCTTTATCACATGTTTTTAAAATAAAAGAATTCAAATTCAATTTGATCATTTTCACCCCATTTAATTCACAATAAATAGCTATTTCAAAAAAATACGAATTTTATGTCCATTCCATAGGAAATTTAATTCTCTATAACTTTATAGAAGAAAGTTTTTCCAAATTCTAAATAGAAAATGACCGAAATCCACATATGGATGATTGTTAATACCTCCATTCTGACAAAATACTGATAAAACACATCAGCATTAATTCCTTCATTATATCCACATAAAATAAATATTTCTTTATTATATAAATCAATAATTAATTATTCATAAATAATATTACAGAATCACAATACTTATAACCAGGCCGTTCCAAGGAAAGAGGGGGATTTCCGATAAGGATTTCTCTTTACTGGCGCGCAATTAGGTGACAAAACCCCTTTCCTAGACAGAACTTCCTTAGACATGCCAATAATACTATCTAATAATATTATTCAAATAATATGAATTATTGATCTGATAATAGAAAATATTGTGTAGTGACAATTATTGATACAACAATAATATAAAATATCAACGTAGCAATTATTAAATCAATAAAATAAAATATTAAACAGTAATTAATGTAACAATTATTGAGTAAGTAGTTTCTTACGTAAGAATCAATAATTCAAGAATATCAGGCAATACTGCAAAGTATCTCTTTGTAAACCACGACATATTAATGTATTTTAACCACCGTGTATTCCAACAAAGTTAATACTGAATAACTACTGTGGTTATTTATAAAAACTCAAACTTGTCATTTTCTTTATCTGACCGTTTTCCATTATGGGGCCCAAAATTGATTACGCCGTCGTACGAATATTCCCCGACAACAAGAATATTCTACAACCAAACGAATATTTCCCGATAAAAATGAATATTTTATAACCACTTGCTTATTTTGCAAAATTTCACATTTTACCCATAACTAACCACATTAATCAAAACCACCCTTACTATTTCAAAATAATTAATAGAGAAAATTTAATTTTATTTAAAAAAAGTTGGGGTCTTACATACTTCTTTCTTACAATCAGCATACCCAAAAAATTCAATTATACTTGGGGAAATTTCAAACGCTTCAACAATTATCTCTATCATCTAATAAATTCACAGGTAGCATGCCTTGGGAGATTGGGAACCTCAAAATAAGAATTTTATAGGTAAGTCACCTTTGCTGCTCTTATTATTCTAGTTGTTCTTTCTAAATTCTCCAATTAGCTTGCCTTGAACTTAAAAAGAATTAAATCAGATGGGAAGACATATTTTACTTGCACCATAAAAAATTAACCGAAGACATGTTTAGTTCTTGATTAATAAATTAAGGGTGTTGATCAAATTTGTTTCACGTTCAATACCTAAGATGATGTGAAACCTTAATCTCGAGACATTGATTCTCCACAAGAGCAGCCACACTGGCCTCATTCCATTACAAATCTTTAATATATCAACATTGAAGAAAATTAACTTGACTGAGAATTACTTTTCAGAGAAACTCCCATTAAGCACTGGATTTTGGCTTTCCCAATATTAAAGATTTTTACCTTAGTTCCAACAAACTTTGCGGAACAATTCTAAGCTCTCTTTCAAATGTTTCTAAGCATGTTATTCTAGATTTGAGCACCAACTCATTCAGTGGTTATATACCCAATACATATGGAAATTTGAGACTCCTTTAATGGCTCCTACTAGGAGGAAATAATTTGACAAGGGAATCTTCGACTCCATAATTGAAATTCTTTTATTTTTTATCAAACTGCCAATATTTGGAAACTTTATAGGTAGCAAAAAATCAACTAAATGGTGTTGAAGCCTGCTTTGTAAGATGATATAGAACAACAGTATTACCGCCTGAATCGAATGGTTGACCACTTTTTCTTTAAGGCTATATTCGCCCCTTACTTTTGCTACACAAGGTTACTGCGAATTAGTCTCCCAAGATAAGACAGACCAAGATTTTACTCTGTACTAGAATTTGTAGTGTAGAAAAAAAACTAGTGCAAACTATAGATGAGAGAGAAGAAAATTATAACAAGAAAATTATTTAGAATAATAATTTTCTATGAACTTGAAAAGGATTTAGAATGATCTGAAGTTTTAAGAACTTGAGAAGGATTGAAGTTGAAGTGATTTTTTGGGTAGACTTGGAACCTATTTATATATTTTCGAACACCCCTTTGAAGAGGTATGTTAATATCTAAACATCCTTTTGTGGCATCCTAACTCTGTTTGCCGCCATGAGCATATCACCGTTGGCCTTTTTTATATTAATTAATTAATTAAAAAATATTATAAGAATGTTGTTTCCATGACTTGAACTCAAGTCTTTAAAATTACAACACATTTCTCTTATCCAACTAAACCAATTCATTTGTTGGTTACATGAAAAAAAATATAATATATTTATTATATACTTTTTAGATAATGAAAATATCCAACAATCCTCCCCTATTTTCATAATCTTACAATCTTTTTCCTTTGACCTTCTTCTTTATCTTATTAGATATAGCATACATAAGTAAGAGGTATCTTTCGACTTGAACCTTTATGTAGTCTATATCACAAAGTATCTGAATTCTTAATAGTGTTAGCTTTGAACTAAGAAATCTTAAAGTGATACCTTACTTAATAGACAAATATTATATCCCTTATAGTTTAAGGAAACCCAACACATTTAAGGCTTTGTGTTTACATCTTTGGTTTCGTAAGTGACTTAGAGACAAGCCTTAAGTCTCGCAGAAGCGGCCCCACTTCTTTCACTTACATAGGTGAATCTAATTAGATGCACTTATATAACATGCATCCTCCAAACTAGACATATATTTATTAAAGGTTTACCCTACCCTCTTTGTTCTTCATACAAGCATAAACTAACTTTGAGATGGTTTTGAAGAATTTCTTCTTCATACCTGTCTTGTGTATTACTGGTTATTACTATAAGTATTTTTCCATTAAACTAATATACTAGATGTTGCTCTAGTATTTAGTTGGGCTCCACTTATAGGTTACCTCACATTTAAAGGCTTTAAACGCATCTCCCTGGAAGACTTACATATTACATCCTTGCCTAGGCCTTTTGTAAAAGGATTCGCCAAATTTCCCTTTGACTTGACATAATTAAAGGTAACAACCCTTTTATTGATTTTTTCTGTGACAACCGAGATTTTGTAATTTAATTTTAATATTTATTGGATTGAATAAATATTTTTCAATGAATTAATTATTAGATTAAATAA
Source organism: Panax quinquefolius (assembly GCA_020205615.1). Taxonomy (NCBI): domain Eukaryota; kingdom Viridiplantae; phylum Streptophyta; class Magnoliopsida; order Apiales; family Araliaceae; genus Panax; species Panax quinquefolius. The sequence goes on from CM035153.1 coordinate 91,045,006, forward strand.
TTAATTGATGAAATTTTGGTAGATTAATTTAATTATATGTGTTATATTTATTAAATTAATGTGGAGAATTTTTATTATTCAAATATGTATTTATGTGAGCTTATTGAATTAAAAGGAATATTTAATGAGCCTAATGTTATTTTTAATTAATTTAATAATTAACTAGAGATTTTATAATTTGACATAATTAATAAATGAGAAATTTAATTACGTGACTATGTGAATTAATGAGAAATTATTATATTTTATTTAAATTAAAATTAAATAAGATATTGATTTATTTTATAAAGGGGGTGTGACATTATTAAACCATAATATAAGAGATTTATTAAATTAAATTGGGTATAAGTCTTTTAAGGCTAGCCAAACATGGCATTAGTGGAGGTTGGGAGCAGTTAACCCATGATGGGTAACTGACCTCCACAACGCGTCAGTCTGCTTTATTTATTATACATCTTCTTCTTTTCTTTTCTTATTATCTGTTAAGTCTGGAAAAGCAGAGAGGGAGAGAGTTTGAGAATTCAGAGAGAAAAATTGATAATTTTGAGGAGATTGTGAGTGTGTGATTGAAGAAGAGTTGAGAAGGAATTCATCTCCTACTAATCTACACTTTACGCTTTGGGTAAATTCTTCAACCCGTTATTATTACGTTGTTAAAATTTTTATAAAATATAGCTCTCAAATTTCTGTAAAATCTCTGTAGTTGGAGATTGTTTTGACTATGTGAATTTATACGTGATCTTATGTCACGGTAGCATGTTTTACTATATATATTGTATGATTTCATATTATCAGTTTCATAAAATATGTCGTATATAATTGCTTCAAAATTACAGAGTGTTGAATTATGGCCATATGGTCCTTACGCACAAATTTAATGCGTTGATCATATATTATATCCTAAATTTTTATGCTTGTATATATTATTTATGTAAATACGAAGGAAACAAACTTCAAATGAACAGATTTGGTCATATATCGAATCCGTGGTGTTAAATTTTATGTTTCATGTCCAAAACCTTCAAGAACATCAAGAACAGTGAAAATTACATATTTTAATTATGTGATTATGTGTTTTAACTTGTTATTATCATGCTAGAAGGGTTGAGTATTAGTTAATTGTGTTTTACAATGTTTGGGTATGTCTAAATTCGTGTAAAAATAAGTTAATTGGAGGTTTCGGCCATGTTCTGCAATTTTCGCAAATTGCAGAACTGAAACTGGAGTCTCGCGCCACGGCGCCAACTCTAGAACTAAAGTCTTGCGCCGCAGTGCCACCGCGCCGCAGCGCCACTTAGCAGAATGTCCAAAAATGAATTTTTTATGTTCAAGTCTAGCAATGTGATAATAACTTAATCTAATGATCATAAAAACATGTTAGACATATAATGAGGTGTTAAAATAAATTCTTAACATGTCAATAACACATTTATGTATGAATTGAATGATTAAATGCATAGTTAGCTTATTGTTCATGATGTGTTAATTGTGACAATGAGTGTAGTAATTTGACTAAGTATAGTCATGAACTCGAGTTAGACAAAAAGAACGAACTTGTGATGATTAGTACGTTATAATTGACTAGTATTGTGAACGTAAATGATATGTAGGATTTAAATCAAGGAACGAGTTTAATTAATGTGTAATCTATGCACGAGGCAAGTTTCCTAATCTTACTCATTATCTTAATATGAGCTTATAAGTTGTCTCTTTACTTCGAGCAAATACTCGTTATTATTGATCAAGTCAATTAATTATATTAAAGTGTATTAATCTTTCAAAGTATGATTCTGTTATACAATAATTATTCTATTGTATACCATTTGAGATTGCTATTCAATTTTAAATTATCAGATACTGTTGAACTTTGTTAGACTAGCGAACCCTTCATGATTCGACTAATCCATAGTTGATGAGCGTTCTAAATTTCAGAACCCTTGGATAATTACCAAACTTCCTTTGGTGCGGACTCTAATGTCAATCTGAGATGAACAACCCTGTATAGGGGATTACTTATGCGTTAGCGTTAAGATATTGTGCACAATATGGTACTAAGGGCTGATCCCCCTAAGTATGAGAAGAAGAGTCCATAGTCTTATATTCATAAAGGTTTCAAATATAAACACTTGACAACCTAGGACATGGTTCAAGGTCTTATGACCCTCAGAAGTTCTTTTGTTTCTTGTTATTCATTCTTGATTCAAAAGCTGAGTTTTATGTTTCAGAAGCCTTTGATTTATTCGCATGTTATTATTCATTTGTTATATTGTTATACTTGTGGGCAATCGTGTTCACTCTTGCGTAATAATAACATTGCAGTTAAGAACGAAAGATCAGACGAGCCTTCCACTAGTAAAGGCCAAATCCTGCGGAAATGGAAGTACCCATATTTGGGGGTGTCACATTTTCCCTTTTCATAACTATGTCTTAAACTTATATGTCTAGAATTCTCGTTATAAACCTTGTTATAAGGCCGTGATAATGCTGCCCCATTATCACAATATATTAAGATAGCTATCATTGGCTTGGGCTAAAGTGGTATTTCAAATAATAAATTCTTAAGTCAATCGGCTTCTTTTACAACAGTTGATAATGCAACAAACTCGGATTTCAAAGTTGAATGTTTTATCAAGGTTTGTTTATCGGAATCCCAAGAAATTGTCCTTCCTCTTAAAGTGAATATCCATCCACTTGTAGATTTTATTTCATCTGAATCTGTTATCCATTTTACATCCGTGTATCCTTCACCATAGCTGGATATCCTGTATAGCATAATGCACAGTTCATTGTACCTTTAAAATATATAAGTACTTTTGATACTTACTACTATAAAACATTAAATAGACAACACTTAAACAATAACGTTTTTATAAAAATTATTGTGGTATTTTTTTTAACGACGTTTTCTAATAAAACGTTTAGATACATAAGAAAAACGTTATCTATTTAATTTTAAAAAAACGTTATGTATAGCATAATGCACAGTTCATTGTGCCTTTAAAATATATAAGTACTTTTGATACTTACTACTATAAAACATTAAATAGACAACACTTAAACAATAACGTTTTTATAAACATTATTGTGGTATTTTTTTTAAGGACGTTTTCTAATAAAACGTTTAGATACATAAGAAAAACGTTATCTATTTAATTTTAAAAAAACGTTATGTATATGAAAAACACGGAGCTTATTGAAATTAAAAACACTCCCCGACTCCCAGCCTTCCAACAACTGAAGCAGCTCAATGCCGCCGAACTCTCCGTTGATTCCAATTCCGCACGGTTCAGATCGCAGGATGGTTCGAAGGTATTCCCTGATCGATGTATTTAAGTTTTAATTAATTGATGTTGGTGTGAATTTGTGATGAATGGATAAATTAGTGAAAATGAATTTATTTTCTGGTTAAGGTATTGGAGGCAAAAGAGGTGGAATTGTTCGAAGAGGATGAGATACTAGTGGTGGAGTTTACTGAGAGTCTTCCTGCCGGAGCTGGAAGTTTGTTTATTGCATTTGATGGAACCCTAAATGATAAGATGAAAGGCTTTTACAGAAGGTTCGTGGCTCTCCTTTTGATACCTGTGATTGTTTTGCATGACTCTGTTTTGTTTTTCTTTTATGTATGACATTTGACATATGAAAAAAATAAATAAAATCTTGTGATCATCACTCTGTCCTTTTGACTGAGTTAGATGTAATTGTTTTTTATTTTCTAGTATTAAGTTTAAGACTAATTTTTATTTTATTTTTGTGATTTTGGAAAATTTTGTTGAAATGATTTGTGTAATTGGGCCCTAAGGTTTGGCAGAGCTCTTTTTAAAGTCAATTTGAGATATTTTTGAGTTTGAAATGTCTTAATTGACTTGTGAAAGTTAACAATGAACAAAGGGAGTATATCACATAAGATTTAAAGTTTAGGTATTGCAATACGAGAAAACAAAGCAATATTCACTAACCCTTGTAGCCACTAGCTTTATGTCAATTGGTGAATAAGAGTTGCTAAAAAAAATTCTGCATTATTTCATTTCATTTTGTTTAATTATTTTCTGTTTCTGTTTTTTTTTTGCGAAAGAGGATATGAATATACTTGTATTGACACTCATTCTAGCTAACTAATATATTTTATTCAAAATTGTGTATATTATTTTATTAGTACTTATGAACATAAAAGAACAGAATATTTGATGCTACTGTTGAATGTATTAGCAACTGTTAACTTTTAACTTTTTAACAAACAAGTATCATATTTTGTTAAATTGTGTTCCTGTGAATAACTTTAACTTAGTTTAGCAACATAAACTGTATTCTGATGGATTAATTGATAATTTGTTCTTTCCCTTTTGGTATGTAGGAGAATAGGCAGACAAAACACCCACAGTTACTTTATGAAGCAAAGGTGTATAACATTCTTCAGGGAGGAAGTAAGTATAACATAGTATTAGTTTACAATGCTTTTGTATACATCTTGCTGTCCTGATTATTCGCTCTCTCCTTTCAGCTGGTATTGCAAATATAAAATGGTGTGGGGTTGATGGAGAGACAACGTTCTTGTCCTCGACTTACTAGGACCAAGTCTTGAAGACCTGTTGGCTGATCAGATGGTACTTCAATTTTCTTATATTATTGTTTACTACTGTGTATTCCCTCTAATACTGTTGTTTTTATTTTGACTTTTAGCTTCACCTTCTGCTCTTGATTCAGGAATCATGTTAAAATACTTCATTAAACTGCAACCCGTTTAATACAAAGGCATGTCAGATGGACAACCAATAACCTGAACCATATTAAAGGACGATCCAAGTATTCTGGCTTCATTTTGTATTGGTGTCGTTCAGTGGTTGCTTCACATCACATATTCCCAGCCTCTATATAACCTCATAACATTGACGGAATTTTTGTTCTTCTGTCTGTCTCCACATCTATGTTTCAGAGTTAATTTTTTTAGTATCAATTTATTTGTTATTTGACTTTAGTTTATCTGGACAGAATGGTCTGTTTTGTTTTCAAAGAAGTTTTTTGTTATTAAAATGTGTTTGGTTACTTTGGCCATGAACCTATGTGGCTATATGCATCAATTGTATGAGAATATCACAGATATTTGATGGGCTAATTTGATATGTTTTATTATTGTTTGACATATTCATTTTTTTCTTAGTTATGTTTTACATAAACATTGCTGTGGTTATTATTTTTTTTTTGGTAGAATGACTGCAATTATAAATGCAATTTGTTTCTCATTTGCAGGACAGACAGTGCCTTGAAGTTTGGTTGGTTTTTCCTATTCTTCATGGTAAGTTCAGTTAATGAACCTGTACATCATGATTCACGATTTTTTTGGTATTTATACATTGTTTAATTTGTTTCTAACCTATAATGTCTTTTCATTGGATCCTTTTAGTTCCATTTACTGTGCCTTATTATCATATTTTAGCTTTTCATTTACTTAGATGGGAGAATGTTTAGAAGAGACAACTTTGTGTTGGGTTTAAGAGTTGCAGATTGTATAAAAATGTAGTTATAATGTTTTGTTCGTGGTAATTCTGAAATTATATTGCATCCTTTTACTTTGCTATTATTTGATCTCTAGGCATGCACAATCTTGATATGTTTAATGGTCAAATTGTCTCATGATGGTCAGAATTCAGAATAACCAACGTCAGCCAAAAGCTTTGTTGTAAAAGATTACTAAAAATTGATTTTATATCTGAACTTCCCTTGATGGGCTTCCATGATATCTTGAAGCTTTTGATGGGCTTCCATGATCTCTTGAAGCTTTTTGTCAAGGTCCTCAAATGTAGCATAAGGACCAAAATTCACAGCTAAGTGGACTTTACTGCACATTCTTCTGATCCTTTTTCTTTTTTATGCTACGCCAGGAAACCCCCTCCTTTTTGGGAGTAAGATTTATCTGATGGATATCATTCACCCTCAAACCATATGTATGAGTAAATCTGAATGTTTCATTGCCGGTGAGAGTCGAATAGTATAGTAGACTTTCAAGTTTATGGATCTGATATTCAGTAGCTCATCATAAACAATCATTTTTTGTGTGTGGCGATTTTTACTTTGATAAGTTGTAGAAATTTGTGGATTGGTCTTTTTGTTTTGGCCTTTTACTAAGAAAAGATGAAGATGTCGTGAAACTATTGAGAAATTATGGGGTTCTCCTCACTAGAGATGTTATAAAAAAGTTATTTAATTTGTAGATCTGTATTCTTCACTTTCATATTTTAAATAATATTTTGCTATTACAATCTTTCAGGGGCATCCTTGCAGCTGTTGATGTCTTTTCTGACCATGCGTTGGTTGGGGTAAGTTTTATTTAGTTTTTGTCTGTGTTTGCACTTGTGTTCATATATGTGGCCCATCGTGGTAAATTGATATTCTTAAAATACTTTCCTAAGTGATGTAATTATTTAGTAGATACTATGTAGGAATGAAGATGTATGTACTCAGGCAGGTGGTTAAAGGGAGCTGCCAAGTACTGCACATCTCAGGCCATCATCATGAACCACCCTGGACAGATTGGAAATGGATATGCCTCAGTTCTTGATTGCCACACCTCTCACATTGCTGTCAAGTTTGTTGAGCTCTTGACCAAGATCGACAGCTTAGGTAGTGCTCCACAACTTAATTTTATGGATAGTTTGGTATATTTTATGGATGTAGTAATTTGAAACTGTAAACGAATGATATTATTGGGATGTATTTTGAATGGTTGATACATTTTGGCTTTAAATTTAAATGAGAATTTAGACCTTTTAGCTATATATCATGTTATTAGCACATTGCAGGTGCATTGGTAATATAGGTGAACCACAATTTTTTTTTTCTTTATCTACAACATCTTAAAAATGTTGTATAAATTGGTTAAAAACGTTGTCTGATATATTAAACTACAACGTTTTTATCCGTAAAACGCTAATGAATCATACCTTCTACAACGCTTTTTAAGCATCTCGCTAATTTTGAAAAATAAATCTACAACGTTTTTCTTAAAAAACGCGTTGTGTATTGTATTTAACTCTGACGCTTTAAAAACGTTGTGTAAGGGTGTCAAATAGACAACACCCTTAACCACGACGTTTTTCTGACTGAAATCACAACGTTTTTTTCGTGTTGTCTATTTACTGTTTTGTAGTAGTAGTGACTGCATTCCAATGAAACTAGCCTGGATTATGAGTAAACTTACTCAATACTCCAATCTCAAATGTTATATCAGGTCTAGTACACTACATTGTATACATTAGACTACCAATTACACTTACATACTCTAACTGAGATATGTTATTCCCTTTATTTGGAAATAATTTAACAAAATGATCATATAGGGTAGAGGCTATGTTCCCATTCTCATGATTAAACTTCTTTAACAACTTCTCAATATAATGAGACTGAGTTAAAGAAATGGTATCTTGAGACTGCATAATTTTAATACCTAAAATTACATTAGCCTCTCCCATATATTTTGTGACGCCCCCAAAATAGGTATACACAACTCATTCTGAGTCACCAAATACATGGTACAAAAAATAACTACAACTTCATTATTACAATTGTCATGCAAAATACGACAATATATATACTGTCATTTTAAATATAAATATTGTCTTCTAGACAATATCCACACTTAAATAAGTTCTCATTACAATTATTGATACACTATTTTACAAAAATAGTGAGGATTGCTAAAACAACTGTCTAGAACCATCATTCCATACCTCGACTAGTTCCCACTATATTCTCGCTTCCTGAGAAGAAAAATGGAACAAAAAAGAAAAGGGTGAACTCAACTAGCCTAGTAAAAAATATTATGACTAAGATAATGTAGAACAAATTATCGTTAGCCTTCAATAAATCAGATAAAATATAATGGACAACCAGTTTTAGATCAATATTCGCAGCGAAAATAACAATTTATTAGAAGAGTTAAGTAGAGAATGAAATCTACTATCATCTATGAATTTAAAAGTCCGTCATCAATATTTTATCCCTGTAGCATCAATCAATATACATCTTGAATCAAATATTCATCTTTGTACTACAGGCCACAGATATTCATTTGTATCACCAGTTGGTCATGTTCATCTCAACACCTGTTCATCTTTACACAACGGGCCAAAGATATTCATCAGATAATCATTCATCTTTGCATTACAGGCCAAAGATATTCAATTATATCACCATTTAGGATTGAGGATGATGAAAAATATCTTAAAGAAAATAAATCCAGTGAGATATCAGGACAAAGATTAGGGATTCGTACTTTGGTTTATCTAAATTCAAAAATACTCCATAATAATTAATTGTGGAGCAAAATTCAAGAATAAAGATCAAAACATGGATACAATTAAAGATAGTAACCATAATAGACAACTTGGACAAAGAATAGAAATTTTCATTTTTCTGTGAATAGTGTCGTATTCGTGAATAGTGCCGTATATGTGAATAGTGTTGTATACGTGAATAGTAACCCCGACACGAAAAGGTAAAAATTTTACAAGAAAAATCATATTTCGTGAATAGTACTCGTGAATAGTACCGTATTCGTGAATAGTGTCGTATACGTGAATAGTACCATATACGTGAATAGTAACCTCGACATGAAAAGATAAAAATTTTATAATAAAATTCATACAATTATTTCGGTATAATGATATTGAAAGAATAACATCATTTACGAAGAAAATAACATCCCTTACCTCAAAAGAATAGTACTTCTGGCTAAAATATCGGATATAATGCTGAAGGAAACTTGCACTGAATAGCAACTCCCAAAGTATCTAAATACTCACAAAAATATGCTCGATATTATAGAGAGAGAAAACTGTTGATCTGGTGTGATTTTCAATTCTAACTACGCACCCTATTTATAGGAAAAGTGATAGCCCACCATTTTTGACAAAATTACATATGGATGATTATTTTGAAAAACTTGCAGCACACCTCACTTGGAAAACATGCCCAAAAGTCCAACTTGCCCACTCCACCTTTATCACATGTTTTTAAATATAAAAGAATTCAAATTCAATTTTAAAACTAATTCAATTTGATCATCTTCACTCCATTTAATTCACAATAAATAGCCCTTTTATCAAAAATACTAATTTTATGTCCATTTCATAAGAAATTTAATTCTCTACAACTTTGTAGAAGAAAGTTTTTCCAAATTCTAAACAGAAAATGATCGAAATCCACATACGGATGATTTTTAATACTTCAATTCCGATAAAATACTGATAAAATACCTTAGCATTAATTCCTTCATTTATATCCACATAAAATAAATATTTTCTTATCATATAAATCAATTATTAATTATTCACAAATAATATTACAGAATCACAATAATGACAACCAGGTCGTTCCCAGGAAAGAGGGGGCTTTCCAATAAGGATTTGTCCTTACTGGCACGCAATTAGGTGACCAAACCACTTTCCTAGACAGAACTTCCTTAGACATTGCCAATAATGCTATCTAATAATATTATTCAAATAATATGAAATATTAATCTAATAAAGGGAAATATTGTGCAGTACCGTGTGCTACTATGCAACCACGCGTATTAATGTACTTTAACCACCAGGTATTCCAACAGTGTTAATGGTAACAACTACGCCGTTATTTATAAAAACTCAAACTTGTCGTTTTCTTCATCCGAACGTTTTCCGTTATGGGGCCCATAAATGGTTGCGCCATTGTACGAATATTTCTCGACAACAAGAATATCCATGACCAAACGAATATTCCCCGACAACAATGAATATTTTATAATCACTTGTTTATTTTGTAAAATTTGCATATTTTACCCATAACTAACCACATTATATCAAATTAACACCTTACTATTTCAAAATAATAAATATAGGAAATTCAATTTTATTTATAAAAAATTAGGGTCTTACATCTTTCATGTCAAAGGTAGCAGACAAGAATGCTTTAGTTTCTAATACTACCTTTTTACTAGTATCAAAAAAGCATATCATCAACATATAAACAAATTATAACACCAAAACATATACTAAACTTATAATAAACACATTTATCCGATTCGTTTATTTTAAACCCATTGGAAACAATCATTTGGTCAAATTTTTCATGGCACTACTTAGGTGCTTGTTTTAGGTCATATAAAGATTTAACAAGTTTACAAACTTTTCTTTCTTGGCCTTTCAAAATAAACCCTTCTGGTTATTCCATATAAACTTCCTCTTCTAAATCACAATTTATAAAAGTAGTTTAAACATCTATTTGGTGTTTAACAAGTTTATAAATCGATGCTAATGCAGTTAATAACCTAATAGTACTAATTCTTGCTACTGGAGCATATGTATCAAAGTAATCAATTCCTTCCTTTTTCTTAAAACCTTTGGCTTCCAGTCTAGATTTATACTTATCAATGGATCCATCTAATTTTCTTTTCCTTTTAAAGATCCATATACATCCAATAAGTTCACAAGTAGGAGGTAAATCCACAAAGAATAAAGTTTTGTTACCCATGATAGAATCCATTTCATCATTAATAGCTTCTTGCCAAAAACTTGAATCTTGAGAAGACATAGCTTCTCTAAAAGTCAATGGATCTCTATGTATGACCCCAACTTTTTATGAATAAAGATTTAATTTCTCTAATTATTATTTTTGAATAATAAGATGTTGATTTGATATAATGCTTTAGTTATGGGTAAAATGTGCAAATTTTGCAAAGTAAACAAGTGGTCATAAAATATTTGTTTTGTCTGGGAATATTCGTTTGGTTGTGGAATATTCTTGTTCTCGGAGAATATTCGTATTACGGCACAACCATTTGTGGGCCCCATAACGGAAAATTATCGGATGAAGAAAATGACAAGTATGAGTTTTTATAAATAACGACGTAGTTGTTACTGTTAAAACTGTTGGAATACCCGGTGGTTAAAATACAGTAATACGCGGTGTTACACAGTGGCATACGGTATTCCAAAGTATTTTTGATTATTGATTCTTACATAAGAAGTCACTCAATAATTGATACAGTAAAATTGCATAGTCTTTCATATTATTGGTGTAATAATTACTACAGTGATAATTGAATAGTATTTTGCATTATTGATTCAATAATCATCACGGCACAGTAAATCATATTATTGAATTAATATTATTGGATAACATTATTGATAATGTCTAGAAAGTTCTCGTTTGAGGAAAGGGGTTAGAATTCATATAATTGCGCTACCAAGAAGAGAGAAATTCTTATCGGAAAGCCCCCTCTTTCCTGAGAACGATCTGGTTATCAGTATTGTGCATCTATAATATTAATTCGAAATAATTATTGAAGAATTATAAATAATTGATGAATTTGGTAAGTAAATATTTCTTTAAATTTTAATATAAATGGAGGAATTTTAGAATGAGACATTTGTCGATAGTTTGTTATATTTTCTATGAAACCATATTTATCTTCTCCGATGGTATATTTATTTAAATATATTATTATAATATTACATTATCATAATATAATATGATAATATAATAGTAATTTAAATGGTAATATTATTGTATTTATGGAGTAAAGATGATCAAATTGAATTAGTTTTCAAATTGAATTTGAATTCTTTTATTTTAAAAAGAAAAAAAAAACATGTGTTAAATGGTGGAGTAAGGAAATTGACTTTGAAAAACTTGGTTTCAAATGAGGTGTGCTGCATTATTTTTCAATAGCGTGCATATGTGAATTTTGTCAGAAAAGGTGTGCTAGCACTTTCCTATAAATAGGCTGTTTAGTTAGAAATGAAAATCACACCAGAATCAGAAAATTATCTCTCTATAATTTTGAGCGTATTTCTTGTGAGTATAAGGATACCTTGAGTGTAGCTTTTTGTGCAAGATTTTCTCAGAATAATATCTGATATTTCAGCCAAAAGTACTATTCTTTTGAGGTAAGGGATGTTATTTTTTTTTTTCGTAAATGATATTATTTCTTTCAATATCATTATACCGAAATATTGGTATGAATTTTATTACAAAATTTTTACCTTTTCGTGTTGGGGTTACTATTCACATATACGACACTATTCACGTATACGACACTATTCATAAATACGACACTTTTTACATAAAAATTAATTTTTCTTCTCTTTGTCCAAGTTGTCTATTACGGTTACTATCTTTGATTATATCTATGTTTTGATCTTCATTCTTGAATTTTGCTCCACAATTGATTATTATGGGGTATTTTTGAACTTGAATAAACTAAAGTACGAATCCTTAATCTTTGTCCTTTTATCTCTCTAGATTCATTTTCTTGAAAATATTTTTATCATCCTCAGTCTTAAATGGTGATATAACTGAATATCTTTGGCCTGTAGTGCAAAGATGAATGATTACATGATGAATATCTTTGGCCCGTAGTGTAAAGATGGACAGGTGTTCAGATGAACATGACTAACTGGTGATACGAATGAATATCTTTGGCCCGTAGTGTAAGATGAATATTTGATTCAAGATGTATATTTATTGATGTTACAGGGATAAAATATTGATGATGAACTTTAAATTCATAGAAGATAGTAGACTTCATTCTCTACTTAACTCTTCTAATGAATTGTTGTTTCTATTCAGCATTGTTGATCTATAACTTGTTGTCTATTGTATTCTATCAGATTTTTCCTGTTGAGGACTAAGGATAATTTATTCTACATTATCTTAGTCATAATATTCTTTACTGGGCTAGCTGAGCTCATCCTTTTCTTTTTTGTTCCATTTTTCTTCTCAGGAGGCGAGAATATAGCGGGAACTAGTCGGGGTATGGAGTGATAGTTCGAGATAATTATTTTAGCAGTCCTCTCTATTTTGTAAAATAGTGTATTAATAATTGTAATAAGGACTTATTTGAGTTTGGATATTGTCTAGAAGACAATATTTGTATTTAAACTCACAGTATATGTGTTGTCGTATTTTGCACGATAATTATAATAATGAAGTTTGTAGTTGTTTTCTGTACCATGTATTTGGCGACTCAGAATGGGTTGTGTGGACCTATTTTAAGGGCGTCACAGTTGGTATCAAAGCTTAGGGATATGGTCTCTGGCGAAGATCGGGGAATAGAACTAGGAGGGGAGAGACGAGTAAATCCTTCGCTAGTGTGTCCTACCTAAGCTTATTTGTTATTTAATTGGTCTGTCAGAATATAGGAATAATATATGGCATGTCAATTAACCATTGTTTTATGGCAGTATTTGAGAATGGCATATGAAAATTGTGAGATGAGCAATGAAGCACATGAGACCGTTGAATCACTACTGATCAATACCCATGATAATGTGCATCAGGAAGGCAATAATCCTTAGGTAAACAATAACACCGACCAAATGATGAACGATGGGATGTTTAGAAGCTTTCTGCAATTCATGCAACACCAGGTGAGAGAGACTCCTGTGCAAAATGCAGGTGGAAACACTGGAAACTCACAGATGGTCACCGCTAAGCAGTTTAAGGAGCTGGGACCACCAGAGTTTTTAGAAAAGCCAGAACCACTTGAGGCAGAGACGTGGATAAAGCAGATCACCAAGATATTTAATGTCTTGGGATGCTCCGAGGAGCAAAAGGTTCCCTTTGCCACCTTCATGTTGCGAGGAGAGGCGACATCGGTGGAAATCAGTAAATCGTGACTCACCACACGCACTCAAGATATCTTGGGAGAAGTTCCAAGAATTGTTCAACGACAAGTACTTTCCCGAAAGTATTCATCACATGAAGGAGGTAGAGTTTATCAGACTGAAACAGAACAACATGATTGTGTCCCAGTACGAGGCTAAGTTCGCGAAATTATCTAGGTTTGCACCTCATTTGGTAGAAAATGAGGAACGTATGATGCGGATGTTTCTGAGAGGTTTGAAACCCGAAATACGTCAATACCTCATTTCTCACAAATTGTGTTTGTATTCAAATGTAGTGAATAAGGCTCAGTTATTGGAGCGGGATTATGAGTCAGTTCCACCAAAAGAGAACAACCAACAACACGATAATAATCGTACCGGTGGCAACGGCCATCGGAACAATGATAACCATCGTGGAGGAAATTATCATGCCAGAAATGGTAACCACTTCGGTGATAATCATGGACAAGATAATAGAAGAAATGATTCAAGTGGAAATTTCAAGAAGAGAAGATTTAACGATGATGGGAAGACATTGGCAACAGCACTAGCACCAGCAACAAATTCCAGGGGAGGAGAACGACCGCCAGTTAGATGCTACAGATGCGGAGAAGAGGGGCACATAAGTCCAAACTGTTCACAACCTTCCAAGTTATGTTTTAGTTGTGGAAAAGACGGTCATATAGCTCGATTTTGTCCTATAGCGAAATCAAGTCCATCTGGGAAGGAGGCACCAAAGGCAGATATAGACAAAATAAAGTCGGTGGTTTCAGGAAGAGCGTTTTTCGTGACTTCTCAAAAAGCGAGTAACCTGAACAAAGTTATCATGGGTTAGTTAATCATAAATTCTTCCGAAGTCTATACTTTATAAGATACCGGTTCTACCCATTCTTTTATTTCTCCTGCTTGTGCTCAACGTTTGAACTTGACCCTAGAGAAATTAGACTTTGACTTATCTGTTGAAACTCTGTTAGGAGAAACTTTCATTACATCCACTGTTTATAAATCTTGCTTGATTCAAGTTGGGACCATCACATTATCTGTTGATCTCATCTCTTTAAAGATACTTGCATTTGATGTGATTTTAGGGATTGATTGGTTAACTACTCATCATGCCAAAATTGATTATTCTCGTAAGAACGTTAGTTTTCATATTCCTAACCAACCTGTTATGCGAATTCAAGCAACTAAACCACTAAAGTCAAACACTTTCATATCAAGCCTTAAAGCCATTTGTTTATAGAAAAATGGATGCCAAGCTTTCTTAGCCCATGTCATGGATTTAAACAAAAATACGTCAGATTTGAATAATATTTATGTTGTTTGTGAATTTCCTGACGTATTTCCCAAAGAAATTCCTGGCCTACCCCCAGAGCGTGAATTTTGTATTGAACTTGAACTCGGTACAAAACCCATTTCTAAAATCTCATATCGAATGACTCCTATTGAACTTCAGGAGTTAAAAACCTAACAACAAGAGTTGGTACCCGAGCCTTTATCTGGTGACTTCCTTTGTGGAATGCATCGAAGCCAGACTCTCCGTAGGGGACGCTATATTTGTGTGGTGGTAAAACGATATGAGTCACAGTTGAGAGCAACCTAAGTCAGTAATCGAAATACATAGCTTTTTAGGATTAGCTGGTTATTATCCGAGATTCATGGAAGGATTTTTTTTGAATTGCCACTCCATTAACTCCGCTAACTCGAAAAGATATAAAATTTGGATGGACCGAGGAATGTGAGAAGTGCTTCCAATAACTTAAGAGCAAACTCATTTCAGCACCTGTTCTAACAATACCATCGTGGAAAAGCGAACGTGGTAGCTGACGCGTTGAGTAGAAGATCGTATGTGTTTACGAGTACGATTTTGTTAACACAAAGACCCATTTCGTATAACTTACGAATGATGGAGATAGAGTTAAAGACTCCAAGAACCTACGTGAAGATAGCAAATATACGAGTAGAACTGACTTTAATCGATAAAGCTAAAGTTGCTCAAGCTATAGACCCGGAACTGATGAATATGAAGAAGAAGAAGGTGCAAGAAGGTGTTATTCTAGAAGCAAGAATCGACGAAGAGAGAAAATTTCAACCCTCAATTTAATTGGTCCATTTGAAATCCTCGATCGAGTAGGAACTGTGGACGAAATTTCATAAGAAGAGGAGGTTGTAAGACCCCAACTTTTTTTGAATAAAGATTTAATTTCTCTAATTATTATTTTTAAATAATAAGGTGTTGATTTGATATAATGCTTTAGTTATGGATAAAATGTACAAATTTTGCAAAGTAAATAAGTGGTCATAAAATATTCATTTTGTCGGGGAATATTCGTTTGGTCGTGGAATATTCTTGCTGTCGGGGAATATTCGTACGACGGCGCAGCCATTTATGGGCCCCATAACGAAAAAATATCGGATGAAGAAAATGAAAATTATGAGTTTTATAAATAAAAACATAGTTGTTACCGTTAAAACTGTTGGTGTGACACCCCCAAATCCGAGTACTTCAATTCCACAGGATTTGGTGTTCATTGTATAAATATCATCTATCTATCTATCCATATTAAATGCAAACCATGCAATAGATAGAAATAAATCCTCCCCTTATGGGGTTACAATATCTGAATAATAAATATAATCCCATGTCAAACTAACCTTAAACATCTGTGCGGAAATATAAATAAATAAATAAGTCTTAAACAATATCAAGTCTTCACAATAAACATTCTTAAAATTAAATAACAAGTCTTCAAAACTTGTTAACTTTCCCCTTGCCTCTACTAGTGGAAGGCTCGTCGGCTCGTCGGACCTTTCGTTCTTAACTGCAATGTTATTATTACGCAAGAGTGAGAACGGCTGCCCACAAGTATAACAATATAACAACAATATAATAACATGCGAATGAATCAAAGACTTCTGAAATAAGAAAACTCAGCTTTTGAATCAAGAATGAATAACAAGAATCAAAAGAACTTCTGAGGGTCATAAAACCTTGAACTACGTCTTAGGTTGTCAAGTGTTTATACTTGAAACCTTTAACAGTCATAAGACTATGGACTCTTCTTCTCGTACTTAGGGGGATCAGCCCTTAGTACCACACGGTGCACAATATCTTAACGCTAAAGCATAATTAATCCCTTATAACAGGGTTATTCATCTCAGTTTGACATTAGAGTCCGCACCAAAGGAAGTTTGGTTTGGATAAGTTCAACAATGGTTCTGAAATTTAGAATGTTTATCAACTATGGACTAGTCGAATCAATAAGGGTTCACTAGTCTTACAAGATTCCATAATAAATGATATTTAATTTGAATAATAAACTCAAGAGGTATACAATGGACAAAGTATTGTATAACAGGAATCATGCTTTTAAAGAATGATAACATCTAATATGAAATCTTGACTTGAACAATAATAAACAAGATAGAATAAGAAACTTGCTTTATGTAAAGAAACAAGGTTTAGGAACTTGCTTAACGATAACAAGTAGGGTTAGAAAACTTGCCTCGTGCGTAGGTTATACGTTAATTATACACATTCCTTGATTTAATCCTACACACCATTTAGATTCACAATACCAGTCAATTATAACGTAACTAGCATCATAAGTTCACTCTCTTTTGTCTAACTCTGGTTATGATTATACTAATCTAATCACAACACTTGTTTTCACATAATATTAGATTCCACAAACGATTAGCTAACTATGCGTTTAATAATTTAATTAAGCATGTAAGCACCTCATTAACATGTTAAGAATATATTTTAACATTTCATTATATGTCTAACACATTTTTATGCTCATTAGCTTAGGTTACTATTACATTCCCTGAAATAAAATAATTAAAATTCTCATTCTTGGGCAAATCGCATAGTATGTATGCGGTGCCACCATCTACAAAGTAACATCAAGGCGCCATGGCGGATGGCGCTTCAACTTGATGGAAGTATTCATGGACCTTAAGGCATGAGGTTGGCGTTGCGGCGCGACATACCAGTTCACGATTTCTGAGTTTCGTGAGGAACGCAGATCATGACCAATTACACCCAATTACATCATTCACACATGAATTTAAGTATACCCAGACACTATAATACACTTATAATCATTACTCAACCTTTCTAGCACGAGTTAACAAGTTAAACATACAATTACTTGAATCAAACCATAAAATTTCACTATTCTTGATATTTTTGAAAGTTTTAAAGATAAAACATGAAAATTGATATTACGGGTTTTTTATAACACCGAATCTGTCCGTTCAAAGTTTATTTTCTTTGTTTTGACATGTGCTAACATAATCTACCGTTAAATTTCAAGTTAAACAACGAATCATGCATTGATCGTTAAATTTTTGTTTTATAGAGAACTTAAAACTCTTATTAATGGAAAACTCTGATTTTAGCATGTTTAAATGAAATTAATTACTTAAAACACATGAATATTTTATATACACATATTATAAACGTATACTAACATATACAACACATCATATACTCATAAATTGCAAATTTCTTCAATCACAGAAGACTTAAAAATAGCTTTTTCTTTTACAAAATATAAGAACATAAATGAGTTTTGAGTTGAAGAAATTACCCTATAGCAACTTCTCTGACTCTTCAATCTCATAATTTCCTTCTAAAATCTCTCTGAATTTTCTCTGGATTTCCCTCAGTTAAGACTCACAAATGAAATACGTAAAAGAAAAAGACTACTAATAAGCACAGTTGTGGTCAGTTAATCCTTACGTGGTTTAACTGCTCCCAACTCCTCATAGGGCCTTGTTTAGCTTGAATCATAAGTATGCCTTCTAATTATTTTAATTAACCTCTTATAATATAGTTTAATAATGTAACACCCAATTAAACAATAAATCAAATATCTTATTTAATTTAATTTAAATACAATATAGTAATTTCTCATTAATTCACATAATCACATAATTAAATTTCTCATTTATTAATTATGTCAAATTATTAATTAATTATTAAATTAATTAGAATAACATTATGCTTATTAAATAATTCGTTCAATCCAATAAGCTCAATTAAATACATACTTTGAATAATAAAAAATTTCACATTAATTCAATAAATGTAACACATATCATTAAATTAATCTACCACAAATTCATCAATTAATTATTTAATCTAATAATGAAATCATCAAAAAATATTTATTTAATTCAATAAATATTCAAATTAAATTATGAAATCTCGTTCGTCACATCTTTCCCCCCTTAAAAGAATTCTGTCCCCAGAATCATGACTCAATCATTCGACCCATTACATTCTCTCCCCTTACAAAGATTCTGTCCCCAGAATCGCTTACACATAACTAAGTAAATAACTTTATTTAATTTAATTAATTAATTAATTAATTTATTTTGTATTATATTATTAATTTAATTTACCTTAAATAATTAATTAATTTTAGTTAATTATTATTTTTTGTATTATATTATTTATTTTGTATAACTTTATTGTGTTTTTTTATTTTATTTTAGTGTCAAACTAATTCCTAATTGTCTTTTATAGTTAAGTATTGATTTATTTAATACCATCTATAACTTCCATGGAATTCTGTCGGAAATTCTTTTGGAAATAATTTAACACCCAAATAAGACAAGTTTTCAGTTGATTCACATAATGCAATTCACAAGGTAGAAAATGGATATGCTGAGAAAAAGGCAGAAAATGAACATGAACCAAATCATATAACAGCAAAAAGGCATAATAGGCATCCAGTAACATTATTGCAAACACTTGACTGCGGGAGAATGAAGTTCCAATTAATGCAAACAATCAAAAATAATCCCAATTTCAACAACACTTCAAAGGTAATCCTAATTTCAGCAAGATAAAAACGCCTAATTTCAACACAATATTTCTAAAATCCAAATTAACAATTAATTGATAAAAACTTATACCCAAATTTATGCATAACCATATATCTAAAAATTTAGGGTTCTAAATCAAAAATAAATTGATAAAAATAACCTTAAATTGGACAAACTTTGCAGGAATCGAGGGACCACATAGAGAGACCCAACAGGAGGTGCGGCGCTGTGGCGGACGGAGAGACCTTAAGGCTACCGGACGGAGGTGCGGGGTGTGGCGGCAGGAGGTGCGAGGTGACCACAGAGAGAGAGAGCCCAGCAGGTTAGAAATAAAGAAAGAGAAAGAAATTTAGGGCTTTATATTATATATATACACATATAAACAAAATACTTACCTGTAACTAAGTTGTCGGCGGACGGAGGTGGGAGGTGCGCCAGCCGGAGGAGCGGCGACTGTTGGAGGAGCGCCGGTCAGAGGAGTGAAGTAGAGAGGGAGAGATCGAGCAGGTGAACCAGTCGAGAGAGAGAGAGAGAAATGTTTGTGAGCAAGTGAGGCGTTACTGATAGATTTGGGGTTTTAATATTCATATTCTCGACGGACTTCCGTTTCAACTACTTTAGTTGACCCTTAAATATCCTCGACGGAAAATCTGTCAAAATTACTGTTTATTCCGTCGAGGTTGTTATTTGCGCTGGAGGGAAAATTTTATGCCACAGCCGTATCCTAATGTCGACGGAAAACCATCGATGTTGTACTATTATCGAGGGAATTATGACCGACTGAAAGTTCCATCGAACATAGACTAATTCTGAGCGAAAACGTTCGGTCGACCTTTATTCCGTCGAAAATAACCCTATTTCTTGTAGTGTTCCCACGTAGCTTCTTCAGCGTTGTGGTTCCTCAAGATTACCTTAACAGAAGGTATTACTTTATTTCTGAGAACTTGCTCTTTCCTGTCAACAATCTGAACAGGAATTTCTTCATAAGATAAATCTTTCTCAATTTGTAGGGGTTCATATTCAATCAAATGCTTATAATCGGGTTTGTAGGGTCGTAAAACGGAAACATGGAAGACGTTGTGGACATTCTCGAGTGTTGGAGGTAAAGTTACCTCATATGCAACTTCTCCAATCCTTCGCAGTACCTCAAAGGGTCCAATGAACCTTAGGCTTAATTTACCCTTCTTTTCGAACTTGATCTTTCCTTTTCAGGGAGAGACTTTTAAAAACACATAGCTATCCGATTCAAACTCAACATTTTTACGCTATAGATCGTTATATTTCTTCTGCCTATCTTGAGCTGCTACCAGTCTTGTTTGAATCACTTTGACTATCTCTGCTGTCTGCTGTACTAGTTCTGGACCTAGCAATTGTCTCTCGCCAACTTCATGAAAGTAGTATGCAAACAAGCCAATCATGTTTGATGATAAAGCATATACTTTGTAACAATCTTATTCATTTATTAATAAAAAGGTATTAATTTATTAAAGGCTTTTAATTATCTACATGATGCTGTTTTATAATATGTGATAAACCCATAGTTTTAAGCAATACTTTTAGAATAATGATGATGATCATTCTAATGAGATCTAAATTCTTAGAAAGCTTAAAACTAAAATAGTTCCCAATCATTGGATTACTAAATTGGGGATTAGTGAATCCGGATAGATTGGTACATACGTTGCTTGCTCATTGGATGAGGATGATTGATCTCATGATCATTTGTGTGGAGACACTAAAGCAAGTATGTAGGTGCTTATTAGAGAATAAGTTCATTTGAACGTGGCTCGCTAAGGAATACCTAATGGAGTTTTACTTGCTCATCAATAGGAATTCCTCAGAGTGATAGTAGTACAAGTAATCCTTGGACTTGAGATCATCATAGTATCTTGTGTATGATGAGTTATACTTTGACTTATTCCTTAAGACCCTTAGGGTATATCAAAGGATATGCTTGGGTATAATAAGTTGTACATGGAGATAATGTATGATCAATAAAGAATCTACCACTTCTAATAAAAGAAGAGAAATGTCCTATGTGATTCGATAAATGACAACCCAGAGTAGTCCTTGGCGAAGATGTAATGAAATTAGAAAGGAGTTTCTAATTTGCATTATTTGGAGTTGTGCATTTAAGGATCGAAATACATATAAATTAAATAAAATAAGACTTGACAAAGAATTCCATGTCTTATATTTAATTGGGACATTGTATGGTGGAAGGATTGAATTGTGCGGTAACTATTTACTCAAAGGTTCTTTTATGATTAATGTTGAAATCTATATTATCCGGAAAGTCGTTGATCGCTAGGGAGGCTTATCCTATTGTAGAATAAATATTATTTATTTAAATAAATTAATTGTTTAATTTATTTATTTAAATAAGATTAGAATTGTTCTAATTGATTTATTCACAACCTAGTTTAATATGGAGAACCTAAAGGGTCACACCATAAAAGGAAGAATAATTATTTAAGAAGTTAATAGCATAATCGTAATAATATGTTAAGTATATTTAATTTAATCTATGGTGATAGAATAAATTAAATAGCTTAATATTTATTATTTAATATTTAAAATATTAAATATAAATTAATAAGAGGAGTCTTATTAATATTATTACAATTATTATTATTTTAATTTCTAAAAGAGTTTAGGAATTAATTTAATATAAGTACTCTCATTTATTCCTAATAGGATTAGGAGGAAAAATTAGTTAAAGGAGTTTAATTAATTATCCCTAATAAGATTAGGGAGCCCATTTAATTAAAAGAGTTTAATTAAATAATACCTTATTTTTATTAAATAAGGTTACCTGATATCTTTATAAGAGGAGTCTTATATCAGATATCAGATGTACGTAATAATTCCAATTTGTGGGAGAGTACGCCTTTTCTATAGAGATAGAAAACTAGGGTTGAGCCAATACCCCTTCTTCTTGAATCTTTATTTTTCCTTGGTGGATCACCTCTAGAGGCCAAACATATGGGTGGCTAACGTTGATCAAAGGAAGGAACCAAACCCGGTGGATTCAAGTTGAACGCGAAAGGATTTGGAGGTGAACTTGTACCTGAGGAAGCTCGATCTTCGAGGGTATGATTTTATTCTTTATCTTTTCGTTTAATTAATAATTGTGCATAAAGGGTGATCCGGGTATATGGTTTGTAAAAATTTTAAACTCTGATTTATCTCGCTTCCACTTTTATGCAATTTGATTGCGTTCTTGAATATTACAAACCTAACAGTGGCATCAGAGCCAAACCTTTATGCGAATTATTAATTGTTTTAATTTGATATGTATATTGATATGTATTTAGAACAATTTAATTGGGCATAATTTTGTTGTATAAAATTTAAAAAAAGAAAAAAAAATAATAATAAAATAAAAATTGATCCTGCGTCACCCACGTTTCACGTGGATTACCCACGGGTGCAATTTTTTTTTTCAATCACGGTTGTATTTTTTTTTTAGGGTCACGTGAGACAAAATTACATGTACAAAGAACCTAATAGTTCACATGTCTTATATTACCGAAGCTAAACAAACTGGCCCAGCAAAAAGGGAAGTTAACATGTAATATATATATGATATATATATATTTATAACGTGGGCACTATATAATACATATATATATGTTTTCCTGAAGCATTTTGCATGTTAACAAAGACTCCAATATGGGCATCACGTTTTTTTTTCTTTATTATCGTAAAATATTATATATATAATATATATTATATTACCGTAATATTATATATATAATATATATAATATTTTAATAATTTTATAATTAAAATAAAAGTTTATTTTAATTTTAAAATTAAATTTCATGCTAACTAATTAGAGTTGAAATTTGATTTCATGATAACTAATTGGAGTTGAAATTGTATTCCATCTTTCCTTAAATAAAGGAGTTTATTTAGATATGAAATAAGATTTCATATTATTCTAAATAAAAGAGTTTATTTATGAATAGGAAAGAGAATCCGTATTTCCTTAAATAAAGGAGTTTATTTAGATATAAAATAAGATTTTATATTATTCAAAATAAAGGAGTTTATTTGTGAATAGAAAGAGAATCCGTGTTTTCCTTTAATAATGGAGTTTATTTTATTTATTTTTTTTACATGGAATTGGATTCCATAATTAATTAAAATAAAGGAGTTTATTTTGATTAAAGATTTTGATTAAAATAAAATAGTTTATTTTATTCAAAATTAGATAAATTAAAATAAAATAGTTTTATTTTGATTTAAATTTGGATTAAAATAAAGGAGTTTATTTTGATTCAAAATTAGATTTTATACTAACTAAATTTGCCCATTAAATGATATCAATATATATATTAAATATTTATTATTCATAAGATGAATGTTATTTATTGATGCATATGATGATGTGTATGATAATAAATGGGATTGATTATGGACTATCAATTAAATGTGATTGGATTTTATTTTAGTTAGATGCATGAATGTATAGGTTTTATTAAATGGGGTCTCATGTACCTTCGCCTTCTCTAATTTTTTCTTAATGTAAATTCTATCTCCCTCTATGTACTTCCCTCGATCACGATCAAGGTTTCTATTTATTTTAAAATAGTTATGTAATAGGAATAGTTAGAATTAATTTTTGAAGAATTAGAGATCAAGGAGCAAGGAGCGCTTGAAGACCCGCTTTGTAATGGAGCCCTAGTTTAAATGTAATAGTTATATTTAAATATTATTTCTCGCACCCCTCAGATTTTGACCTTTTGGTTCACTTGGTGGCTCTAGTGAACCAAACTAGAATAAAAGTCCATAATCAATCCGGGTAGAATATAGTATTCTATATGTGCATGCTTATACTATATATATATATATTATATATTATGCAAACATGCTTCGCATGTTCATTAATATGACGCGTATTTTATATATATATATGTGCATGCGCGCTAAACAAGATGAGACAAATTAATAACAAACCCCTCAATTTTTTTATATTAAGTCCTAAGAGTTCAAAGATATTTGGAATATCGAACGTCACCTTCTAGCATGATAAAATTAATAGAGTATTAAATATTTAATATGAGTTTGTTGTGTCACCACAAGGCAAGTATTAAGTATTTAAGATGTTAATTTATCACATTTGATGCTTATAAAGAAAATTGAACAATATTGTTTTGTTGTGTCACCACAAGGATGATATTTTTCTTTTTTGAATATATGGAGTGCTAGGTCGGACTTAACTTGGATAATTTTGATTCGGATGTGCCACCACTTGATCAAAATAATCTAAGAGGCAAAAGAAAAGGAGTTGCATAGTTGATGTAATTGACAAAAGTTGTCTGCCTATTTATTTATATATAATTTGTTGTCACCACAAGGCTATATACATTTGAAATGGGATCCTTATTCTCACTAGCAAATCTTTAATTAGATTTTGCCGAACTATATAAGTGAGGGTAATATAGTTTGAAGAAAATAGTGGGAGATACCAATTAAAAACAAGACCTAATTTATTTTGGTAATTAATAAAGGAATGACATACCAATGCTACAATCAGTAAAGATAAAGTTGTCTAAACATTCCTCCATGAATGATTTGGAAGAGTATCTTAATTGGGGATATAAATCTATATAGATAGATTTAAGAGGATGCTCGACTTAACCCAAGGAACGTATATTCATTTGAATTGTACGGTAACTATTTACTCAAAGGTTCTTTTATGATTAATGTTGAAATCTATATTATCTGGAAAGTCGTTGATCGCTAGGGAGGCTTATCCCTATTGTAGAATAAATATTATTTATTTAAATAAATTAATTGTTTAATTTATTTATTTAAATAAGATTAGAATTGTTCTAATTGATTTATTCACAACCTATTAATATACGGGAGAACCTAAAGGGTCACACCATAAAAAGGAAGAATAATTATTTAAGAAGTTAATGGCATAATCGTAATAATATGTTAAGTATATTTAATTTAATCTATGGTGATAGAATAAATTAAATAGCTTAATATTTATTATTTAATATTTTAGAAATATTAAATATAAATTAATAAGAGGAGTCTTATTAATATTATTATAATTATTATTATTTTAATTTCTCGAAAGAGTTTAGGAATTAATTTAATATAAGTACTCTCATTTATTCCTAATAGGATTAGGAGGGAAAATTAGTTAAAGGAGTTTAATTAATTATCCCTAATAAGATTAGGAGCCCATTTAATTAAAAGAGTTTAATTAAATAATACCTTATTTTTATTAAATAAGGTTACCTGATATCTTTATAAGAGGAGTCTTATATCGTATATCGGATGTGCGTAATAATTCCAATTTGTGGGAGAGTACCTTTTCTATAGAGATAGAAAACTAGGGTTGAGCCAATACCCTTCTTCTTGAATCTTTATTTTTCCTTGGTGGATCACCTCTAGAGGCCAAACATATGGGTGGCTAACGTTGATCAAAGGAAGGAACCAAACCCGGTAGATTCAAGTTGAACGCGAAAGGATTTGGAGGTGAACTTATACCTGAGGAAGCTCGATCTTCGAGGGTATGATTTTATTCTTTATCTTTTCGTTTAATTAATAATTGTGCATAAAGGGTGATCCGGGTATATGGTTTGTAAAAATTTTAAACTCTGATTTATCTCGCTTCCACTTTTATGCAATTTGATTGCGTTCTTGAATATTACAAACCTAACACTTCATCCAGTATAGCGGAGTTCAACACTTTCTTCCATACAACGCTTCATAAGGAAGTATGCCAATACTAGCATGGTAACTGTTGTTGTAGCCGAACTCTACGAGCGGTAGATGATCATCCCAATTTCCTTTAAAGTCCATTATACAAGCTCTTAACATATCTTCTAATGTTTGAATTGTTCTTTCACTCTGCCCGTCAGTCTGAGGGTGATATGTCGTACTCATTCTCAACTGCGTACCCATGCATTCTTATAGTCATTTCCAAAAGTTTGATGTGAAGCGTGGATCCCTGTCGGAAATAATTAACACCGAAACTCCGTGCCTCGAAACAATCTCTTTAACATATAACTTTGCCAATTGATCTAAGTTGAATTTTATTTTAATCAGAAGAAAGTGTATGGATTTTGTTAATCGGTCAATGATAACCCATACTGCGTCATAGCCTTTCTGAGTTGTTAGAAGGCCAACCACGAAATCTATCGTAATATGTTCCCATTTCCATTCTGGGATCTCTAACGGTTGTAACAACCCACTCAGCCTCTGATGTTCTGCTTTAACTTTCTAACATTTCAGACACTTAGCAACACACTCTGCAACATCTAATTTCAAATTTGGCCACCAGAAATGTTGTCGAAGATCTTAGTACATCTTGGTATTACCAGGGTGAATCGAATATCGTGATCTATGAGCCTTGCTCAAAATATATTCCTTAATCTCTGGCACTGGCGGTACCCAAATTCTGTTGTCAAATCTCAGTATTCCTTCATTATCCATCTTGAATCTCGATTTGGTTCCTTCAGATATCTTCTTTTTCACCTTTTCACATTCTTCGTCCTGAAGTTGAGCCTCCTTAACTTTATCCAGCAAAGTTGTACCAGATTGCATCTGAAATAACTTCTCATAAATCTCCATAGGATGCTTTACTTTTATTTCTAGCTTCACCATCGCTGAAATTAGCTCCTGCTGAGCAGTCAACATCATCAATTTCTCCCGACCTTTCCTATTTAAGGCGTCAGCAACTATATTTGCTTTACCCAGATGGTATAAAATTTCACAATCATAGTCCTTAATTAACTGCAACCACCTTCTCTGGTGCATATTCAAGTCATTCTGAGTAAAAATATATTTCAGACTCTTGTGGTCTGTATATATTTCACACTTCTCCCCATAGAGATAGTGTCTCCAGATCTTTAAAGCAAAAACCACCGCAGCTAACTCCAAGTCGTGGGTCGGATACCCCTTCTCATAGTCCTTCAATTTTCGTGATGCATACGCAATGACCCTTCCGTTTTGCATAAGCACACAACCTAGTCCTTTATGCGAGGCATCACTATAAACCACAAAATTTCTTGTGTCATCTAGAAGAGATAACACAAGTGCCGAACTCAACCTCATCTAAAGCTCTTAGGAACTTTCCTCACACTTCTCCGTCCAAATGAATTTCACCGATTTCTTAGTCAAATTCATCAACGAAGTCGCGATCTTAGAAAAGTCCTGAATGAATCTTCTATAATAACCTGCTAATCCAAGGAAACTTCTAACCTTCGACTGTGTCTTTGGCTGATCCCATTTCATCACAGCTTCGACTTTAGAGGGGTCTACTGAAGTTCTGTCCTTATCGATTACATGAACAAGAAATTGTAGCCTTTCAATCTAGAATTCATATTTCAAAAATTTGGCGCACAACTTCTCTCTTCTCAACGCTTCTAACGTTACTTTCAAATGCTCTACGTGTTCTTCCTTGGTCTTCGAATATACCAAAATGTCATCGTTAAAGACCACTACGAATTTGTCCAAAAATGGTTTGAATACTCTGTTCATGAGATCTATAAATGCTGCAGGCGTATTTGTTAGACCGAATGACATCACCAGAAATTCATAGTGACCATATCGAGTCCTAAATGATGTCTTTAGAACATCCTCTAGTCTCACCTTCAATTGATGATAACCACTCCTCAAGTCTATTTTTTAAAAGTATCTCGCACCCTTCAATTGGTCAAACAGGTCGTCGATCCTTGGTAATGGATATCTATTTTTAATTGTGACCTTATTCAGTTCTCTGTAGTCGATGCAGAGCCGCATCATCCCATCCTTCTTCTTCACAAATAACACCGGTGCTCCCCACGGTGATACACTCGGTTGGATGTACTTCTTGTCCAGTAACTCTTGTAGTTGTACCATTAATTCTTTCATCTCTATCAGAGCCATCCCATACAGTGCCTTCAATATTGGAGTCGTTTCTGGCGCTAAATCGATCACAAACTCAACTTCCCTGTCTGGCGGAAGTCCTGGAAGATCATCTGGAAATACATCTGCGAAGTCCCTCACTACTGGTATCTCTTCTATCTTTGGGTTCTCTTTACGACTATCGACTATGTAGACAAGATATCCTACACAGCCTTGTCTTAATAACTTCCTAGCCTGCATCATCATCAGACAACTCGCTTTTAGGCGACTTGCTTCCATAAAACACAACCTTTGATGGAGTCATAAGGTTGATACGCTTCTTCTGATAATCAATTACAGCCCCATAATTGAATAACCAATCAATTCCCAGAATGACGTCAAATTCCCCAAGTCTAATCGGGATAAGTTCTACGTTCATAATGTTACCCTTAATATCCACCCTACAATTCTTGTGTACGTATTTAACAGGGATCACTTCTCTATTTGCAATTTCTATATTTATGAGGTATTCTAACTCATCCCTAGGAAATTCTAAGTTCTTAGCAAAGTCATCGGATATAAATGAACAAGTAACACCCGAATCAAATAGTACATAAGCATTAACTTTATTGATCGGAATGATACCTGACACCACATCGCGAGACTGTATAACATCCTGCACTGTCATGTTAAAGGTCTTGGTGGTCGGTCGGCTAGTTGCGGTTGGTCCCGTGATAGTTAAAGCACTTCCACCACTGTTTCTCTTGTTCCCTCCTGATCCTACCCCTTCAGAACCCTTCTTGGGACAGTCCCTTTCCAGATGGTCCTTTGAGCCACAAGTGAAGCAGACGCCCTTCTTTGGGTTAGGACAGTTAGGTGTTATGTGGCCTTCCTGACCACAATTGTAGCACACCCATTTTCCCTTCATACAAACCCCTAGGTGAGCTTTCCCATAGGTTGGACATGCTTCGATTCTCTTCTTCTGACCTCCATGCTGATTTCCAATTGATGAGTTGTCAGTCCACCTCCTCTTCTGATTGTTACTTCCTCCTGCGTTACTGCCATTAGCTTTGTTATTTCCTTCACTTTCACTCTTCCTCTTTTTCTGATCTTGGTTATACTTGGTTACCGCATCGCTTCCACCTTCGACGAGTATGGCCTTCTCCAGCACCCCAGTAAAAGTGTTTAATTAAAACATTGACACTTTGCTATATAACCAGGGCTTCAGTCCCTTCTCGAATCGCCTAGCCTTTCTCTAGTCAGTATGCACTTGATACGTGGTAAACCTAGCCAACTTGTTGAATTTTGCCGCATAGTTTGGTATGGACATATTCCCCTGTTTTAACTCCAAAAACTGGACCTCCATTTGGTTTTGCGAACTGGTCGAAAAATACATCTCGAAAAATATCTCCTTGAACCTCTCCCAGGTAATCACACCTTCACCTCCTCGGACCTTATTCGCTTGCCACCAATAACTGGATTCGGATTTCAGCATGAACGTTACGTAGGTGGTTTTCTGGTCCTCTCTGACTCCGGCGACGTCAAATTTTTTTTTCATCTCCATAACCCAAGTTAGAGCCTCTATCGGGTTCATGGAGCCTTTAAACTCTGGCGGTCCCACCACCTTGAAGTCCTTGAATGTAGTATTTGGTGAAGCTTGTGGTTGATTGTTAATCGCTCCTGTCAGTAAATTCACCAACTGCTAAACGGGGTTAGCATTGGCGTCATTATTGTTGTTATTCGCTGTCCCTTCCTGGGCTGGTCGACGATTTGGTCGTCTTCTTAGCGGCATTTTTTTCTTAAGAAATATAATTATTAGATCTTATTCAATTCTCTAAATATTTCAGGCTTAACTCAAATATTTTGACATAATCACTTAACACATTTTCTCAAATAACTCTTACATATTTATTTAATCAAAAGTTTTAACAAAATACAATAACATCACTGCTATTTACATTAACTATCCCGAGATAAAGAATCTACAGGATTTAAAACATCAAAATATTCCTCTGTTTATAAACACATCGAAATTTACATTATCAATTACTAGATAGGTTTTCACATAATTAAACTATTCCTATCACTGCCTGCTAAGGCGTTGAATAGCTTTTTTACGCTCTTCTTCCATAATACGGGACATGGTCTTGCGATCTAGCATGTACGATGGTAGTCCTTCGAACTGAATTGGGTATCTCATAACTCGTTCCCGGGCCTCATTAATTGCATTTTGAAGCGTAAAGTGTGTCTCCTCAAGCTTAGCCTTCTTCGCCCGACAGTTATCTTTTGCAAGATCTGCACGTCGTGATTCCCTTACCCATGCATCTACTATGGCCAGCCTTGCTGATTTCTCTTTCAGTTCATTCTTCAACTCCTCTATTTCCTCTTACTTCTGCTCGGTTTGGCCCTTCTCGTGAACCAAATCCCACTCAATGAAATTTATCTAGGCACACTTAGAAGGGGGGTTGAATAAGTGTGGGAGCAATCTATGACCAATTTTTAAACTTTAAATTAGACTATTAATTTCAGGCTACAATAATGATGAATTCAACTTACTGAATTAATATGGCCTATTGAAATTGACTGATTATTTTAAGAAAATATCCTGTTGAATTTATAACTTAAAATACTTAGTGTTAAAGAATTATCTTAATATTATGCAAGTATTCAAATTTTAATTATTAAGATAATTAAATAGCTTATGTGATTTTAAAATTAAAGTAAAGCAAACAATAAAATCAACACCAAGATTTTTTACGTGGTTCAGTTATTACCCTCTATAATAATAGTCTAGTCCACGTCCAATACCAACTAGTATTGGAGACTCACTTTATTTATTTCCTTATATATAAACACTGATTACAAAATAGATTCTTACAAAAAATTAATTAACAATTAATTTCTCTTGAGCACTCTTGCTCCTTGTGCACCTATTTCAAGCACCTTTGCTTCCTTGAACCTGTTTGTAAGTCTTTTCTTTAATCCACTAGGATTAATACCTTTAGACAACACTTAATCTAAAAAAAATTCAATACAAATATAGAGGACTGAAAGTGGACTCGTCAGAAGATGAAGAGTCCAATATAAAAATCCCCATGACACTCTAGATTTGTATAAAACTGTTGGACAAGTCTAGGGTATGCAATCGATGGAGGAAAAAACATAGAAGAAATACCACAAGAATCAAACAATGTTCTCAAAGGAGATTGTTGTTAACAGATTTGATCGACAAACTTTTCATAAACAAATTGTTTGGGAAATGCAACGATCTTAAACCATACTTCATAGGAATTGCTACGAAAGAAATTGTCAGAAAGATCTAAAGAAAGGATAGGATTTACCGGATCAGATGGTGAAGCAAACTCAGGCTTACATGAGGGAATAGATGACTTCCGTCTTTGAGATGGTCCAGATGATTTCGGCAAGGAAGGACTGAAAGTGGACTCGTCAGAAGATGAAGAGTCCAAATACTCTGTTTTATTAGACATGACCTTCTTCAGTTTTCATTGCTTTCGTGAAGGTCCGGCAGTTGATTGGGGAGGAACTAGAGTTGTATCGTCATCAGAATCGATCAGAGACCGTTTATGAGTTCGAGTTCTCATGGTGAGTGAAGTTTGCAGATGAAGAACAAGATAATAAAGTAATGTGAGAGAAAGTCAGAAGAAATATGAGATGTAAGGAGAATGGAAAGATACAGAGTAAAAGAAAAAAAATGGATGCATGTATATATAGTCATGTTTACTTACGTCTGCCGAGAAACCCTTGCAGTCCCGTCTTTTTAGTTTTCAAAATCATTATGATAGATATTGCATACATGAATAAAAGACTTAAATGAGCAGCCAAAAATTAAAACTCATAATTATCCTAATTTTATCAGTTAACGAGATATACATACATAATAGGATAATGATAACATAGATTTTAAAATAAATTATGCGAAACACATCCCAAGTTCTCTTCTCAGCATGCAAAATCTATCTTCACTTAATGGTTTAGTAAAAATATCTGCAATTTGATTTTCAGTTGGAATAAAAATCAATTTAATTAAACCTTTTGACACACTGTCTCTTAAAAAATGATGCCTTATTTCTATATGCTTAGTACGTGAATGTAACACAGGATTTTTAGATATATCTATAGTACTAGAATTATCACAGTATATGGGTACACATTCACATAATATATCAAAATCACATAGGGTTTGTCTCATCCATAAAATCTGAGAACAGCAACTTCCTACAGCTAAATATTCACCCTCAGTAGTTGATAGCGCCACTGAGGTTTGCTTTTTACTATGCCATGACAGGAGACTTTGTCCCAAGAAAGTACAAGCACCACTCGTACTTTTCCTATCAATTTGACACCCTGCATAGTCAACATCTGAATAACCTATTAGTTCAAAGTGATTACACATTGGATAAAACAATCCTAAATTAATTGTACCACTTAAGTATTTCAAAATTCTTTTAACAGCATTTAAGTGTGATTCTTTGGGTTTAGCCAGAAATCTTGCACACAAACAAACACTATACATTATATCAGGTCGAGAGGCAGTTAAGTATAACAAGCATCCAATCATACCTTGATATTTTGTTATATCAACACCAATACCTTTGTCATCAGTGGTGAGCTTTATTGATGTGCTCATAGGTGTACCTTTTGAGTTAGATCCTTCAAAACCAAATCTCTTGAGTAATTCTTTTGTGTATATAGTTTGATGGATGTAAATTCCTTCCTTCATTTGCTTGATTTGAAGTCCCAAAAAGTAGTTGAGTTCTCCCATTAAGCTCATATCAAATTCTTTATGCATGCACTTGGAAAACCACTCACAAAGATGATCATTAGTAGCACCAAAAATTATATCATCTACATATATTTGAACAATAATGATATCTATATTTTTATGCTTAATAAATAATATAGAATCTATTTTACCTCTAATAAATCCATTTAACAAGAAATACTTACTTAACCTTTCGTACCAAGCCCTTGGAGCTTGTTTCAAGCCATAAAGTGCTTTCTTTAATCTGTAGACATGATTAGGATACTTTTCATGCTCGAATCCAGGAGATTATTTTACATACACCTCTTCATTGATGTATCCGTTGAGGAAAATGCTTTTTACGTCCATTTGATAAAGCTGAACTTTTTGTAGTATGCAAATGCTAACAAAATTCTGATTAATTCCAGCCTAGCCACTGGTGCATAGGTTTCTTCATAGTCGATTCCTTCATGTTGGTTATATGCTTGAGCTACTAGCCTTGCTTTGTTACGAATGATTGTCCCGTACTCATCAAGCTTGTTCTTGAATACCCATTTCGTACCAATAATGGAAGCATCTTTTGGAGGAGGCATAAGTTCCCACACTTGGCATCTCTCAAATTGTTGAAGTTCTTCTTGCATTGCCAATAACCAGTTTTCATCAAGGACTGCATCCTTTGCATTCTTTGGCTCAACCTGTGACAAAAATACAGAGAATGCACAATGATTTTGTAAACCTCTTCATGTGGTTACACCTTTGTTGATATCTCCAATGATATTCTCCGGAGGATGATTCTTGATATATCTAGCTGTTTTTGGCATTTGGATATCATGTATAATTTCCTCTTGATCATGACATTCATCTTCAGCATCTTGCAAATTTTCAGGTTCACGTTCATGCTGGTTATCAATTTCAGTTTCCTGAAACTGTTCATTCAGTCTCCTGTTTAGTTTTTTTGGTTTGTTAGATTCTTGACTATCTCCAAATTTCCTGCATCATCTTCACTTTCTTTTGGAATATCATTGTTAGTTTCATTGAAAGTGATACGAACAGACTCTTTTACACATGATTTTCTAATATTGAAAATACGATAAGCCTTACTATTTTGAGAATAACCAATGAATATTCCTTCATATGACTTAGCATCAAATTTTCCCAAATTATCACTTGTTTTTAAGATGAAACATTTAGAACCAAATACTTTGAAATAACTTATGTTTGGAATTTTATTATTTAGAAGCTCATAAGGTGTTTTCAAAATAATAGGACGAATGAGTACTCTATTTAAAATATAACATGATGTACTTATTGCTTCGGCCCAAAATTTCTTTGGAAGCTTACTTTCCTGCAGTAGAGTTCTTGTCGTCTCTTGTAGAGTCCTATTCTTCCTTTACACCACCCCGTTTTGTTGAGGAGTCCTCGAGGCTAAAAATTCATGGCATTAATACTTGAATGCCTTTTCGGTCCAAATAAATCAAGATGAAGTAGTTGCAAAGGAGAAGAGGTTGATACCATATTCTTTG
The DNA here is from genome assembly GCA_020205615.1 of Panax quinquefolius. Taxonomy (NCBI): domain Eukaryota; kingdom Viridiplantae; phylum Streptophyta; class Magnoliopsida; order Apiales; family Araliaceae; genus Panax; species Panax quinquefolius. The sequence goes on from CM035153.1 coordinate 91,079,625, forward strand.
CTGTAAAGAAGTTCTTACTTATTTTCCCAGTTGACAAGGAATACATATTCCTTTCTTTTCAAACCTGATTCTTGGCAACCCTTTGACGAGATTCTTTGAGGATAGTTTCTTGATTAAGTCCATGTGAACATATCCCATCCTTTTATGCCATAAGTTAGCCTCATCTTGTACGGATGTAAGACATAGCTCTTCATCCTGTTGCTCAAAATTAATAGTATATATATTTCCTTCTCTTTGTGCAACTAGAGTAGTATTGTTAGTACCATGAAATATTGTGCATTTATCTTTTTCAAAATTAACTTGATGGCCATTATCCATTAATTGACTAATACTAATTATATTGAATTCAAGACCATTAACGAAATGCACATTATTTATACTTACCTTGCCATTACCAATTTTACCTTTTTCAATTATCTCACAAGTTTTATTGTCTCCAAACGTGACCGTTCCATTCTTCTTCTTGATATTTAGTTCTACGAATTTTGATTTATCACCTGTCATGTGTCGAGAACATCCGCTATTGAGAATCCATTTTTGAGATGGAACTCTTGCATTTAAGCATACCTGTCAAGAAAGAATAATTTATCCTTTTGGTACCCATATCTTTTTGGGTCCACTTATGTTAGTAACATGTAAATCATTCTTTTTAATCCATACCTTTTTAACCTTGTTTCATTTCTTAAAACAATTTATATCTAAATGACCTTTAATACCACAATATTTACAAGTTGGGAAAGGAGAGCAATAATTTAAACTAAACCGTGACTTTGATTTTAGCATTCTCATATTACTCTTTTTATGCATAGAATCATAACCAATTCCTTGTATTTCAAAACTAGGTCTTTGTTTACCTAATATGACATTTAAATTTTCTTCACCTTGGACAAATTTAGTAAGAGATAATTTTAATGAAGCTATTTCTTTTTGAAGTTCATTATTAGGAAAGGTTTTAACAAGAGAGTTATCACTAAATGCATCAATACACACATCTCTCATTTTTAGCTCATTAGTCAATTTTTGGACTTCATTATTCAAGAAATTTACCTTATTGAAAAGTATTTTGTTATAATTGTCTAAATAATCAATCTTAGCAATCAAAACCTTTTCTTCTTTACATGTAGATTCCCTTTCAATTTCTTTCCTTTCATCTATTAGTGAATCTACTTCACTCATTAAAGTATTAACGAAACCTCTTAAGCATGCATTCTTTTCTTTTAGCTTCTTATTTTCTTGTTCTAATAAGTTTAGTTCATTAAAAGATACCCGATTAGATTCACCTTCAATTCCCACAAAGCATACTTGAGCTATCTCATCTTTAGCATCGATCTCCACTTCGGATTCCTCATCACTCCAAGTCACAAGGGCTTTGTTCTTCTTGTTGTCTTTGTAGTTTATCTTCCCTTTGTTCTTTAATTGAAAAAAAATCTTTCTTGAAGTGACCAGGACGTCCACATTTGAAGCACGTCTCTTCAGTTTGCTTTCCTTTGAGTTTATTTAAATTGAAAGTATTTCTTCTCTTATTCTTCCTTTGTACTAGCCCCTTGAGTCTTCTTGACATCATCGTTATTTCTTCATCTGAGTCATCATCAAGCTCCTCTTCATTATCTGCAGTAAGAGCTAAGACCTTTCTTCGAGGAGTTTCCTCCTCGTCATCATATCTCTTTAATTGATGTTTATATTCTTCTAATTCACCAAATAAAGTTAAAGTATCCATGGAAGAAATAGTAGCAGAATCTTGAAGAGTGGTGATTTTAGAAGCAAACCTTTTGGGCATAACCCGAAGCAACTTACGATTGATCTCACTTTGAGGAATAGTCTTGTCCAACAATTTCAAGGAGTTTATAAGGACTAGAAATCTTGCTTGAGCTACCTTTATGGTTTCATCTTTTTCGAGCTTGAACATTTCATAATCGTGCATAAGCATGCTTAGCTTGACTTCACGTACTTTGGATGTTCCTTCATGACTTACCACTAGAGTATCCCAAATTTCCTTAGCTGTGTTGCATGAGGAGACTTTGTAAATCTCAGATTATACCATACCACTGAGAAGTGTATTCATTGCCCTTGAATCATATGAGACCATGTAGGTTTTGGTTGAATCCATTTCTAGCAGAGTCTTCGGTGTCCCATCATCTCTTCGTGGAAAAACTGGTCTGTTCTCCACAACCCACCATTTCCAAGGATCTCTTTTAAGATAGATCCTCATTCAGAACTTCTAGAAGTTGTAATTTTCCATTCTAAACAGCAAGGGAGGTCTATTGGTTGATTTTCCTTCTTGATTGTTGTTCCCGAACTGTGCCATATCAGAATCTTTCCCTACAAGTCACCTTTAATACCAAGATAAGTAGAGCCAAGCTTTGATACCAAATGAAATTTATCTAGGCACACATAGAAGGGGGGTTTGAATAAGTGTGGGAGCAATCTATGACCAATTTTTAAACTTTAAATTAGACTATTAATTTCAGGCTACAATAATGATGAATTCAGCTTACTGAATTAATATAGCCTACTGAAATTAACTGATTATTTTAAGAAAATTTCATGCTGAATTTATAACTTAAAATACTTAGTGTTGAAGAATTATCTTAATATAATGCAAGTATTCAAATTTTAATTATTAAGATAATTAAATAGCTTATGTGATTTTAAAATTAAAGTAAAGCAAACAATAAAATTAACACCAAGATTTTTTTACGTGGTTCAGCTATTACCCTCTATAATAATAGCCTAGTCCACGTTCAATACCAACTAGTATTGTAGACTCACTTTATTTATTTCTTTATAAATAAACACTGATTACAAAACAGTTTCTTACAAAAAATTAATTAACAATTAATTTCTCTTTAGCACTCTTGCTCCTTGTGCACCTATGCACTCATCAAGCACATTTGCTTCCTTGAACCTGTTTGTAAGCTTTTTCTCTAATCAACTAGGATTAATACCTTTAGACAACACTTAGTCTAAAAAAAATTCAATAAAAATATAGAGGTCTATGATCAATACAAGAATAATCAATTTAACAATTTAAAGGCTCAACTATATGTAATGATCAATTAGCACAAAAAGATAAACAATTAAAACCTTACCCAATACCAGCTAAAGAATATCAAAAGTTAATTGCTCAGCTGCACAACGTTTGCGCTGATTAAATCAAATTTAGTTGCTCGATAAATATCAGTAATTAGTGCAAGAACAATTTCGTGAGTTGTGTTTTTTTTCCCATATATGAAATCCTATTTATATAGACCACAATAGTTACCGTTAATATCATTTGTTTTTATGAGTCCACAAAAACTGGTTTGTTTAAAACACTTTCCAACGGTAAAATTATGAATCAGTCCACAACGTTAATATATATCCAGATTAGCAAAACAGATTCTTGTTAGTTATTTAATTTGGATAAATCAAAAGACCTTTTAAAGAGATAACCCACTAAAAACTCTGACTATAACTCTCCATATATCATGTAGCGTGTAATAGTGGAGTGAACCATTCCTTATCTTTTTCCAAGAATCAAATTATGGAGAGTTATAGTCAGAGTTATATCAAGTAGCGTGTAATAGTGGAGTGAACCATATATCAAGTAGCGTGTAATTAAATTATCCCAAGTATATCAAGTGAGCTTGCATACGTAACCCATATTATAATGCAATCCTTTTCTAGCTTTTAGTCCTACGGACTAATGCATGTGAAACATTTTAAGTGATGCACATGTAATATAGATATCAAATAAAATATCAATCCCTTTTTGTACTTGATGATATATATTAATCTGATCTCGTTTTATTTTTGAAAAAAACTTTTTCATCATTTTTCATTTAAGACATATAACAAAATGCAAATAATATGTCCTAGAGCCTATAAATTAAAAATCAATTATTATGCAATTGACCTTACAGTTGGTTTTCCTAGTAAAGAAAAATTCTTCAATCACTTGAATATCCAATCAATGTTCCTTATCACCAATATACCTGAAATGCCATAAAACAATTTAGTATATGAATAACTCATCATCCAAACTCAAGGATGAAATATGACTAAGTCAACACTCTACGTTTCCCAGATGTGTGTGAAGAGCCTCAACCTCTTTATCCCTCTGCTCGATGGTAAGCTGTTGAATAACCGTCCGCTCCTTCAGCTCCTGAACAGTATCTCGTAACTCTATGTTACGATCATATAGCTCGTCGTACATCTCGGCACTGATAGAGCTCAGTGGGAACTCATCTTCCTCCTCTTCTTCCTCAGGGTCCTCCTCTGGATCAGACTCAGGCTCATGCTCCTGACCAACAATAGTGACCAACAGAGATGGTTCTCTCTGTACCAACTGCTCCCGGACGACATGAATGTCTCGGGGCTCTTCCTCTCTAGGTACTCGGGGTTCCTCCTCCCCAGTTTAACTAGATCCTCCAACATCCGACATCCTGACAACACAAATTTTAAGTTACTAATCGATACTCACGAGCACATAAGTTTATCACATAAGCATTCAGGATACAACCTGCTATTAGGGAGATCATGGATACATATGGCTGGAGTTGTTCCCTCCACCTTACATCAACAACTCAAATACATCATCAACAACACTTTAGTCACTGTCAATGCTGAGTCAGAATGTCCTAGATCAGGAACTCTACCAATTATCAGCTTCAATTCAGAAGTTGAGCCGGCCAGTTTCCATACTCTGGAAGTGAGTAACACACAATACCATTCTATTGGAGCGCCACTTCCCATACCCAAGATTTCTGATGAGGTTATGTCAGCCACTTAAGAAATGATGTTATTGGGTTATCAACCTAGACAAGGGCTTGGTAAGGATCAACAGGGTATTAAGCACCATATCCAAATGTCCAATTAAATTGGGACAACCGGGCTAGGATATTCTGCTAGTTCCACTCACAGGAACCCTCATAAGCATAAGCAGGTTCCTCAAACTTCCGTTGCACGACGATTTTCTATACCTTTACCGCATGAGTTGATGCAGTCTCCAAAGAAGGTGTCACCCCATCTTTGTGGCTATCTTTCTTTAAAACCAAAGGCCAATCAAAGCTAAAGAGGTGCTGATTCTTGATCCCGAAGCGGAAGAGAAGGAACAGAAATGTAAACATAACCTTTCCTTGATGATGGCAGGCATTCGCGTCATTGTTCATGATGAACACACCAACAGATACACCCCAAATGATGATTGCCCAGATGTCATGGTTATCATTCTGGAAAAGGAGGACACTGACGATCCTTCTATAACTGCAGTCCATCAGGACTTTTCCCTCGACAATTGGAGCAGCACTCCATACATTGGTCGACGAGGGTAAAATGGGCAAAAAATCCCTCTGCCCTGTAGATAACTTTAATTATTTGCTTTCCTTTATAGCATTAGCAGTTATTTTATCATGTATATGCTAACACTTTTGTATGATCGAACAGTTGCATATATTAAGTGAAAGCATATTTTGTTTCAGGACTCTGAATTTAGATGTGCATGTACTTGCTGATGAGGTGCCTTCTCTCCACAAGGGTTGTAACTTTGATGTAAAGTTGGACTCAGACTTGATGGACATCCAAGAGGACATTGAGACACCTCAAGAGATTAAGGAATGGGTCACCGACAAACCCAAACCCAATCTTAATCAAACCACTCCTTTCAATGAACCTTAGACAACCCTAAGCTAATCCAGATTGGTTCAAACCTTACCACAAATCAACGGAATGACATGGTTGCACTGTTAACCCAATTCTAGGATGTGTTTGCATGGTCTCATGAAGACATGGTGGGATTGTCCACTGACATTGTTCTTCATCGCCTTCCCATTAAAGAAGGATTCAAGCCAGTTAGTTAAAAGCTCAAAGCGATTGAAACTTGAGTGGAGTTTAAAAGTTAAAGAAGAAATTATGAAATAATTTCAAGCTGGCATCATCATGGTGTCTACATATTCGGAGTGGATATCTAACATTGTTCTCGTGCCTAAACCAAGGGGAAAGGTGTGATTTTGAGTGGATTATCGGGATTTGAACAAAGTTTGCCTTAAAGATAGCTTTCCCGTGCCATTTATCCACATTCTCATTGACAATACTGCTCAGTACGGTATGTACTCCTTTGCTGATTGCTTTGTGTGGTACCATCAAATTATGGTCGCTGAGGAAGATCGTGAGAAAACTGCTTTCATCATGCCTTGGGGAACCTTTTGCTACAGACGGTTGTCATTTGGCCTCATCAACGCCGGGGCAACCTACCAGCGAGCTATGATGGCTCTTTTCCATAATTTAATGCACAAAGAGATAGAGATCTATGTGGATGACATCATTGCGTAAGAGAAGGAGTATGACCATTTAGACCATCTCAAGAAGTCGCTCAACGGGTTATGTAAGTACAACTTAAAGTTGAATCCGCTTGAAGTCGCGCTTTTGTGTTAAGTCGGAAAGTTGCTAGGCTTCCTAGTCAGCCTCAAAGGGATTGAACTGGATCCTACCAAAATCCAGGCCATCAAGGAAATGCCCATTCCTCAGACAAAGAAGGAAATACGGGGATTTTTTGGGAAGGATCAACTTCATTAGCCGATTCATTTCTCAACTCATAGCAACCTGTGAGCCAATCTTCAAATTTTTAAGGAAGAACTCCTCCATGAAATGGAATGATGAGTGTCAAAAAGCCTTCCTCATAATTAAGGAACAACTAATCAACGCTCCTGTTTTGGTACCTCCCAGGGATGATGTTCCCCTGTTCATGTACCTGTCCATAAATGACAATGCTATGGGTCACGTCTTTGAAGCGAGAAAATAATAGAGCCAAGAGCGAGCTATCTATTACTTCAGCAAAAGATTCAGCATCAGTGAACAAAAGTACACTCTGATCGAGAAGACTTGTTGTACTTTAGCATGGGCTTTCATGAGATTACAGCATTATCTCCATGGTCACACAACCCATCTCATATCCCGCGTGGATCCTCTTAAGTATGTGTTCAGCAAATTCATACTAAATTTTTGACTGTCCAGATGGCAGTTGATCCTACAGCAATTTGACATCGTCTACGTGACTCAAAAGTCGGTCAAAGGTCAAGGAATTGTAGATCAATTGGCCGCTACACCTGCAGGGGATTACAAACCCTTAGAAACATACTTTCCTGATGAAGGAGTAATGATAATTCAGCTATCACATCAGTATGATACATGCCTTTCGTGGAAAATATATTTTGATGGAGCTGTTAACTTAGAAGGCTCTGGAGCCGAAGCAGTTTGAATATCCTGTACGGGGGAGCAGTATCTCGTCACCATCAAATTGCAATTTGTCAACACCAACAACACAGCTGAGTATGAAGGCTGTATCATGGGACTCAAACTTGCCCGTTCAATGGGTATCAGGCGGTTAACTGTCTTTGGGGATTCCGAATTGGTAATCAAGCAATCCATAGGAATCTATCAAACCAAAGAATTACATTTACTACCTTACCATTGGCAAGTTCTACAGATGGCTTTGGAGTTCGAAGAAATCTCCTTTCTACACATTCCTCGTAATAGGAATGACTTTGCAGATGCATTAGCAACGTTGGCCTCCTTGGTTTACATACCTGACAAGGAAAATATGCCCAGCATCATGATTGCTATGCAGAAAGCCCTAGTCTATGGGAATTACATTGGAGAAGTATCGGATGAGTTGCATCCCATCCATAACCCTTGGTATCAACATATCAAGGAGTATTTATGAGATGGATCTACACCCACTGAGGCAAGCCTAACTGAGAAGAGGCGGATTCATTGACTTGCTATGAAATTCTACCTGAGCGGAGATGCACTCTACAAAAGAGATGCAGGATTAGGTCTCCTCAGATGTCTGGACAAAGACCAAGCTCAGAGACTCATGGATGAGATCCATGGTGGAGTATGCGGCCCTCACATGAGCGGACCCCTACTTATCAAGAAAATTCTCAGAACGGGACATTATTGGCTTACACTCAAAGCTAACTGTGATGATCACGTCAAGAGGTGCTATCAATGTCAGATCCATGGGAATTCTATCCACGCCCCTCCAAGGGAACTCCACAATATGAGTTCGCCATGGCCCTTTTCAATGTGGGGAATGGACGTGATCGAGCCCATCGAGCCCAAAGCCAGTAATGGACATCGATTCATATTCACCATGATCGACTACTTCACTAAATGGGTTGAAGCAGCTTCCTTCCCCACGGTTACTAAAGAAGTCATCATCGCTTTCATCAGAAACAATGTTGTTTGTCGATATGGACAACCAGAGGTCATTGTAATCGAACAATGCTAAAACCTTAACAACAACATGATGGAGGAATTATGCGAAAAATTCCACATCAAACATCTCAACTCACATCATCTGATTCCAAGATGAATGGTGCTATTGAAGCGGATAATAAAAACATCAAGAAGATCATGCAAAAAATGTCCGCCAATCACAAAGGATGGCCTGACCTCCTGCCCCTAACTTTATTAGCCTATAGAACTTCAATGCGTGCTTCCACTGGGGCAACCCCCTACTCATTAGTCTATGGGATGGAAGCAGTGCTCCCCATAGAAGTGGAAATGGAATCCCTCAGAGTATTGATGGATGCTCAGTTAGATGAAGACCAATGGGTACAAGACAGGTATCACCAATTGTCTCTAATAGATGAAAGGCGAACCACGGCTATCTTTCATAGTCAGTTATATCAGCAGAGGATCGCACGATCCTACAACAGAAAAGTCAAACTACGGCAATTCAAACAACATGACTTGGTTTTGAAGAAGATCATTGATAACCAAGATCAATCTAAGGGAAAATTCTCCCCTAACTGGGAAGGCCCATTTATTGTCAAAGGAGTATTGACAGGAGGTGCTCTCAAGTTGCAGGAAATGGATGGCGATGAATTTCCGCAGCTTATCAACTTGGACACCGTAAAACGGTACTATGTCTGAAGTTACCATCGAACAAACATCCTAGTTTTGATCATCCAATCACCATTCATTCCGGTTTTGAACCCTCTCTCATTTTTACAAACTCTTCTACCCCTCAGGGAAACATACACTTCAAGCCAGCAGCCTGGTTTTATTCCATTTCAAACTTTTCACACCTGCTTCTCCTGAAGATGAGATTAAACTTTTCACACCTGCTTCTCCTGAAGACGAGATTAAACTTTTTACCCCTGCAGTTTATCCTTAAGATAGGATTAAACTTTCTCCACACTTACAGTTTATCCCCTCTATGGGATTAAACTTTCTTTTCCCCGCAGTATAGCCTGGGCATGGGAATTACGCTTCTCTTCAGCTGCGATTCGTCCTGAGGGGCGAACTATGTCGACCTAATCTCCCTGATACCTGGGGGTACGTAGGCAACCATATTCTATATGGCCCGGTCGCAATAAAGAAAAAATAACAAAAACATTTCTACCCTTTTTTCACAAAAACAACAAAAAACAACAAAAATACTTCTACACCCATCTGCCTTTCGCATTCAGCGTTGAACCTCTTACACCAGGTTCGAACTACGAGACTTGATCTCCTTTTCAACAGGAGTACATAGGCAGCCATTCATGGTGCAGTCTAACCCCTACCAGAATAAACATACTTGTCACACGGTACTGGGATCAACTTTCAATTTGCCCCACTTCATCGGTTTCAGATCAAAGGGATGGAATTATCCAACCTCTTCTCATAAATAGAAGATTCGGTGACCATCTAAGCTACAATCGTGCCTCAAAGAGCAATACCAACCCATAAGAGATGGAATTAACTAGGCTTTTCACAAATAGAAGTACTGGCGACCATCTGTGGTGCGGTCAATCTCAGAGAGGAAGAGACTACCATCCTCTCCATTTTTCCATATAGATACTAGTCCCAAGACAACAAAGATGGTAGGGATTTTCAGAAATCAATGATCCGTTCTGAGAGACCTTGCGGCGTCTCAATGTCCATCTATCAAGGATAAGTTCAAAATGCATCAAGATCAAAGGCCCTAGATAAACAGGCAAACATCAAGCAAGTATCAAGGCATAACTAAAAGGGAAATGAATCAAAATATATTTCCCTGCCATACATAATACTGTTTGATATATACATCTGTACTGTACATGATAAAGTGGCTAAGCTAGTTTATGCAGGAAAATACAAAGCTATCTACAGATCTGTATACATGCGAACTATCAGATCTAACATAGCATCCCTCTTTGAAGATGGAGGAAGCACTGCAAGCTCCTGCCCAAGGGTATCTACACGAGTTAGCAGATCAGAGGCTAACTGCATGGTGGCATAATGCTCATCAATGTAAGCACTTATGTCGGCCAGACTGACCGTTATCTGGGATCTCACTGAAGTGTTGTCTGCAATGGCCACATCCCTAGCAGATAAGGCGGCATCCCGCTCAATTATCAATGCATCCCTGGCTTATCTAGCCTCATCCCTCTCTAACAGAGAGGTATCTCTCTCATCAAGAGCTGTCAACATCGTGGCCCTAGCCTGATCTCTATCATAGGTCATCAGATGTAAGCTCTGCTCCAAATGTTGTGCCGAATACTAAGTAACGGTGGCACTCGGGGTGGGAGAATCCATCATAAATGTTGGCAGCCCAGCAGTCAAGTCATCGGTGAGAATGACAGCCTCCTCTATAGGCTCCTCATCGTCAGAATTAGTCTCCTACACTGTGGATACTGCCGCAGCCAATGCAGTCTCTGTCTCCATCCATGCGAGAATACTCTGCAGAACAACCTGGATGACTGACAAAAAACTCAGTCGACTCTCGTTGATCCCAACAGGCATACAACCTGGATCTGTCCTCTGCTGACAAACGGTGTGACGCGAAGCGCTGACTCACTGCCCCCTCATACGGATGAAAATCCTAGAACTGGTCAAACTGACACATCACGGCCAGTGGGTGGTAAGTAATCATGCCCCTCAAACCAGCCAGAAGGAGATAATCCATGCCCGGAGCACGAGTAATGAAGCTGTAGGGTGAGCTAAGCCCTGAACACGACAATATATCAAACGGATATCCAATCTCTGCAAAGAAAGCGGACCAAGATACAACATCTATACACCCCGCAAGCTGAAAGGAGTATGACATGGATATCTTATGGGTGAAACAAAATCCATGATGTCTAAATGTGCCAATCTGTCTCAAGTGTAACATGAACCACACATACAGCATGACCGAGCTACCTGTGAACACTCCTGCCAGATAAGTGCAGCAGTATGTAGCCGACCTCAAGGTCTCTACGACAATCATCGGTACAATGGTACGACCCTCCCTGAGAGCTCTCATTGCCATAATGACGTCGATATCCAGCTCATCCATGTACCGCGACATGTATACGTATGACAATACGCATAGAAGCAGTAAATCTACTCTGGCTGAACGTCAATGATCCTCCGGTGTGGTGAAATCCCTGGAATGCTGTGCATAGCTGTCCTCAGAGCCAAACCTGTCAAACAGGAAACGCTGGGATATAACATGGCCGGATGTAATCTCATCTTGCACTACTCTACGCCTCAATCCTATGAGAGTCATGAACTGTCTACTCATGTCTCCCGTCGCCATGTGCACGCAAGGTCTGTCCAGAGGCAGCATCATCAATCGTGCATACTCCTCCAAAGTAGGAGTTAACTCACGGGTCCCAAAGCGGAATACACATGCATTTCTGGTGCAAGGTGCTCTAACATGCCCTCTATAAATCTGGAGGAACACGAAACATCAAGAAGGTCATAGTATCTTTGCGACAAATCATCTACGATCACCACGTGCGATGGTGATATACTATTATACCATGATCGCGATACCAAATACCACCGCAATGGTGGGGTATGATCATCACTGCTAGCTCGTCGAAGAAGATATCTGTATGGATCGCATCATAAAAGACCATCCAGGGGTCAATGCTGAATATCTCTGGACATACATACATATGCATAACAATAACATGTATGATACAATAGATGGCAATATGATATAGGGAATGGAAAATTGTGCATACATTCCTAAATATATCATCATCTAATACATCTCTGTACAGCTAAAATACAGGGAAATCAAGCGAAGCTACCCAACATCTAATAGAGGCCTATTAAAAGATATATCGAGAATGGGGCGAAGCTACCCAGCAGCTAAAAGAGGCCTATCAAAAGAAATACATCAGAAAAAGTCAATGGTGTCGATGTCCACATCATCGATGCTGTCCACCTGATATAACTCCTCCTGAATCACTGGATATCTATCTACAGGGATGTCAGGCTTATACAAAGGAGGATCTACGCCAGCAAAACCATATGGGTCATCCGAGGGACCAGCGCTAGAGCTGGAAGGATCAAAAGTATCTACCTCTACAGGATCTCTGCCCAAATGCCGAATGAAAAGATGTGACCGGTCCAACTGCCGTGTTAATCTGTCAATCTGTGTCACATTAGTCGAACTTCTGACACATGCTAGCCAATCCGTCATCATCACGGATCCTGGAACCATATCCCCCATAAACTGTGTGGCGCGGGTTTGAGCTCCAATCGTACGAGGGATCCACCAATGCTGGAACATCTCCTGAAAACAGGGGCCCTCTAACAATGTAAAGTCGTCAATCCCCATCAATGGGATGTCAATGACAGGGGACTGCGAAACAGGCCAATAACGCCTGGCAGGAGGCAAGATCGGCATACAAATCTCTCATGTAGTGCTCCTGATAGCACGCTCTCCTAAATAGAGCTCCCATACTCCATCTGTGAAGAGAGGAATCCTGCGGGTGGAAATGATGTACTCTACTCCAGTTGGGTGCCCATCCTCAAAGCCAACTCCCAAATGCTCTCCAAAGTAGGGAATCCATGTGATGACATCGGCTGTCAATAGCTCCAGCTATAGGCGACAATGAGTGAAACCTTCAGCATCAGGGACCTCCGCCAGTATGGAATGATGCCATCTCTGTCCTCGTGGATAGGTGTCTAAACCTAACACGCTCATAGGACGCAAACAAGGAAGCCTCTCATGGGCCCAAAACTGCCAACACAAAGGAAAAAATTTGCTGTCAGTCAACACTCTTAACCCACACATGGGAAAGGACAAGAGAAACACTCACCAGTAAAAATGGGTAGAATCCTAACCACGCCTTGGTCAAGCCCTACGATCGCATGCACATTCCCTTGAGGAAATAGGCAAAGGTGTAGGAACCCCAATCATCATCTCCTATACGGTCCACGTGTCGAGTGGCGCTAATCAAAGCGAAGGACACCGTAGAGGAATTATCTGCTATGAAACAGGCCCTAATGATTATCAGGAACAATCGCTGAAGAATGCGATCCCTGATTCTCACATCATCGGTTATAGGCTCACTCAACAGCCCGCTCATAGCATCTACACTCAAAAGACCTGTACGAACAGTCCTGCCCTTGAGCACTTCTGCCGGAACTCCCAACAAGGATCTGACGGTAGTATGGGTGATATCCGCCGTGCAAGGCACCTGCTCCCCTCCAAACTCCATACATGTGATAAACCGCCAATCTATCGACGTCATCATCACTTCGCAGTCCAGCAAATGGAATGACTAAGTCTGGTGGAACCACCGCTTAGACAATGCCCTGAGGTAACCCCAGGGACAGCGACGCGGTAGAATGGAGAAGAACCTCTCAAATCCCCAACCATAGACAATCGCTCTATAGTCATCATGCAAGGCCTGATACATAGAGTGAATGCTAAACCAGTTCCCTCGAGGCTGTGTGAAGCCGGGAACCTACATCAAATGCAGATCAACATCAAACTCCTTGACTCCTCATCAATAAGAAATAAGGAAGATTAAAGATCTAACTTCATACCTCGTTTATGTGCAGGTATACTGAAGGATGCCTACTCAAGTCACCCAGAAGATCTGGGTTTGCCATGAATACACAGCGATTCCCTACGGGGAACACGTCTGACAAGGGCGGGAACCTCGAACGGTACATCCTCCTCCTCGTCCTCGACATTCGGCACCTCAACCCAAATAGGACATACCACCGCCTCCGCCAAACGACGAGGCTGTCTCACAGAATGGCGCTGAGGCTCTTCAAAAGCCCTCCTCCGTACACCAGAAGTAGTCCTGCGAGAACTGCTCGGCTGATCTGGATTCATAATATCTGGATAGCAAGTCTCCAAATCACCTCAGAAAGGGTGTGGTAATTTCGTACCTGGAGTCCTTTTCAAAATGCATTCTATGATTACATGCATACATGCATTATTTTAACATACATCTACAGTAGAGTTAAAAATGCATAACTACTCAATGCCTATATTTTGGGAAAATTTTGCCATAGCCCCTTTGTAAATGGGACTATCCACATGCACATAGGCATAACTAGGTGTCCATTCAATAGTACACCTGTACACAGTCATATACATCCTGTATGCATTCATCACATCACAGTAAAAATCCGTAAGTGTAATCTAATTACTAGGATTATTTTACTATTCTACCTTTACTCATTTGTCCTCAGATAGGATAAGAAATGACAGTAAAAGGTACCAATTTGACTGCTTCAAAAGTCAAATTTTTTTACATCATTGTGTTCAGCATGGTTTAATACTAACCTTTACTATGTTGAATATTTTTTTCATATCAGCATGCATATTCACTACTATGTGTCTAAATGCATTTCATACGATAAGTCATTTTCAATGACGAAAAATGGAAAAAAATACATGCATGTGTTACCGGGACGATGAAGAACGCTTGCACGGTGGCGAATATGCGAAAAGTTGCCCGAACTCAAAGCGTCTGAAGAAGAGCTCTTGGATTTCCTTATTTGCCAAGACATGAAAATGACTTATAAGCGACCACCACCTATACATAGTACCTGGCGTGAGTTAACTTAACTCGACTCATGCAGGTACACCTGTGGCACCCCTACATGGGTCCCACACCTCCGACTCGCTCTAGTTAGAGTTGTAAAGGAGGTCTCACAAGCTGAAAAGGCCAAATCAAGAATAAAAATGCTATGCGATGGAGCGGAACAGCCTGAAATCCCGGTTTTTCGTCGGTCAGAGTTAAACTCCCGTCGTCTCAATGGTATTCGCCTGGATGCAGGATATACTATACCAATGAGCTCAGCTTTCATAAACCATGCTCGGCAATACCCCACAAAGGTTCGATGCTGTCATTTGCAGGGTTACAACCCTAAACAATCCCCGACGGGGGTTACAACGCGAAACCATGAAATATCAAACCTCCCCGACGGGGGTTACAACGCCAAAGTTATCAAACATCTACGCCTCCCTGGCGGGGGTCACAACGCACATCCTTCAAACATCTACGTCTCCCCGACGGGGGTTATAACGCAATGCAACCATTGATACACACATCAATGAAGGTCAAGCAGCCTTGACAATGCACCCAGTAGGGGTTCATCCGGTGATACACACATCAACGGAGGTCGAGCACCCCGACAACAACAAAATCTGTTGGCGATAACTCGACGACGATGATGAGGAACATGTTATACACATCCTCAAAATAGACAGCTTTATTCCCACAAATCTCTTCCACACAAGAGGTACCTCTATGGAATATAAACCAGTGTCTAGGATTCAAGACTTTGGTGGTAGTCCCAACGTCAACATCCTTGAAGACTTGGATCGCATGTCCAAGCCATCACTGGTTGTCATCCCAGCAGGATTACACGGTAATCATGAATCATGCATTTGCATCATGTTGCTGCATATAGCATCATGTTTATCTTGCTTGCATTTCAAGTGTCTAGGATTCTTTATCATATCCATGCCTTGCATTGCATGAATATGATAAAGAGGGGCATCTGTAGACACTCGAAATTTTCTGCACTCCTATTCCTAACATTGCAGGAGGGTAGATTTGTCTTTTGGAGATAACCCTGAAAGACAACTTACATCCATGCCAGATACTACCGAAAGTTCAGCTCCAACCCGAAACACAAACTGGGAACATCATCTCAAATCCGGAACACACACCAAGAGTGTCATTTCCAATCTCGGAGATAACCCCGAGATATGCAGATCAAAAGACAGGCAACAACACTGGAGAGGACAGTCCTGTCTCGGCGATAACACCGCGATGTTCAGTTCCAGTTCCAGAGACAACACTGGGAGTAGCAACCCCATCCTTGGTGATAACCCCAAGGGATGCCATTGCAGTTCCGGCGATAACCCCAAAAATGCTTGTTGCAAATAAAAGCAATCAGCTTCAATCCAGATGACAGTGAGGCATACAAACAAGCGAACATCCAATCTCGAGATGTAACTCGAGCAACGTCTCGCTTTTAACCAAACCGAGCGATAACCCAAACCCCATGAGGAGTCAACACGTCATCTTACTGTCTCAACAAGATGATATCATAGCATACCAACAAGTGGTCCAATCTCAGCTATAACCCTGAGCAACATCTACTTTCTACTCAAACCGGCGATAACCCCAGCAAGGAGTCACACATCATCTTGTTCCTTCAACAAATGGCACGTCGTCTCAACACTTCATACATACATACATACAACAATGTCCCACAAGAGCTGAGGATTGACAATCCCGAGTGACTATTACGTGTGGCAGTACTTTGGATAGAATTTGAAGCTCGAAGACCATGGGCATGGACCCCTCTTCCTGACTTCGTACAACCTCTAATCCATGTCATTACGTAACTCTCGACATAAGCGATCCAAAGAAGTACAGATATACTTCGTTCGGATGCTCGGATTGAAGTTCTGCAAGTTTGAGCGGACATTATAGTGCACGACTTCATGTACTACGAGACGACAGGACCCGCGAAGCTCGAATCCACCACGACCAGCACAGGTACAACTGCGGTTATCGCAGGTGTACCTGCGGCCATCAGTCTATAAATATAGGCTGAGGGGTCAGCAATTTAAAGGGAGAGAGAGAAAGAAAAAGGCGAGGAAGCCCTGTCCATTTTGCTATGCATATACATCTTTTGAGTGTTTTCTCTTCTTTAAACACTAGTTAGCTCACATATAGCTACTTTTTATTCGGCGGGAGCTGAGTGTTTATCCATTTAAAGTCTAAGAAGTCTACTTTGGCAACCCACTGTAAGCCTTCTTACATTCTATAAAGCCTCTTTCTCATATATCACACACTGTTGTACATGTTGATAGTCCTGTGAGTGTGTTTGCCCGGACTTCGGTCCGTGGTTTTCATTTCTGTCTGTATATATATATATACTAATATATGTATATATTTCATATATATGGACTAACATTATCGAGTTATGCCTCGATTGAGCCTAGACTTCGGTCTGGAGCGTTTATCTACTTTTATATATATATATATATATATATATATATATACTTATATATATAAACTGTGGTCAGACTTTGTCTAATGAGCCTGGATTTTACATTCGGAGCGTTTAATTACTTTTGTATATAGATATTTATATATAATTGCTTTCAGACATATTTGATGAGCCTGGATTTCACATCCGATGCGTTTACTCGCTTTTATATATATATACATATATATAATTGCTGTCGGACATATCCGATGAGCCCGGATTTACATCTGGTATGTTTACTGCTTTTATATATATATTTGTACATATATATATATATATTTACATTTCATCAGCCACGGAGTCTACTTCGTGGCCTTTTACTGCCTTTTATTTACATTCTGTCCCGCTTGGAGTTTACTTATGTGGCGAGTTGATCGCTTTTCTAACTTTATTTATATTTCGTCCGCTTGAGTTTACTTCGTGGCGGTTGATCATGTTCATATATATATATATATATATATATATATATATATATATATATATATTCCCGCTTTTATATATTTACATTTCCGATCCCCATGGAGTTGCTTATCGTGGTGGTTGATCCAATCAGTATATATATATTTACAGCCTTTTATATATATAATCGCTTCATCGCTTTCCATACAAATTGCGCGTAGATCATGTGAGCCTAGGAATCATGTGATCATAGTTTCGATCTCTCATGAATCTAGATTCGGTTCCCATGATGGACATCTTTTAGCTATAAGTAGCTTGTACATTATTTTACAGTGTCTGAGTTTCCTTGGATGGCTGTCATGCCCATAAGGAGTTCAGCACTGTTGTATATTATTTTCTCGAGGATGCTTCGCATCTCGAAAATAAAAGCAAACAAGCCGAACATTTAATAAAATGAAAGTATGAAAAGGTCTCAATTTCTATTGAGCACAGGGTTTGAAAAACCTCTTTTATAAAACTTCATTGCTATATCTTGGTTAAAACTGAATTTTTCTATAAAATTCAAACCTTGTGTATATAGGTGCGAACGAGGCCTCGCACTACTTTCAAATAAATTGCACATTGATCCACACACACACACACACATTCATATAACAATTTCTTTGAAGAGTGGCGGTCACCGTGGTAACACGGATGTCGGGGGGTGCCTAACACCTTCCCTCCACATAATCAAGCCCCCAAACCCTTAATGAATCTCGGTTTCACAAACCCGTTTAGCAGTGTCAAATCACTGGGTCAATGTGCTAACCTTTTCATTATTGGTGCAACCAATTAAATACACCAACTGGCGACTCTTAAAGTCAATCGTCGACATTATACATGTCGGACCTTTTTCACTTGTTTTTTCAAACAAATCTCACATTAATATGAGAACACCAAAGAACAAGTAACGAAAAGGGACACCAAAAATCTCGACGTCGACATTACTATTTATGAGTTACTATTCACGAGTTATTATTGAGTCACATTCACTTACTATTAGGGGAGTTGGTGCAAGATTGATGATACTTGCATGACTAAGTTAAAGATGGAGGTATAGATGGAGGTACTATACCATAATTTGTATTTTTCACATGATTATAACTATTGAATCACATGATTGAACTATTAATTCACATGATTTACTATTAGGGGAGGTGGTGCAAGTTTGATAATACTTGTAGGACTAAATTAAAAATAAAAGAAAAGTTGGAGGTATTGTACTATAATTTTTTGAGCCCCAAAACGTGCAATTATCGAAACTATATTTTTCTACAAATAGAAGATCATTCTTCCTTTATTTCTCACCAATTCACTAAAGCTTTAGAGCCATTATTATAGAGAGAAATTATAGAGAGAAGCTATAGAGAGAAAATCTATAGAGAGAAAGAAGAAGAGAAGCACCTTT
The DNA here is from genome assembly GCA_020205615.1 of Panax quinquefolius. NCBI lineage: Eukaryota > Viridiplantae > Streptophyta > Magnoliopsida > Apiales > Araliaceae > Panax > Panax quinquefolius. The sequence continues at coordinate 91,098,733 of CM035153.1, forward strand.
AGCTCACAATTCCGAAGATCCAGCTTCTTACGAGGTAAGGGATATTATTTGTTGTACCTGTAAGGGGTATTATTTTTTTCTTATTCATGAAGAGAACTTCTGTTATTCCATTCTTTATTATGATGTTGGAATAACCTGTTTATGTGAAGTACTGCATACATGGTGAACTTCTTCTGTTATTCCATTCTTTATTATTATGTTGGAATAACCTGTAAATGCAAAGTACTGCATACATGGTGAAATTCTTCTATTATTCCATTCTTTACTATTCTGTCAAAATATCATGTCTGTGCGTTTTATGCCGGACCTGGTTCCATTATTTATTATTCTGCCAAAATATCCTGTCTGTGCGATTTATGTCGGACCTGGTTCCATCATTTATTATCCTGTTGGAATAACCTGTTTATACGAAGTATCGTATGCATGGTGATTTCTGTTGTTATTCCATTCTTTATTATTCTGTTGGAACATCCTGTCGGTGCGAATTATGCCTGACCTGGTTCCGTTATTTATTATTCTGTTGGAATAACCTGTCTATGTGAGGTACCGCATGCATGGTGATTTCTGTTGTTATTCCATTCTTTATTATTCTGTTGGAATATCCTCGTTTCACGTGTGTTTTACTGGGGACCGGTTCCGCCTCTTTATTATTCTCATTGGTAATAACATATGCATGCGATATCTATCGCATGCATGGTGAATCCTTCTGTTATTCCATTCTTTATTATTCTGTTGGAATAACCTGTCTATGTGGATTACCACATGCATGGAGAATGATCCTTTGTATTCATTCCTTATTAAATTATGGAAATAATCTGGTTACGTTGATTATGATGAGAGTCATAATAAAAGCTTTGGACTAATGAAAATCATGGGTATATGAAGTATTAGTAAGTATTATGATGAGTTATGTTGATTATTAGGTGAAAACATGAAAGTTTCTTAGAAATCACAAAGGGTTAAAAAATCAGATTTTGGTGAAAATGGAACATGAAATTCAATTGATCATATCTCCTATTATATTTCAAATTTTTTAGTGTGGTCAAGTTCTAGAGTTAGATCTATGAGTTTTGTAGCATCTTCAAGTGTAATCACTATAAAAGGTGTTATAGATTTTCGTGTGGACTGAATTTAGCAAAGGAGTCAAAAGCTGGAAATTACCGAAATGCTATTGTCCAGATTTTAGAAGGGCTATTTCAGCAACTTAATTTGTGACAAAAATTCTGGCCTTTTGGGACATGAAAGTATATGGTATAAGGCACCTCCTGTCCAAAAATGAGTTCATTCTGACTTAAAATGAGCAAGTTATGACCATTTCAATATTTAGGTTTTTCCGACGAAAAACGCTATAACCGGAGTTCTATAACTCCGATGACCATGAAATTTAAACTGAAAGTTCATGTTAACATGTGTAAGATCCTGCCAAGATTTGGGAATTTTTGAAGTTAAACTTGAGGTAGCTAATTTCTTAAGGAATTAATTAGAAATTGATTTTTGAAAATAGTAAATGAATTTTAAAATTTTGAGAAAATATATATTTCATTATGGGACTATATTCTGCTAAATCCCAGAAAAGAAATATTTTTGAGACTGATTTGGTATTTTTCATGAAAATGGTTTAGTTACGAATATATGAGTTAAATATGTTATGTGAAGTAACAAAGTTGGAAAATAGGATTTTATGGCTTGGAAATCCTATATAAGGTATATGTAGATTTTTTTATAAGGGATTTGATCATTGGTGATGAAATCTTATGAGTATGGCATTTTTGAATGATTAAATGCATTATTGGGTAAAGTGTAAATAATTGAAATAAATTGTTTATAAGTTTAAGAAGTGATTAAAATATTGTTATGATATTAACAATATTAGATTATGAATTTATTATGTGATTGATAATATTTGGATAAATTTAAAGTCTTTAATAATTATCCTTGTTTTCGTTTGATTAATGCTTATATCATTGTCATCATCCTCATGCTTATATGGTGATGAAAGTTATCTTTGGCTTACGTGCGAAGATGGACTGTTGTTTATTGAATTATATATCTTTGGCTTACGTGCAAAGATGAATTGTTTATTGTTGGTTTTATTGTTATATATCTTTGGCTTACGTGCAGAGATGGACTTGGTATGATTATGACCAGGGATTATTCGGTATAGTCATGACCATTGATGATTTAATGAATATCCTTGGTTCGTAGTGCAGGGATGATTCGATGATGTGGTTTATTTATTAAGCTGAGTCTCAGCAATAAAAATTGATGGAAACATTTTAAATCATAGAAGATAGTAGGTTTTATTCTCTACTTGACTCTTCTAATGGATTGCTTATTCCGCTACAGTTAAACTTGATGTCTGTTGTATTTTATCAGTTTAACATTGTTGAAGACTATTGATAATTTATTCTGCATTATCTTAGTCATAATATTTTCTTATTTGGCTAGTTGAGCTCACCCTTTCTTTCGTTGTTCTCTTCAGGAAATGAGAATATAGCTAGGACGAGTCGGGGAAAGGAGTGACGGTCCAGATGATAGCATTAGTAGTCCTCACTAGTCTGATTAAATAGTGTGACAATAAATGTAATGAGGACTCCTTTGAGTTTGTATACTGTCTAGATGACAATATACGTATTAAAACTCTTAGATTATGTTTTGTCGTATGTTACGCAACAGTCGTATTATTAAGTTGTATTTTGTTTTTTTGTACCATGTATTTGGCGAATCAAGATGGGTGATGTAAACCTATTTTTGGGGGCGTCACATGAGCTCAACTAGCCCATCAAGAAATATTATGACTAAGATAATGCAAAATAAATTATCCTTAGCCTTCAATAGTGTTAAACTGATACAATATAACAAACATCAAGTTTAACTGCAGCGGAACAAGCAATTCATTAAAAGAGTCAAGTAGAGAATAAAATCTACTATCTTTTATGATTTAAAAGGTTTTTCATCACTTTTATCGCTGAGACTCAGCTTAATAAATCATCCACATCATCGAATCAACCCTGCACTACGGCCAAGGATATTCTTTAGTATCACGACCACAAATTATCCATGCACTACGGGCCAAGGATATTTGTGTATTCATTAATGGTCATGATCATGCCAACAACTGTCCATCAATGCACTACGGGCCAATGAGGACTTTTTACCACATCATTTGTAACATTATGGTCATGATTATTCCGATTAATTCCTGGTCATAATCATACCAAATCCATCTATGCACTACAGGCCACAAATGACTTTCAACATAATATAAACATGAGGATGATGAAAATGATATAAAAATTCAATAAAACAAGTTCAAGAATTAATTTATCCAGGAACTAATAACGTCCAAATTGTCAACATGATACTTCTTTGTGGAGTAAAATTCAAGAATGCTCAGAAAAATATTTCCATGAAAAGATACTGGATGAAGCGCAAATATCAAAGATATTCCACTAATTTCGTGGAGTATAAAAGCCAAATCTTTAACCAACTGAGTATAATAACGAAAGGAATAACAAAAGAATTCACCAAGCATGCGATAGACCGCACAGATAGGTTATTCCAACAAAATAATAAATAATGGAACCAGGTCAAATGCGTAAGCGCATGCATGTGATATTCCAATGAATAATAAATAATGGAACCGGTCATGCGTAAAACACATACGGATGTTCCAACGAATGATAAATAATGGAACCAGGATCATCGTAAAAGCACAAACGGATGGAATAATGAAGAATTTCACCATGTATGCAAGATTGCTTATGACAGATAAGTTATTCCAACATAATAATAAAGAATGGAATAACAGAAGAATTTCACCAAGTATAGGGTAGTCCGCGTATACAAGTTATTCCAACAAAATAATAAAGAATGGAATATCAGAAGTTCTCTTCATGAATACAAAATAAATAATACCCCTTACCTTAAAAGGAAGAGTACTGGATATAGGAGTAGTGAAGTAGCAGAATACTTTTCTTCTTTCTCTCTAGAGTTTCAGTGAATTCGTAAAACATAATGAAGGAATGAGCTTCTATTTATAAGAGAAGGAACTGAATAGTAACTAATTCATGAACGGTCCAGATTGATTTACTTTTAAACGGACAGTCCATATTGATTTACTATGCAATATTAATAAAATATTCTAATAAAACAAAATCTTTTAAATAAAATATAATATATTCTATTTATAATCTAATAAAATGAATAACTTTATAAAAGTATTCTATTTTATATAAAAAAAATTCTGTTTTATTATATTTATAATAATAATAAAACAAAACTTATCACCTTTATTATAATTCACAATATTAATTGACTAGATCATTCCCAGGAAAGAGGGGGCTTTCCAATAAGGATTTCTCCCTATTGGTGCGCAATTAGGTGACCAAACCTCTCCTTGGCAGAACTTCTAGACATCGTTAATATTGTAAATAATAATATTAATAACTTTGTCATCTTAATTATTGATTTAATAATATATAAAATATCGACAATAATTGAATCAAATAACATGAGATACTTATCGTGAATTCTTCAGTAGCAATAATTGAACAAAACAGAGTGACTTCTCACGTAAGCATCAATAATCAATATCGTATTACTACTATGAAATCACGCCAGACATTCAGTACTTTTAACACCGGGTGTTTCAACAGTTAACGGTAAAACTTTTGCCGTTATTTTCATAAAATATTTTTGTCATTCTCTCAATTCGACAATAATTCCGTTGCGGGGTCCACCAATGATTGTGCCCTTATACGAATATTTCCTATTAAAACGAATATTCCCCGACCAATCGAATATTATATAACAACTTGCGTACTTTGCAAAATTTATAAATATTACCCACAACTATAACATTATATCAAATTCATTCCATAATATTCAAAAATGATATTCATAAAAAAAATCATCTTTATTCATAAAAGTTGGGGTCTTACATATATTTTTCTATAAATAGAAGCTCATTCTTCCTTCATTTCTCACCAATTCATTAAAGTTATAGAGCAATTATTATAGAGAGAAATTATAGAGAGAAGAAGAAGAGAAATCTCGCTACCTCTCTATTCCAAAGATCCACTTTTATTCTAAGGTAAGGGTATTATTTCTTTCGTATTCATGAAGAGAGCTATTGTTATTCCATTCCTTATTATTCTCATTGAATAACTCAGTATATCTGAAGTCCGCATACATGGTGAAATTCTTCTGTTATTCCATTCTTTATTTTTATGTTGGAATAACCTGTCTATCCGAAGTACCGCATACATGGTGAAATTCTTTTGTTCTTCCATTCTTTATTATTCTGTTGGAATATTATGTCGGTTCGTTTTACGCATGACCTGGTTTTATTCTTTATTATTTTGTTGGAATATCCTGTCGGTGCGTTTTACGCATGACCTGGTTCCATTCTTTATTATTCTTTTGAAATATCATGTCGGTGCGTTTTACGTAAGACCTGGTTCCATTATTTATTATTCTGTTGGAATAACCTGTCTATGCGGTCTATCGCATGCATGGTGAATTCTTCTTTTATTCCATTCTTTATTATTCTATTGGAATATCATGTCGGTGTGTTTTACGCATGACCTGGTTCCATTATTTATTATTCTGTTGGAATAACTTGTCTATGCGGCCTATCGCATGCATGGTGAATTCTTCTGTTATTCCATTCTTTATTATTACATTTGGAATATCCCGCTTGCGGTGCGTTCGCATGACACGGTTCCATTATTTATTATTCTGTTGGAATAACTTTCTGGTATGGTCTATCGCGTGCATGGTGAATTCTTACATTATTCCATTCTTTATTATTACTGTTGAATAACTGTCATGTGGATTACCACATGCATGGTGAATGATCTTTCGTATTCATTCCTTATTAAATTGTGAAAATGATCTGTCTACGTGGATTACTGCATGGCGAGTGAAAATCTATTTGCAGTTTCATATATTCTATGATACTCATTTGGTTAAATTTTTGGCTTCTATACTCCATGAAATTAGTGGAATATCCTTGATATTTGCGCTTCATCCAGTATCTTTTCATGGAAATATTCTTTTGAGCATTCTTGAATTTTACTCTACAAAGCAGTATCATGTTGACAATTTGGACGTAATTGATTTCAGGATAAATTAACTTATAAATCTTTAAAATTAATTCTTGAACTTGTTTTATTGAATTATTATGTCATTATCATCATCCACATGCTTATATTGTGATGAAAGTCATCTTTGGCTTACATGCATAGATGGACTTGGTATGATTATGACCAGGGATTATTCAGTATAATCATGACCTGTAATGTAATAAATGATGTGGTAAAAGTCCTTAGTGGCTTGTAGTGCATTGATGGACAGTTTTTGGTATGATTATGACCAGGGATTATTCGGTATAGTCATGAACATTGATGATTTAATAAATATCCTTGGCCCGTAGTGCAGGGATGACTCGATGATGTGGTTTATTTATTAAGTCGAGTCTCAAATGATAAAATTGATGAAAACATTTTAAATCATAGAAATAGTAGATATCATGCTCTACTTGACTCTTCTAATGGATTTCTTATTCACTGCAGCTTAAACTTGATGTCTATTGTATTTTATCGGTTTAACATTGTTGAAGACTAATGATAATTTATTCGCATTATCTTAGTCATAATATTTCTTCTTGGGCTAGTTGAGCTCACCCTTTCTTTCACCGTTTCTCTTGAGAAAATGAGAACGTAGCGAGGGACTAGTCGGGAACCGGAGTGATTACGAGATGATAGCATTAGTTGTCCTCACTATTCTGTTAAATAGTGTGACAATAAATGTAATGAGGACTTCGTTGAGTGTGGATATTGTCTAGATGACAATATTCTTATTAAAAATCTCAGCTATGTTTTGTCGTTTTTTACACGGACTATTGTATAATTAAGTTGTATTTGAATTTATGTACCATGTATCTGGCGACTCAAGATGGGTGATGTCACAGTTGGTATCAAAGCTTAGGGATATGATCCCTGGCTGAGATGTGAGACAAGAACTAGGAGGGGAGAGACGGGGAATTCCTTCGCTAGTATGACCTACCTAAGTTATTTGGTGTTTAATTGGTCGGTCAGAGTATAGGGATAATATGTGACATGTCAATTAACCCTTGTTTTGTGGCAGTATTTGAGAATGGCACCTAAAAATGTTAACAATGGAGTGAATGAGATCGTGGAGACACCTCTAATCACCAACCAGGATAATCTAATGTTAGGCGAAGAAGGAATTAGAGATATCCATGTTGTGAGTAAAGAATTGATAGTTGCACCCGAGATAGTCGTAGAGGTAGCACCTAAGAGTGAGGAAGAAGAGGAAGAAGAGGAACCTGAGGAGAATTTATTAGAAGAATTTTATGATCAAAATTTAGAATTTCAAAATCGTATTCATGAGTTAGAAGAGCAGGCTGAAGAACGGCAGGCGGTCGTGGAGCAAAAGGATGCAACAATTCAAGCTTGTGTTACCCAATATGTGACGCTTGAACAGAAGCACTCTTTGGCAGAGTATAAGATGATAAAGCTAGAATCTGAGCTGAAAGAAGAAACAACTAAACGAGTGAGAATGAGTGATGCATGGGTAAAAGCCACACGACGCATTGATATTGTGGAAAGAGATGTCCGATCTAAGAAGGCTAAAATAGATGATATATATTTCTCTTTTTGGATAGCAATTGAGAAAACCTAACATCAAGTTTTGAACTACCCTGTACATTGCGGTCAACCCCAATTCGATATGGATCGAAGATTAATGATTCAGATCATGAAACAGGAGTACAATAAAGTAGTTGAGGGTGAAATATGCCCTATAGAAAAGTTAATTTCAACGGTAGTGATGACACCAAATGCTGCCCTAGACAAGTCAAAGTCGGGTAGTTCAAGGGAGAGCAGTTGTCATGACTTCCCAACAAGTGAGGAACCCAAATGAAGTTATCACGGGTTAGTTAATTATAAATTCTAGTGAAGTTTATACTTTATTTCATACGGGTTCTACCCATTCTTTTATTTCTCCTACTTGCGCTCAATGTTTAAATTTGACTCCGGAGAAATTAGACTTTGACTTATCGGTTGAAACTCCGTTGGGAGAAACCATCATTACATCCACTGTTTATAAGTCTTGTTTGATTCAAATCGGTAACCGCACGTTACCTGTCGATCTTATTTCTTTGAAAATACTTGCCTTTGATGTGATTTTAGGAATTGATTGGTTAACTACTTATCATGCCAAAATTAATTATTTTTGTAAGGTTGTTAGCTTTCATATTCCTAACCAACCTGTTATGCGAATTCAAGAAACCAAACTACTAAAGTCAATCACTATTATATCAAGCCATAAGTAAAGAGCCCCGAGCCTTTCGCTGGTGATTTCCAAGTCTTGGAATACACCGAAGCCAGACTATCTATAGGGGACATCGTGAATAACGGTGGCAAGTTGATAGATATCAATGTGACGTGTTATCCAAGTCTTGGATGATGGTCATAGTTTTGAATGATATTTCTATTGTTAATAAATTTCTTGACGTATTTCTAAAGACTTCCTGGCCTAACCCCGTAGCGTGAAATTGAATTTTGTATTGACCCCAGTACAAAACCCATTTCGTATAACTTACAAATGATGAAGATAGAATTAAAGACTCTAAGGACCCGCGTGGTGATATCAAATATACGAGTAGAATCGACTTTAATCGATAAAGTTAAAGCCATGCAAGCTACATACTCAGAGTTGATGAATGTGAAGAAGAAGGTTCAAGAGGGCGTTATTCTAGAAGCAAGAATCGATGAAGAGAGAAAATCTCAACCCTCGATTTTATTGGCCCATTTGAAATCCTCGATTGAGTAGGAGCTGTGGCCTATAGACTCGCTTTACCGCCAAGTATGTCTCGTGTTCATAACGTTTTTCACATATATATGTTATGTAAATATGTGGATGACCCAAACCAAGTTATTAAATTAGAACTAGACGAGATAGCAGAAGATTTAACGTATGAGGAGATACGTGTTAAAATCTTAGAAGGATCGTATTCAACACTCAAAGTTTATACCTCAAGAGTTAGAATCTGAAATGAAGTCAAGGTATCCTCATCTCTTCGGCATACCAGGTACGTACGTAAATTTTGAGGGCAAAATTTCATAAGGAGGGGAGATTGTGAGACCCCAAATTTTATGAATAAAGATTTAAATTTCTCGAAATATTTTTTAAATATTATGGTGTGGATTTGATATAATGTTATAGTTGTGGGTAATATTTATAAATTTTGCAAAGTATGCAAGTTGTTATAAAATATTCGTTTGGTCGGGGAATATTCTTTTTGTCGGGGAATATCCGTACGACGGCACAATCATTGGTGGACCCCACAACAGAAGTATTGTCGTAGTTAAAAAACGACTGAATTAGCATTTTATAAAAATAACGGCGAAAGTGTTACCGTTAAAATTGTTGAACTACCCGGTAGTAAAAGTACAGTAATACGCGTGGCTGCATAGTAGTACACGGTATTGATTATTGATGCTTACGTATGAAGTCACTCAGTTATACTCAATTATTGCTACAGTAATTATTGTATCATATCTCTCATATTATTGATTCGATTATTATCACAGTATCATCTGCATAATATGTTATATTATTAAATCAATAATTGACACGACAAAGTTATTCATATTATTAAATTGCAATATTTACAATGTCTAGAAGTTCATCGAGGAGAGGTTGGGTCATCTATCAATGCGTGCAATATAAGGAGAAATCCTTATTGGAAAGCCCCCTCTTTCTTGGGAATGACCTGGTTGTTAAATATTATGAGTTATAATATTAATGATGAATAAGTTCGTGTTGATTAATGATGAAATTGATGGTTCCATTGTGTTGAGATTATTAGTGTTAGGGGAAATCGACATTTATTTTGATAATAATTGATGTCTGGAAGTTATCGGGTAATTAATCGGATAAATGAGCAATTAATTACTATTAATTCACATGATTATAACTATTTGTTCACATGTGTGTACTATTGATTCACATTCTTGTTCTATTAGGGGAGTTGGTGCAAGATTGATAATACTTGCATGACTAAGTTAAAAATGGAGGTATAGATGGAGGTATTATACTGTAATTCGTATTTTCACATGATTATAACTATTGATTCACATGATTGAACTATTGATTCACATTATTTACTATTAGGGGAGCGGGTGCAAGTTTGATAATAGTTGCAGGACTAAATTAAAAATGAAAGAAAAGTTGAAGGTATTGTACTGTAATATTTTTAGCCCCAAAACGTGTAATTATCGAAACTATTTTTTCTTATAAATAGAAGCTCATTCTTTCTTCATTTCTCACCAATTCATTAAAGCTATAGTGCAATTATTATAGAGAGAAATTATAGAGAGAAAGAAGAAGAAAAGTCTGCTACCTCTCTATTCCAGTATCCAGCTTTATTCAAAGGTAAGGGGTATTATTTCTTTTGTATTCATGAAGAGAGCTATTGTTATTCCATTCCTTATTATTCTATTGGAATAACCTGTATATACAAAGTACCGCATACATGGTGAAATTCTTCAGTTATTCCATTCTTTATTATTATGTTGGAATAACTTTGCCTACATCACAATCCGCATACATATTGAAATTCTTCTGTTATTCCATTCTTTATTATTCTATTGGAATATCCTGTCGGTGCATTTTACGCATGACCTGGTTCCATTCTTTATTATTCTGTTGGAATATCCTGTCGGTGCATTTTACGCATGACCTGGTTCTATTCTTTATTATTCATTTGAATATCCTCGGTTGCATTTTATGCAAGACACCGGTTCCATTATTTATTATTCATTGGAATAACTCGTGCATGCATGATACCTATCGCATGCATGGTGAATTCTTCATTTATTCCATTCTTTATTATTACGTTGAATATCCTCGCTTTGGTGCGTTTTACGCATTTAACACAGTTCCATTATTTATTATTCTGTTGGAATAACCTGTCTGTGCGGTCTATCGCATGCATGGTGAATTCTTTTGTTATTCCATTCTTTATTATTCTGTTGGAATATCCTGTCGGTGCATTTTACGCATGACCTGGTTCCATTATTTATTATTCTGTTGGAATAACCTGTCTGTGCGGTATATCGCATGCATGGTGAATTCTTCTGTTATTCCATTATTTATTATTCTGTTGGAATAACTTGTCTATGTGGATTACCACATGCATGGTGAATGATCTTTCGTATTCATTCCTTATTAAATTGTGAAAATGATCTGTCTACGTGGATTACTGCATGGCGGGTGAAAATCCATTTGTAGTTTCATATATTCTATAATACTCATTTGGTTAAAGTTTTGGCTTCTATACTCCATGAAATTAGTGGAATATCCTTGATATTTGCGCTTCATCCAGTATCTTTTCATGGAAACATTCTTCGGAGCATTCTTGAATTTTACTCTACAAAGCAGTATCATGTTGACAATTTGGACGTAATTGATTTCAGGATAAATTAACTTATAAATCTTTAAAATTTATCCATGAACTTGTTTTATTGAATTATTATGTTATTGTCATCATCCTCATGCTTATATTGTAATGAAAGTCATCTTTGGCTTACGTGCATAGATGGACTTGGTATGATTATGACAAAGGATTATTCGGTATAATCATGACCTGTAATGTAATAAATGATGTGGTAAAAGTCCTCAGTGGCTTGTAGTGCATTGATGGACAATTTTTGGTATGATTATGACCTGGGATTATTCAGTATAGTCATGACCATTAATGATTTAATGAATATCCTTGGCCCGTAGTGCAGGGATGCCTCGATGATGTGGTTTATTTATTAAGTTGAGTCTCAGCCATAAAAAATGATGAAAACATTTTAAATCATAGAAGATAGTAGATATCATGCTCTACTTGACTCTTCTAATGGATTACTTTTTCCGCTGCAGTTAAACTTGATGTCTATTGTATTTTATCAGTTTAACATTGTTGAACACTAATGATAATTTATTCTGCATTATCTTAGTCATAATATTTCATACTGGTCTAGTTGAGCTCACACTTTTTTTCACTGTTCTCTTCAGGAAATGAGAACGTAGCCGGGACTAGTTGGGGAACGGAGTGACGGTCCAGATGATAGCATTTGTAGTCCACAATATTCTATTAAATAGTGTGACAATAAATGTAATGAGGACTCCATTGAGTGTGGATATTGTCTAGATGATAATATTCTTATTAAAACTCTCAGCTATGTTTTGTCGTATTTTACACGACTGTTGTATAATTAAGTTGTATTTGAATTTATGTACCATGTATCTGGTGACTCAAGATGGGTGTTGTATACCTGTTTTGGGGGTGTCATAACTAACAATGAAATTTTAGTTGCCCAAAGAGAAGGAAATATATACACTCTTAATTTTGAGCAACAGGAGGAAGAACTATGTCTGACAACAATTCAAGATGAAGAAAATCTATGGCATAGAAGAATGGGACATGTACATATGGACCTAATCAAAAAGTTAGCATCAAAGAACTTAGTGAAAGGACTACCCAAAATGAATTTTGAGAAGAAAGGTATATGTGAGCCATGTCAACTTGGAAAACAAGTAAGAACATCATTCACAGCCAAGAACATGGTATCAACTTCTTCTCCCTTATAATTACTACATCTTGATTTATTTGGACCCGAAAGGCATGCTAGTCTAAATGGTAAATTTTATGCTTTTGTGATAGTTGATGATTTCTCTAGATACACATGGGTACTATTTCTTAGAACTAAAGATGAGGCATTTAAAGAATTTGAAAAGCTAATTAGAAACTTGGAAAAAAAAATATAGTCTCAATCTTATAAAAATTCGAAGTGACCATGGTACTGAGTTTCAAAAGGATTTCATTACATTCATTCATCAAAAAGGAATTACTCATGAGTTCTCAGACTCCCCAACAAAATGGAGTGGTTGAAAGGAAGAATCGAACATTACAAGAAACAGCTAGAACCCTAATCCAAGAAAGTAAACTTCCAAAGAAATTTTGGGCCGAAGCTGTAAACACATCATGTTATGTTCTAAATAGAGTTTTAATCCGACCAATCATCTTGAAGACACCATATGAATTATTAAATAATCGTCCTCCTAATATAAGCTACTTCAAAGTGTTTGGATCTAAATGTTTTATTCTTAACACTATTGAAAATTTGGGTAAGTTTGATGCTAGATCATATGAGGGAATATTCATTGGCTACTCTCAAAACAGTAAAGCATATCGCATTTATAATGTGCAAAAGATGTGCATCGAAGAATCTATACATATCAAATTTAATGAAACTAACAATGATATTCCAAAAGTAAGAGAAGATGATGCAAGAAATTTAGAAACAACTGTTGATCCAGTCTATCACATAAAACAAAATAGCAAGATGAAGAAATCTATCTAGCAAGCTAGATTGGAAGAGCAACAGGACCAAGAACTTATCCAGCAAGCTGAATACAAAGACCAGGAACCTATCCAGCAAGCTGAATCAAACAAACAACAAGAACATGATCCAGAAATTACTGAAGATCATCTAGAAGAGGTGATCCATGACATTCGACTTCCAAAATCAGCAAAATACATCAAAAATCATCCTCCCGACAACATTATTGGCAATATAAATGAAGGAGTGACTACAAGAAGAAGAGTACAAAATATGTGTGCATTTTCAGCATTTTTATCCCAAATTGAACCAAAGAATGCCAAAGAAGCTATACTTGATGAAAATTGGCTACTAGCAATGCAAGAAGAGCTACAACAATTTGAAAGATACCAAGTCTGGGAGTTGATGCCACCTCCAAAAGATGTATCCATCATTGGAACTAAATGGGTATTCAAAAACAAACTTGATGAGTAAGGAACAATTACAAGAAACAAAGCAAGATTAGTAGCTCAAGGATACAATCAGCAAGAAGGAGTAGACTATGAAGAAACATTTGCCCCTGTAGCCCGATTGGAATCCATTAGAATATTGTTAGCATTTGCATGTTTCCAAAAGTTCAAATTACACCAAATGGACGTCAAAAGTGCCTTCCTCAACAGATATATAAATAAAGAAGTCTACGTAAAATAGCCTCCTGGATTCGAGCATAAAAAGTTCCCACATTACATATTCAAATTAAAGAAGGCACTCTATGGATTCAAACAAGCTCCAAGAGCTTGGTATGAGAGACTAAGTAAGTACCTCCTATCAAATTGATTCATAAGAGGTAAAATCGATTCTACTTTATTTATTAAACGTTCAAATCAAGATATCATTATTGTACAAATATATGTAGACGATATAATATTTGGTGCTACTAATAATCTTCTTTGTGAGTGGTTCTCTAAATGCATGCACAAGGAGTTTGATATGAGCTTAATGGGAGAACTCAATTACTTTTTGGGGCTTCAAATCAAACAAAATCAGGAAGGTATTTTCATATATCAAACAAAGTATACAAAAGAACTACTCAAGAGATTTGGTTTTGACAACTCAAATCCAAATACCACACCAATGAGCACATCAATAAAGCTCACAGTAGATGAAAAAGGTATGGATGTAGAAGTAACAAAATATAGAGGTATAATCATATCTTTACTATATTTAACTGCCTCTAGACCTGATATAATGTATAGTGCTTGTCTATGTGCTCGATTTCAAGCAAGACCCAAAGAATCACATTTACAAGCTGTTAAACGGATATTTAAATATTTGAGTGGCACCACAAATCTAGGATTATTTTATCCGAAATGTAACAATTTTGATCTAATGGGTTACTCAGACGTTGACTATGCAGGTTGTCAAATAGATAGAAAAAGCACGAGCGGTGCTTGTACATTTTTGGGACAAAGTCTTGTTTCATGGCATAGTAAGAAGCAAACATCCGTTGCCCTATCCACCACTGAGGGTGAATATTTAGCAGCTGGGAGTTGTTGCTCCTAGATTTTATGGATGCGTCAAACACTGTGGGATTTTGATATTATATGTAAAAATGTGCCCATATATTGTGATAATATAAACACTATAGACATCTCTAAAAATCCAGTTCTACACTCTTGCATAAAACACATAGAAGTTCGCCACCATTTTCTTAGAGACAATGTGTCCAAAGGACTAATTAAATTAATATTTATTCCCACTGAGCATCAATTAGTAGATATATTTACAAAACCTCTAGGGGAAGAACATTTCTGTACTCTAAGAAGAGAACTCGGGATGTGTCTGATATAGATATGGTCTGCATGATTTAAGGAAATTAGACAAACAAGTTAGATTACATGACATATCTTCCTACCATAATTACACTAATTAAATCTGCTTAGATTGTCCTTCCCAAACACGGCACCACAACTTCCCATATCTTGGTAACACACACCCACGATAAAGACAGAGAGTTACTTTACTCTTTTGCTTCATCCCTGTCCCTTCAGCACATCAACAGCCTCTGCAACTCTCATTCGCTCTCAAATCTCATCTGAGAAAATGAGAACTATGCGTGTTAGGCAACTCCGTGATGAGTCTGAGGATGAGGTATCACTGCCCTCTCAACCTTCTCATCCTTCTGCCACTCGAAAATTGAAAAGAAAGAAATTTTCCGTCACGATTATCTCCGGTGAATCATCCCCTGCCGAATCTAAAGCAAGTTTACCTTCTCTTCCATCGATTGGGACATTGACTGGTACCAAATGGCGAAAGATCAAAGAATCCTCACCCGGATCCTCTCCAATAACGATAATACCCTTATCTGTCTCATTGCATAATGTTCTTGAAAATTTCTTTCGAGGTCATAACTTCGAACTTCTCTTTAAATCTTCCATTTGTCAAAAATCTTTTGTTTATGAAAAATCCATTGACATGTACTATCTTCAAAATTCCCCACTTCAACATCTCCTTGAGTCTTATGGTGTGTCCTCACTAAGTACCCCTCCATCTGTGGCCTACACCAAGTTGGTTCAACAAATTTACACTAACCTTGAAAATAATGGTGACTGCTATACTACTTTTGTGAAAGGAAAATCGTTGTTCTTTACTGCTATGGATTTAGGAAGCATATTGTCCATTCCCTTTATGGGCTACTGTCCATTTACTCTTAAGGGGCCAGTGTATACACCTCTGTCCCCTCTTGACCAGCTTCAAACTATCATGGCTGACCCTACTCTGTCTTTAGTCACTCTTCCAAAGACTATTGAAGTGTCTCCTATTGCTATAGTTCTTCATAAATTACTGCGGTATAATTTTATTCCTCGTATTAGGGGTGGGGCTGACTTCACCTACCAGGATTTGGTTTTGGTGGCTCTGATAATGAAAGGAAAATCATTCAAATTTTCTCTTATGATGCTTAAACACATGGTCAACTGCATCAAACATTCCAAAAAATGTCTTCCTTATAGTTGTTTTCTTACCAAGTTGTTCACTCACTTTCAAATCCCTCTAGACAATGAAGGTTCCATTACAATTACTGATTCCATCGATTCTGCCTATCTCAAAAGCGCTCATATTACTCTGGTCGATGGTCAGTTCATGCGAATCACTCCAGAAATTCCCCTTGTTCCACCAGTCCAAAATTCCACTCCTCTTGTCCCACAACCTCCCTCTCCTGAAATTCTCACTCTTCTTCACACCATCGCTACCAATCAAACCTCCCTTACCAATGATGTCAAGGATATCCAACACCGTCTCTCTTTGCTTTAAAAAGGGAAACTCCCCATCAGTCGAACTGAGTTGAACAATGTTTTTCGCACCATGGAGGATGAGTTTATCGATCTTCAAGCGGGGTTTGAATTGCATACCAGAGCTATGGTCGAAGCTCTACAAAGGAAGATGAATCGAAATGCCTGCCAACTAAGCTCTGAACTGAAGTTTATCTGTAATTAGATTGGGACACTCTGTGACGCCCCCAAATCCAGGTTCTCTAACCTCAGATTCGGTGCTCATGATCTATCATCATCATAAGCATTCTATAACTATTACGGAATAATAAACATACATTGTTCATTATAATAAAGTTTCATAACATAGTCCCAAGGTCTTCTTAACCTTAACTTAAACACACCATTCATATTACAAAAGGTTTACATAAGACATTTCATCAGATAATAATAACTAACATTCATTCTAAACTATTCTTGGATCTTGCTCTTACCTTTGTCTTTCGTATTGGATCCTTCAGGCTTAACTGAAATAAATGTCATGATATAGCACGGGTAAGCAACTAATTTGCTTAGCAAGTTTATATACAAGGGAGATATATCATGACTAGAAAGAAATTTTTTTTTTCTTTCAATGTTCAACAATAGTATAAGATTCTGAAAGAACATGAGTTAATAATCAACAATTGAATATTCGAATAATTGAATAATGTGTACTGAGTGGTTTTGAAATAACCATGAACATTTGCCAAGGTTCTCAGTCATTTAAACTGGACCTCTTAATAAGTTTTGGTATTCAAGGGGATCAGCCTTTCATACCCCGTGATTTATGCATAAACACTTAATAATCCAGCATCGATATCATGCCTTAATCAAATTCGTCCTTTTCTCAGTCAAGAGTTCTTATCATATCAATTTAATAAGAACAGCTTTTTAAAACACATTTGATTTAATAAATTTAAACATGCTTGATCTAGCTGATACAATTAGCATAGATCTATCTCATAAATAGTTCATGAATGAAGAACTTTAATTTAATTCACAGTTCAATAATAATAGAACAGGAATTCAATTGCACCAAGTGCGAATCTCAATAATCAATATAGATGTGAATAATCATCAATAATTATTCACTAACATACTTTAAAAATAATAACTCGAGTTTGAGTTAGGGAACTTGCCTCGTTTGTAGGTTACGGCTACACAATTAAATTCTATCCGCTAGACAGTTTAATTATCTTCCTTTGAGAGACCTATAGTTAATCTTTCAATTAGTCATAGCATAACATTAGATTATGTGATCACATAGATATTATATATTACATTTAGTTCTTAGAAATATTATCCTGCCTCGATAATGTTACTATTAAATAACGACTACCTTTAATTCACTTAATATTATTAATCTTGATAATATTTAATTCACCTCTTAGAATTATTAGTTCACTAATAATACTTTTATTCGCTTACTAATATTACTAACATCTTAATAATATTTTAATACATTACTAATATTATTAATCCTCTTAATATTATTTTAATCATGCATTAATATTATTACTTTAATAATATCTTACTTATGCTTTAGTATCGTTAATCAATTAATAATACTTTTATTCATTTACCAATAGTATTAATATTTTATTCATTTACTAATATTATTAATTATTTAATAATATTTTATTCCTTTACTAATGTTATTACATTTTTAATAATATTTTATTTAATCTCTAATATTATTATTTACTTAATAATATTTTAATCATCCAATAATACTTTAATTTAATATTATTAATCTTTTAATAATATTTTAATCTAAGAATAATATTTTAATCTAATATTATTAATCATTTAATAATACCTTAATCATTTATTAATGCTTAAATCAAATACTATTAACCATTTAATAATATTTTAATGAAGTTTTAATCTTAATATTTTTATTTACTTAAAAATATCATATTCTAATATTATTAATATCATAATAACATTTTAATAATTTATTAGATCAATAAACAATTTTTTTTCTAATTGTTCACCCTTTATAAAACCTCTTATTTAATATACATAAAAGGTCATAAATAATATTTCTTATTATAAATTACCAAAATGCCCTAAAATAGTCATAATATTATATATTAGGAGTATTCAAGCATTAAAATCACATTTTTTTTATTTAAGACATCATTTAACTATTTATTTCTTTTTATTCATAACTTTATCATTTTTAGGAAAAATACCAAACTAATTCCAAAAAAATTTCTTTTCTGGATTTAAACAGTATATGACCCAACAATGATCCCCAAATGTTTCTGGAATTTTAGAAAGTGATTTACTATTTTTAAAGTGCCCAAAACACTCGAATCGTGCTTCATTTTTCATAAATCGAGTTTTGCTCAGAAAATTCTGAAATTTTCAGAGTATACTCTCATAACATATAGGAACATACTGTAATATTTTCGGAATTTTCCAGTTTATACACTGTGAGAAATTCCGGTGTTAATATTTAGGAGTCCTTTACGGAAATAGCCATTACGCATAACCTATAAATCGAAACGTGTCCGTTCTTTTTCCTACACGTAGATAACTTCTTAAGGTACCTCTGTGATTTTTCCGAGATTTTTAGAAGATTTGAAACTATCCGAAACAGCCTTAAGAAAAACGGGGACAGTAGCTTTTTAGGGTTTTAAAACTTTAATTTTTCTATGTGGACTGTTTTGGGGAAAACAGCCCCCATGTCTTCAATACTTGCTAGATTTGTGTTCAACCACTTGGATTTACTAGATAACTCATGTATCTAGTAACCCCCCCCTTGACGGATCACAAATCCAAGTTATAAAACTTGAGTTATACAAGATTTAGTGGAAGAAAAACAAGGGTTTAACCCCTAGGAGAACATATGCTCATTTTCTTCCTCTAAACCTTTGATCTAACACTCAAGATACTTAGTTCCATACATGATGATATGTAGAACTAGGGTATCTTGAGTATTAGTTCATAACCATATCAAATCTTGTTATAACACCAACTAGAAGAAGAAGATGAAGATTTAGGTTATACCTTGTTCTAGTAGCAACCTTCCTTGATTTACCAAAGTAATATATAATCTTAGGGTACATTAATCAAGCTAGCACACTCCTCTCTCTTTCTTCAAAACCGAACCCCTCTCTCTCTTTTCTCTCTTTGTATCTTGCTAGCTTGGGAGAAAAATAGAAGAAGAAGAATAAGAGAAATGAAATGTCTAGCAAATGAAATGTGGTGATTTAACTAATATCCCCCATACTTTTGTTGTCTCTTGGATAAAAGGTTTCACCTTATCTCTTTCAATTGAGCCTAATCATGTGATTAAGGGTGCTAAGTAGATTTTCTACCAATGGGAGATGGACACACTTGTACTTGATGTAAGAGTTACTAATTAAGGAACTTGATTAGCATAATTTTGTTGCCTTAAAAGACCAAATAGGGCCGGTCCCCTTGCCCCCATTATCTCCTCCATTTTGCTTTTATTTTAATGCACAAATTTGATTAATCAAAAGTCTAAAATACCCTTAATCAAGTGAGCTAAGTATTGGTTTGTATTTTATTTCTTTTAGGCTTCTCCTTGAATTGTTTTGGGCCATGTAATGAACATAGTCTAACAATTTTAATATATGCTATCCAAATTGTTTATTTAGGGTTTCCATTCCCAATCTTATGAAATTTAATTACTTATACATGTGATTTTAGCTCATAACCTAATTAGGTTTACTAGAAATAGGTTTAAAATTATTAGTCACTTGAAATAATAAGATTATCCACTTAAGTTAGTATACATATTAAATACTAACCTTTCCTTATTACCATAACCCTTAGGTTATTTAATTGTCTCACCTAATATATAATTAGGTTACGAAGCTTTCATTTTTAATGAAATCTATAAATGTATATATCTATAACTATAGTATATATGTTTATTGATCCATGCACCACTTCACATATGTTGTCACATATTAAATCACTATATAACACAAAGTTTTAAATATAAATAATGTACATACATATATAGTGTGAGACCCCAGATTTTATGAATAAAGATTTAAATTTCTCAAAATATTTTTTTTGAATATTATGGTGTGAATTTGATATAATGTTATAGTTGTGGGTAATATTTACAAATTTTGCTAAGTAAGCAAGTGGTTATATAATATTCGATTGGTCGGGGAATATTAGTTTTAACAGGGAATATTAGTTTTAACAAGGAATATTCGTACGACAGCACAATCATTGGTGGACCCCACAACGGAAGTATTGTCGTAGTAAGAAAACGACAGAATTATCTTTTTATAAAAATAACGACGGAAGTGTTATCGTTAAAACTGTTGAATTGTCTGGTAGTAAAAGTACAAAGAATACGTGTGGTTGCATAAGAGTAGCACCAGTATTGGTTATTGATGTTTACGTGAGAAGTCACTCAGTTATACTCAATTATTGCTACAGTAATTGCTGCATCATATCTCTCATATTATTGATTCGATTATTGTCACAGTATCATCTGCATAATATGATATATTATTAAATCAATAATTGAGACGACAAAGTTATTCATATTATTAAATTACAATATTTATAATGTCTAGAAGTTACATCGAGGAGAGGTTTGGTCACCTAATTGTGCGCCATAGGGAGAAATCCTTATTGAAAGCCCCCTCTTTCCTAGGAACAACCTGGTTGTTAAATATTGTGAGTTATAATATTAATGATGAATAAGTTCGTGTTGATTAAAGATGAATTTGATAGTTCCATTATGTTAGGATTATTTGTGTTAGTAGAAATCGATATTTATTTCGATAATAATTGATGTCTGGAGGTTATATTGTTCAATTGGGTATTCAGGGCACTTTTTGTGTCGGAGTACTATTCATGAGTTACTATTCATGAGTTACTATTCACGGGTTACTATTCATGAGTTACTATTCACGGGGTACTATTCACAAGAACAATATATTTCTTTTCGGTCCAAATTATTTTCGGGTACAATATTATTCCATGAGAAGATGTGCTAATTTTTCAAACCGTTGGTTGAAATTATATTAGTAAATCAATATGGACCGTTGCTTTAAAGCTTAATAGTGAATCAGTATAGACCGTTGCTTTAAAGTTTAATAGTGAATCAGTATGGACTGTTGGTTTAAAGTTTAATAGTGAATCAGTACGGACCGTTGGTTTAAAGTTTAATGGTAAATCAATATGGACCGTCCGTTTAAAAGTAAATCAATCTGGACCATTCATGAATTAGTTACTATTCAATCCATTCTCCTATAAATAGAAGCTCATTCCTTCATTATTTCTTATGAATTCACTGAAACTCTAGAGAGAGAAATTATAGAGAGAAAATCTATAGAGAGAAAGAAAAATAGAAGTCTTCTACCTCACTATTCCAGTATCCAGTTTTATTCTAAGGTAAGGGGTATTATTTCTTTCTTATTCATGAAGAGAACTTATGTTATTCCATTCTTTATTATTTTGTTGGAATAACCTATTTATGCGAAGTACCGCATACTTGGTGAAATTCTTCTGTTATTCCATTCCTTATTATTATGTTGGAATAACTTGTTTATCATAGAATCTGCATACATGGTGAAATTCTTCTATTATTCTATTTTTATTATTATGTTAGAATATCCTCGATGCAATTTAATTTCTTTGACACGGTTCCGTTCTTTATTATTCCGTTGGAATAACTTTGTTTATCTGAAGTACCACATACATGGTGAAATTACGTTGTTATTCCATTCTTTATTATTACGCTTTAATATCTGCTAATGCGTACGTTCTGACCGGGTTCCATTATTTATTATTCCAGATTTATTATTCTCGTTTTAATATCCTCGTCTCGCAAGCGCTCATACGGACCTAGTTCCATTATTTATTATTCCGTATTTATTATTCTATCTAATATCCATCATCGTAAGCGCTTCTGCGGGACTGGTTCCATTATTTATTATTCTGTTGGGAATAACCTGTCTGTGCAGTCTCTATCGCATGCATGGTGAATCTTTCTGTTATTTCATTCTTTATTATTCTATTGGAATAACCTATCTATGTGGATTACCACATGCATGGTGAATGATCCTTTGTATTCATTCCTTATTAAATTGTGGAAATGATCTGTATACGTGGATTACCGAATGGAGGGTGAAAATTCATTTGCAGTTTCATATATTCGTTATTATACTCAGTTGATTAAAACTTTGGCTTCTATACTCCATGAAATTAGTGGAATATCCTTGATATTTGCGTTTCATCCAGTATCTTTTCATGGAAATATTATTCTGAGCATTCTTGAATTTTACTCTACAAAGAAGTATCATGTTGACAATTTGGACATTATTGAGTTCAGGATAAATTAACTTATAAATCTTTAAAATCTATTCTTGAACTTGTTTTACTGAATTATTATGTCATTATCATGATGAGTTATATTGGTTATTATGTGAAAACATGAAAGTTTCTTAGAAATCACAAAGGGTTGAAAATCAGATTTTGGTAAAAATAGAACATGAAATTCAACTGACCATATCTCCTATTATATTTTGAATTTTTGAGTGTGGTCAAGTTCTAGAGTTAGATCTATGAGTTATATAACTTATCCAAGTAGAATTACTGGAAAAGGTGTTGTAGATTTTCGTGTGGACTGATTTTAGCAAAGGAGACAAAAACTGCCAATTTCAAAAAAGGCTACTACCCATAAATTTAAAGGGGCTGTTTCGGCGACTTAATTTGTGAGAAAAATTCTGGCCTTTTGGGACATGAAAGTATATGGTTTAAGGTACCTCCTATCCAAAAATGAGCTCATTTCGACTTAAAATGAGCAAGTTATGACCATTTCAATATTTAGGTTTTTTCGACGAAAAATGCTATAACCGGAGTTCTATAACTCCAATGACCATGAAATTTTGCAAAGTAAACAAGTGGTTATATAATATTCGATTGGTCGGGGAATATTAGTTTTAACAAGGAATATTCGTACGACGACACAATCATTGGTGGACCCCGCAACGGAAGTATTGTCGTAGTAAGAAAACGAAAGAATTATCTTTTTATAAAAATAACGGCGGAAGTGTTATCGTTAAAACTGTTGAATTACCCGGTAGTAAAAGTACAATAATATGCTTGGTTGCATAGTAGCACACGGTATTGGTTATTGATGCTTACGTGAGAAGTCACTCAGTTATACTCAATTATTGCTACAGTAATTGCTGCATCATATCTCTCATATTTTTGATTCGATTATTGTCATAGTATCATCTGCATAATATGATATATTATTAAATCAATAATTGAGACGACAAAGTTATTCATATTATTAAATTACAATATTCACAATGTCTAGAAGTTCTGTCAAGGTGAGGTTTGGTCACCTAATTGCGCGCCAATAGGGAGAAATCCTTATTGAAAAGCCCCCTCTTTCCTGCGAACAACCTGGTTGTTAAATATTATGAGTTATAATATTAATGATGAATAAGTTCGTGTTGATTAAAGATGAATTTGATAGTTCCATTATGTTGGGATTATTTGTGTTAGTAGAAATCGATATTTATTTCGATAATAATTGATGTCTGGAGGTTATATTGTTCAATCGGGTATTCAGGGCACTTTTCGTGTTGGAGTACTATTCATGAGTTACTATTCATGAGTTACTATTCATGAGTTACTATTCACAAGTTACTATTCATGAGATACTATTCATGAGTTACTATTCATGAGTTACTATTCACGAGTTACTATTCATAAGTTACTATTCATGAATTACTATTCACGGGGTACTATTCACCCGAACAATATATTTCTTTTCGGTTCAAATTATTTTCGGGTACAATATTATTCCATGAGGAGATGTGCTAATTTTTCAGACCGTTGGTTGAAATTATATTAAATTATGGATGTTAAAAGTTTAATAGTGATCAATATGGACCGTTGCTTTAAAGTTTAATAGTGAATCGGTATGGACCGTTGGTTTAAAGTTTAAAGTTTAATAAGTAAATCAATATGGATAGTCCAGTTTAAAAGTAAATCAATCTGGACCGTTCATGAATTAGTTACTATTCAGTCCATTCTCCTATAAATAGAAGCTCATTCCTTCATTATTTCTTACGAATTCACTGAAACTCTAGAGAGAGAAATTATAGAGAGAAAATCTATAGAGAGAAAGAAGAAGAGAAGTCTTCTACCTCACTATTCCAGTATCCAGTTTTATTCTAAGGTAAAGGGTATTATTTCTTTCTTATTCATGAAGAGAACTTCTATTATTCCATTCTTTATTATTCTGTTGGAATAACCTATTTATGCGAAATACCGCATACTAGGTGAAATTCTTCTGTTATTCCATTCCTTATTATTATGTTGGAATAACTTATTTATGCAAAGTACCGCATACATGGTGAAATTCTTCTATTATTCCATTCTTTATTATTATTTGGAATATCACATCGGTCTAAATTTACTTTGACTTCGTTCAAATTCTTTATTATTTTTATTATTATTCGTTGGAATAACTTTGTTTATCTGATACCGCATACATGGTGAAATTCTTCTTGTTATTCCATTCTTTATTATTCTATCGGAATATCACATCACAAAGGCATAATTCTGGGACACTGGTTCCATTATTTATTATTCTTTATTTATTATTACGTTGAAATATCACATACATGCGTTTTGCGGGACTGGTTCCATTATTTATTATTCCATTATTTATTATTCTCGTTGGAATATCACATGCATGCGTTTATGCCAGACTCAGTTCCATTATTTATTATTACGTATTTATTATTACATCTGGAATATCACATGCGTGCGTTTACGGCGGGACTGGTTCCATTATTTATTATTACATTGGGAATAACATGCATGCGGTCTCTATCGCATGCATGGTGAATCTTTACATTATTCCATTCTTTATTATTACATTTGGAATAACTTTGTCATGTGGATTACCACATGCATGGTGAATGATCCTTTGTATTCATTCCTTATTAAATTGTGGAAATGATCTCATATCGTGGATTACCGAATGGCGGGTGAAAATCCATTTGCAGTTTCATATATTCATTATTATACTCAGTTGATTAAAGCTTTGGCTTCTATACTCCATAAAATTAGTGGAATATCCTTGATATTTGCGTTTCATCCAGTATCTTTTCATGGAAATATTATTCTGAGCATTCTTGAATTTTACTCTACATAGAAGTATCATGTTGACAATTTGGACATTATTGAGTTCAGGATAAATTAACTTATAAATCTTTAAAATCTATTCTTGAACTTGTTTTATTGAATTATTATGTCATTGTCATGATGAGTTATGTTGGTTATTATGTGAAAACATGAAAGTTTCTTAGAAATAACAAAGGGTTGAAAATCAGATTTTGGTAAAAATGGAACATGAAATTCAACTGACCATATCTCCTATTATATTTTGAATTTTTGAGTGTGGTCAAGTTCTAAAGTTAGATCTATGAGTTATATAACTTATCCAAGTGGAATCACTGGAAAAGGTGTTGTAGATTTTCGTGTGGACTAATATTAGCAAAGGAGTCAAAAACTGCCAATTTCGAAAAAGGCTACTGCCCATAAATTTGAAGGGGCTGTTTCGGCCACTTAATTTGTGAGAAAAGATCTGGCTTTTTGGGACATGAAAGTATATGGTATAAGGTACCTCCTGTCCAAAAATGAACTCATTCCGACTTAAAATGAGCAAGTTATGACCATTTCAATATTTAGGTTTTTCTGACGAAAAATGCTATAACCGGAGTTCTATAACTCCGATGACCATGAAATTTAAACTGGAAGCTCACATTAACATGTGTAAGATCCTGTCAAGATTTGGGAATTTCTGGAGTTAAACTTGAGGTATCTAATTTCTTAAGGAATTAATTAGAAATTGATTTTTGAAAAATAGTAAATGAATTTAAAAAATTACGAGAAAAATATATGTTCATTATGGGACTATATTACTGCTAAATCCCAGAAAAGAAATATTTTTGGGACTGATTTGGTATTTTTCATGAAAATGGTTTAGTTACGAACATATTAGTTAAATATGTTATGTGAAGTAACAAAGTTGGAAAATATGATTTTATGGCTTGGAAATCCTATATAAGGTATATGTAGATTTTTTATAAGGGATTTGATCAGTGGTGATGAAATCTTATGAGTATGGCATTTTTGAATGATTAAATGCATTATTTGGTAAAGTGTAAACAATTGAAATAAATTGTTTATAAGTTTAAGAAGTGATTAAAATATTGTTATGATATTAATAATATTAGATTATGAGTGGTTGATAATATTTGGATAAATTTAAAGTCTTTAATAATTATCCTTGTTTTCGTTTGATTAATGCTTATATCATTGTCATCATCCTCATGCTTATATGGTGATGAAAGTTATCTTTAACTTACGTGCGAAGATGGACTTGATTATTGATTATATTGAACTATATATCTTTGGCTTACGTGCAAAGATGGATTGTTGATTATTGGTTTTATTGTTGTATATCTTTGGCTTACGTGCGAGAGATGGACTTTGTATGATTATGACCGAGGATTATTATTTATGACCGTATATAGTCATGACCATTGATGATTTAAAGAATATCCTTGGCGTAGTGCGAGGATGATTCGATGATGTGGTTTATTTATTAAGCTAAGTCTCGTGATAAAATTGATGAAAACATTTTAAATCATAGAAGATAGTAGATATTATGCTCTACTTGACTCTTCTAATGGATTGCTTATTTCATTGCATTTGCAGTTAAACTTGATGTCTATTGTATTTTATCAGTTTAACATTGTTGAAGACTAATGATAATTTATTACTGTATTATCTTAGTCATAATATTTCTTATTGGGCTAGTTGAGCTCACCCTTTCTTTCATTGTTCTCTTCAGGAAATGAGAATATAGCTGGGACGAGTCGGGGAACGGAGTGATGGTCAAGATGATAGCATTAGTAGTCCTCACTATTCTGTTAAATAATGTGACAATAAATGTAATGAGGACTCCTTTGAGTGTGGATATTGTCTAGATGACAATATTTCTATTAAAACTCTCAGTTTATGTATTGTCGTATATTACCTGCGACGGTTGTATAATTAAGTTTGTATTTGTATTACATACCATGTATTTGGCGACTGATGGGTGATGTATACCTATTTTTGGGGCGTCACGGTTGGTATCAAGGCCATAGAAAATAGCCCCAGAGACTGTGACTTCCAAGTCTTGGGATGCTGCATAGCCAAACTTTTGGGGACGCGTGATATGCGGTGGCAAGTTGATAGGTATCATTGTGAGGTCTATCCAAGTCACGGATGCGAGTCACGATTGCTTAGGGATATGATCCTGGTAGGGATGTGAGACAAGAACTAGGAGGGAGAGGCGAAATTCCTTCGATAGTATGACCTACCTAAGTTTATTTGGTATTTAATTGGTCGATCAGAGTATAGGGATAATATGTGATATGTCAATTAACCCTTGTTTTGTGGCAGTGTTTGAAAATGACATCCGAGAATGTTGAGGTAAGCAATGGAGCGAATAACGCGATTGTTTCTAAGAGGTTTGAAACCTGATATACGTCAATACCTCATTTCTCACAAACTTTGTTTATATTCATATGTTGTGAATAGGGCTCAATTATTGGAGCGCGATAATGAGTCGGCACAACCAAAAGGTAACGACCAACAACACGATAATAATCATCATCTTAGGTGGCAATGGCCATCGAACAATGATAACCATCGTGGGGAAAATTATCATGCCAAGAATGGTAACCACTTTGGTGGTAATCATGGCGAGATAATAGAAGTGGAAATTTCAAGAAGAGAAGGTCACTTAGCTTTCGATTTTTGTCGTGCACCAAAGTCAAGTCCATTTGGGGCGGTGGCACCAAAGGCGGATCTGGACAAAACAAAAGTCGGTGGTTTCGGGAAGAAGCATTTTTGTGACTTCTCAAAAAGCGAGTAAACCGAACGAAGTTAGCACGGGTTAGTTAATTATAAATTCTTGCGAAGTCTATGCCTTATTAGATACCGGTTCTACCCATTATTTTATCTCTCTTGCTTGCGTTCAACATTTAAATTTGACTCTAGAGAAATTAGACTTTGACTTATCTGTTGAAGCTCCGTTAGGAGAAACCTCCATTACATGTGTTATCCAAGTCTTGGATGTGGGTCACAGTTTTGAATGATATTTATATTGTTAATAAATTTCCTGACGTATTCTTGAAGACTTCTTAGCCTACCTCTAGAGCGTGAAATCGAATTTTGTATTGACCCCAATACAAAACCCTCAAATATTTCTGTACCTAAAACGATGCGTATAATGTGTCGAAGAGCGTTGGCTCGAAATTTGTTGAAGATTACGATCGTACCATTCAATATCATTGTGGAAAAGAGAGCGTGGTAGTAGGCGACGCGTTGAGTAGAAAGATCGTATGCGTTCACGAGTGCGATGTTGTTAACACAAAACCCATTTTGTATAACTTACAAATGATGAAGATAGAGTTAAAGACTCTAAAGACCCACGTGGTGATATCAAATATACGAGTAGAATCGACTTTAATTGATAAAGTTAAAGCCGTGCAAGCTATATACTCAGAGCTGATGAATGTGAAGAAGAAGGTTCAAGAGGGCGTTATTCTAGAAGCAAGAATCGATGAAGAGAGGAAATCTCAACCCTCGATTTTATTGGCCCATTTGAAATCCTTGATTGAGTAGGAACTGTGGCCTATAGACTCGTTTTACCACCAAACAGGTTGCGTGTTCATAACGTTTATCATGTACCGATGTTACGTAAATATGTGGATGACCCGAACCACATTATTGATTTAGAACCGGACGAGATAGCAGAAGATTTGACGTATGAGGAGATACGTGTTAAAATCTTGGATAAGAAGGATCATATTCGACACTCAAAGGTTATACCTCAAGAGTTAGAATCTGAAATGAAGTCAAGGTATCCTCATCTTGACATACCAGTGTGTATGCGTACGTAAATTTTGAGGGAGAAATTTCATAAGGAGGGAGATTGTGAGACCCCAAATTTTATGAATAAAGATTTAAATTTCTCAAAATATTTTTATGAATATTATGGTGTGGATTTGATATAATGTTATAGTTATGGGTAATATTTACAAATTTTCCAAAGTAAACAAGTTGTTATATAATATTCGATTGGTGGGAAATATTCTTTTTAACAAGGAATATTCGATGCGATGCACGACACAATCATTGGTGGACCCCACAACGGAAGTATTATCGTAGTAAAAAAGCGACGAAATTATCTTTTATAAAAATAACGGCGGAAGTGTTATCGTTAAAACTGTTGAACTACTTTCGGTAGTAAAGAAATACGATGTCTGGCGTGGTTGCATAGTAGCACACGGTATTGGTTATTGATGCTTTACGTGAGAAGTCACTCGATTATACTCAATTATTGCTTGCTGATAATTCTTTGCATCATATCTCTCATATTATTGATTCGATTATTGTCACGATTATCATATGCATAATATGATATATTATTAAATCAATAATTGAGGCGACAAAGTTATTCATATTATTAAATTACAATATTTACAATGTCTAGAAGTTTTGTCGATGAGAGGTTTGGTCACCTAATTGCGCGCATGATAGGGAGAAATCCTTATTGAAAAGCCCCTCTTTCTGGGAAACAACACGGTTGTTAAATATTATGAGTTATAATATTAATGATGAATAAGTTCGTGTTGATTAAAGATGAATTTGATAGTTCCATTATGTTGGAATTATTTGTGTTAGTAGAAATCGATATTTATTTCGATAATAATTGATGTCTGGAGGTTATATTGTTCAATCGAATTATTCGGGCACTTTTTTTGTTGAGTACTATTCACGAGTTACTATTCATGAGTTCTTATTCACGAGTTACTATTCATGAGTTACTATTCATGAGTTACTATTCATGAGTTACTATTTACGAGTTACTATTCACGAGTTACTATTCATGAGTTACTATTCATTGTATACTATTCACCCGAACAATATATTTCTTTTTTCGGTCCAAATTATTTTTGGGTACAATATTATTCCATGAGGAGATGTGCTAATTTTTTGAATAGTTGGTTGAAATTATATTAGTAAATCAATATGGATCGTTGCTTTAAAGCTTAATAGTGAATCGGTATGGATTTGTTGGTTTAAAGTTTAATAGTGAATCGGTATGAATATTTTATTGTTGGTTTAAGTTTAATAGTAAATCAATATGGACCGTCTCGTTTAAAAGTAAATCAATCTGGATAGTTCATGAATTAGTTACTATTCAGTCCATTCTCCTATAAATAGAAGCTCATTCCTTCATTATTTCTTACGAATTCACTGAAACTCTAGAGAGAGAAATTATAGAGAGAAAATCTATAAAGAGAAATAAGAAGAGATCTCTCTACCTCACTATTCCAGTATCCAGTTTTATTCTAAGGTAAGGGGTATTATTTCTTTCTCTTCATGAAGAGAACTTATTATTCCATTCTTTATTATTACATTGGAATAACTTTTGTTTATGCTGAAATACCGCATATCTTGGTGAAATTCTTACATTTATTCCATTCTTTATTATTATGTTGGAATAACTTGTTTATGCTGATCTGCGCATACATGGTGAAATTCTTCTATTATTTCATTCTTTATTATTATTTGGATTGGAATATCCTGCATTCTTTAATTTACTTTGACTTTTCTTTCCGTTTCTTTATTATTATGTTGGAATAACTTTGTTTATCTGATACCGCATACATGGTGAAATTCTTTTTTATTCCATTCTTTATTATTATATTGAATTTCACATGCGTCTGCGTTTACTTTAATTTGGTTCCATTATTTATTATTCTCATATTTATTATTACATTGAAATATCACATATTTTATGCGTTTCTGTGGGACTGAGTTCCATTATTTATTATTCCATATTTATTATTACGTGGAATATCATGTACTGTATGTTTATGCCAGACACTGGTTCCATTATTTATTATTACGTATTTATTATTACATCCGGAATATCACATGCGTGCGTTCTGTGGGACTGGTTCCATTATTTATTATTACATTAGGAATAACTTTTGCATGCGGTCTCTATCGCATGCATGGTGAATCCTTACATTATTCCATTCTTTATTATTACATTGGAATAACACATCATGTGGATTACCACATGCCTGGTGAATGATCCTTTGTATTCATTCCTTATTAAATTGTTAAAATGATCTATATACGTGGATTACCGAATGGCGGGTGAAAATCCATTTGCAGTTTCATATATTCGTTAATATACTCAGTTGATTAAAGCTTTGGCTTCTATACTCCATAAAATTAGTGGAATATCCTTGATATTTGCGCTTCATCCAGTATCTTTTCATGGAAATATTCTTACGAGCATTCTTGAATTTTACTCTCTGATGAAGTATCATGTTGACAATTTGGACATTATTGAGTTCAGGATAAATTAACATATAAATCTTTAAAATCTATTCTTGAACTTGTTTTATTGAATTATTATGTCATTGTCATGATGAGTTATGTTGGTTATCATGTGAAAACATGAAAGTTTCTTAGAAATAACAAAGGGTTGAAAATCAGATTTTGGTAAAAATGGAACATGAAATTCAACTGACCATATCTCCTATTATATTTTGAATTTTTGAGTGTGGTCAAGTTCTAAAGTTAGATCTATGAGTTATATAACTTATCCAAGTGAAATCACTGGAAAAGGTGTTGTAGATTTTCGTGTGGACTAATTTTAGCAAAGGAGTCAAAAACTGCCAATTTCGAAAAAGGCTACTGCCCATAAATTTAAAGGGGCTGTTTCGTCCACTTAATTTGTGAGAAAAATTCTGGCCTTTTGAGACATGAAAGTATATGGTATAAGGTACCTCCTGTCAAAAAATGAACTCATTCCGACTTAAAATGAGCAAGTTATGACCATTTCAATATTTAGGTTTTTCCGAC
Source organism: Panax quinquefolius (assembly GCA_020205615.1). Taxonomy (NCBI): domain Eukaryota; kingdom Viridiplantae; phylum Streptophyta; class Magnoliopsida; order Apiales; family Araliaceae; genus Panax; species Panax quinquefolius. Next base: position 91,131,422 of record CM035153.1, read on the forward strand.
GAAAAACGCTATAATCGGAGTTCTATAACTCCGATGACCATGAAATTTAAACTGGAAGCTCACATTAACATGTGTAAGATCCTGTCAAGATTTGGGAATTTCTGGAGTTAAACTTGAGGTAGCTAATTTCTTAAGGAATTAATTAAAAATTGATTTTTGAAAAATAGTAAATGAATTTTAAAAATTCCGAGAAAAATATATGTTCATTATGGGACTATATTCTGCTAAATCCCAGAAAAGAAATATTTTTGGGACTGATTTGGTATTTTTCATGAAAATGGTTTAGTTACGAAATATATGAGTTAAATATGTTATGTGAAGTAACAAAGTTGGAAAATAGGATTTTATGGCTTGGAAATCCTATATAAGGTATATCTAGATTTTTTTATAAGGGATTTGATCATTGGTGATGAAATCTTATGAGTATGGCATTTTGAATGATTAAATGCATTATTTGGTAAAGTGTAAACAATTGAAATAAATTGTTTATAAGTTTAAGAAGTGATTAAAATATTGTTATGATATTAATAATATTAGATTATGAGTGGTTGATAATATTTGGATAAATTTAAAGTCTTTAATAATTATCCTTGTTTTCGTTTGATTAATGCTTATATCATTGTCATCATCCTCATGCTTATATGGTGATGAAAGTTATCTTTGGCTTACTTTCGAAGATGGACTGTTGTTTATTGAATTATATATCTTTGGCTTACGTGCAAAGATGGATAGTTGATTATTGGTTTTATTGTTGTATATCTTTGGCTTACGTGCAGAGATGGACTTTGTATGATTATGACCAGGGATTATTCGGTATAGTCATGACCATTGATGATTTAAAGAATATCCTTGGCCCGTAGTGCAGGGATGATTCGATGATGTGGTTTATTTATTAAGCTGAGTCTCAGCGATAAAAAATGATGAAAACATTTTAAATCATAGAAATTAGTAGATATCATGCTCTACTTGACTCTTCTAATGGATTGATTATTCTGCTGCAGTTAAACTTGATGTCTATTGTATTTTATCAGTTTAACATTGTTGAAGACTAATGATAATTTATTCTGTATTATCTTAGTCATAATACTTCTTATTAGGCTAGTTGAGCTCACCCTTTCTTTCATTGTTCTCTTCAGGAAATGAGAATATAGTTGGGACGAGTCGGGGAAAAGAGTGATGGTCCAGATGATAGCATTAGTAGTCCTCATTATTACATTAAATAGTGTGACAATAAATGTAATGAGGACTCCTTTGAGTGTGGATATTGTCTAGATGACAATATTCCTATTAAAACTCTCAGTTTATGTATTGTTGTATATTACACGACGGTTGTATAATTAAGTTTGTATTTGTATTTTGTACCATGTATTTGGCGACTCAAGATGGGTGATGTATACCTATTTTTGGGGCGTCACAACCTCCTCCCACCTTCATCCCTTGCCCTCCCCGTTTTAACAACTCCCTGTCCCAGGAAGAACGCGAACATCGCCGACGTCATCGTCCCTACTTCACTGCTCGTGAAGCCAACCATGTCCACATTGATGAGGAGGATGCCTAAGTTTTTGCCCCCCTCTTTTTTTTTGCTCCATATTTCACTTTTTGATGGATGCCAAAGGGGGAGATGAATTTTGAATTTTGGCCTTTACAGACAGTTCTTTAAATTTTCATGCATGATGACTTCTTTTTAAAACTATATTTTTAAATGTTGGTTTTTTTAATGGATGTTTTTAACTGCTGATGGATGCACTTATGATTGATTGGTTTAAAAGGTATTCTTTCTGCTTAAAGTATTGTTGTAGACTAACAGATTAAGTGCCGGGCTATTAAACACTGCAGAAGAGTATGACTTAAGCAGTTAGTTCTAAATGTAAAGATATTGATGAATTTAGGGGGAGTCATAATTATTTTGTTGTCATCATCAAAAAGGGGGAGAATGTTGACTTATGTCATACTCCTTCCTAAATGTTTTGATGATGACCATATTATTCCTCTAATTATGCTCTATGAAATTTCCGGGAAAGATATGGAATTACAGGAACATCAAGGAGGAAAATACAAAGACAAGAGATCTTTGAAGCATGAAAAGTGAATTAAGTCCTAGGAAAGATATATAAGATTTTAGCATCTATTACTTTCCAATACAAGGCTTTAGGGCATGTGCATCTCACATATACATATATGTGCATATTCTAAAGAAATTCACTAAGATCATGGAATAATCAGTGTTTTAGTTCGTGCTTCATAAATTAAGGAATACATCTCTGGTAAAACCGAATATGGTAACATGGTAAGATTAGTTGATTGAATATACACCATAAATCATTCACCATGTGTTAAGGGAAGAAATTAACCCATCTAATCATGCAAATATATTGGGTATTTCTACCGGCCAAATCTATGGTAAGGCACATATGGAAATAAATCAGAAAGATTCTTTTTGGTAACTAAGATACTAATTTCCAGCAATCAATTGGTTTACTGTGTGTTTCATGAATCAAGGAAACTACTTTTGGTCAATAAAATAAGGTAACTAGTTAAACATATACCATGAATCATGCGGGAAGGTATTAGTCTCTTTGATCCATGTGCTCGACAAATTGATATGGTAATATTTTTAGACATGTTATCTTTAAAGACTGCATAAGATATAGATTGATTGCATGACATTTAATCCGGTAGTTGACATATAGCAAATATACATATGACAAGATGGGATAAACTCTAGGAGATATGTTATCACGTGGTGAGCACTCATCTTCTTTCTAATCACTATGTTGTATACTGATCATAACAGAGTCCTACACTAGTATACAACTAGAAAAGAGTCTTGATCATTGGCACAATATATGGGTGTTACTCTAAGATTACGTGATTTGTAAAATTCGTCCCAAACGGTCATATTACACATTGGGAATTAATCAACGATAATATCTTTTGGTTGTTTATAAAAGAATTGGTCAAATACTAAGCAAAGCTAAGAATTACACACTAAAATTAATTACATATATGCTACATAACTGTAATTCTTCCGATTACTGTTGCATGCTAGTGAAGAAGCTACTGCTGAGGTGATATTGTAGAAAATACTCTGTTAATAATTTTCTTGTATATCATTACATATTAGAGCCTTGCATTGGTGAGTGATATATTGCTTGATCATTAGACCTCTATTGTGTATCTTATATTTTTTCATACAAATCAATCTTATCTAACTTGTGATCCGATTTGGATTAGTGTATTATTACAATCAAGTTTGAAAGCATAGGTGCACAAGGAGCAAAGGTGCTCAAGTTGTTGGAACTTGTATTGTAATTGGAAAATTTTAATAAAAGAGAGTCTCCAATACTAGTTGGTATTGGACGTGGATTAGGCTACTATTATAGAGGGTAGTAGTTAAACCACGTAAAAATTACGGTGTTTAAGTGATTGGATTTTTGTGGCATATTATTCAGTTAACTATCTAGTTGCTTGCATTCTATATCCACAAACATTATCAAACTAATTTAGTAAATTGCTTTTCTCATAATCACAGTTTGAAATAGGATAAATCTCGAATCTACACATCTTGGAAAATATAACAAAGATTCACCATCTTATCTTAAAAAGTTTATACTGATATAGAATTCAGTTTGCTGCATTATATATTCAAAGAAATTTTTAGTTTATCAAAAATTGGACAAAATTTGCACCTACACTTATTCAACCCCCCTTTTAAGTGTGCCTACTTAAATTTCATGCTACACATGGTTACTACGAATTATTTTCCCAAGATAACATAGAGCGAGATTTTACTATGTATTAGAATTTGTTGTGTAGAAACAAAACTAGTGCAAACTATAAATGATAGAGAATAAAACTATTTAGAATAATAATTTTCTATGAACTTGAAAAGGATTTAGAATGATGTGAATTTTCAAGAACTTAAGAAGGGTTTAAGTGATTGTTTGGATAGACATGGAACCTATTTATATGTTTCCAAACACCCCTTTGAAGAGATATGTTAATATACAAACATCCCTTTGTGGTTTCCCAACTCTGTTTGTCGCCGTTAGCATCTCACCATTGGCCTTTTTTAATAATTAATTAATTAATTAAAAAAATATTATAAAAATGTTATTGCCATGACTTGAACCCAAGTCCTTAACATTACAACACATTTCTTTTATCCAACTGAACCAATGCATTTGTTCGCTACATGGATAACATATAATATATTTATTATATACTTTTTAGATAATGAAAATATCCAATAAATGGCGTCCTCCCAACTTCAGTTGGAAACCTGTCCACTTCTCTCTATCGGTTTGAATCATTTGGATGCAAACTTAAGGGTGAAATTCCCTCTGGAATTGAAAATTTGAGCAGCTTGGAAGCAATACTTTTGGATAACAATGAGTTAACAAGACCTAATCCACCAATAGTCGGAGGATTATTTAAAAAATTTGGCGCGTTTATATCGAACATAATAAATTTCAAAGGGTCCATTCCAAATGACCTTTGTCAGTTAAAAAACATGGGAGACTTATATTCAAGTGATAACAAGCTCTATGGTTCAATACCACTATGCTTGGGAGACCTTAAATCTTTGAGAAGGCTATACTTGGACTGACTTCCACCAATACTATAAACTTTTTGGAGCCTTAAAGATCTTTTGGGTAAAAACATGTCCTCAAATTTGCTGAGTGGCTATGTGCCAATGGAAATTCAAAAATTGGAGGTCATAACATAAATCAATTTATTGTGGAATCAGTTATCAGTTTCTATTCCAAGCACCATTAAAGGAACACAAAATTTAAGTTCTCTTTCTTTAGCACATAATAAACTACAGGGATCAATTCCTCAAACATTAGGAAACTTGTTAAGCTTAGGATTCTTGGATATATCTGATAATAATTTGTCCGGAGTAATTCCCATGTCCTTAGGGGCACTCAGATACCTTATATTTTTCAATGCGTTTTTTAATAGATTGTAGGGAAAAATTCATACTGAAGGAATATTTGCAAACTTAACAGCCGAATCATTTATGCAAAATGATGCGTTATGTGGTTCCTAATGTCTACAAGTCCTGCCCTTCAAAACAAAAACTCTCCATCTATAAATTTTTGAATTTACTAAAGTATTTTTTGCCATCAATAATAGTCAATATCATTGAATTGGCCTTAGTATTTTTGTTGATAAAGCGGCAAAGAAGGAACATCAAATTATTAACCAAATTTAATTCATTTTCAATTAATTGTAGAAGGGTTCCGTACCATGAACTTTTTCAAGCAACTGATCCATTTAATGAAAGCAACCTGGTTGGTGAAGGGGATATGTGCTTAGTTTATAAAAGAACACTTCCAAATGGGATGACTATTGCAGTAAAAGTTTTCAATCTACAACGTGGAAGAGTAATCAAGAGTTTTGATGTTGAATGTGAATAACACGAAATATTCGTCATCGGAACCTTACGAAAATCATCAATAGTTGAACAAACTTGAATGTCAAAGCCTTGATATTAGAATGCATGCCTAATAGGAGCCTTGAAAATTTTTTATACCCTCACAACTATTGTTTGGAAATCCAACAGCGTTTAAACATAATAATATATATGTACAGTTTGTATATAACGTATACATGCAATCAAATTACATAAACATAGCGGAAGTGCGATAAATTCATATTTTAAAATTTTATACAAATCATCACCATGATCATCCTTGTGCACAATTATCAATTAAACAAAAGAGATGGAGATATAAAATTATACCCTCATAAATCAAAGCTTCCTCGGGTATAAGTTCACCTCCAATTCTTTCGCGTTCTCTTTGAATTCCAGCAATGAGATTCCTTCTTTAGATCAATGCAAACCACCCAAGTGTTTGGCCTCTAGAGGTGATCCACCAAGGAATAATATGTATTCAAGAAGATGGGTGTTAGCAAAACCCTAGTTTCTATCTATATAGAAATTATAAGTACTCTCCCAACTCCTGGATGATTCTCTAAACCTAATCCATAATAAGACTCATCTTATTCATATATGTAGGCAACCCTACTAAACTATTTAGGAATACAATTTTATTTAATTAAAATTTTTAATTAAATAAATTTCTAATCCAATTAGGAACTTATGAGAGTACTTTTATTAATTAATTCCTAAACCATTTAGAAATTAAATAATAGTAATAGTAATAATATTAATAAGACTACACTTATTAATTTATATTTAATATTTAGAAAATAATAAATATTAAACTATTTAATTTATTCTATTACCATAGCATAAATTAAATATACTTAACATATTATTATGATTATGTCATTCACTTCTTAAATAAATTTTTTTTTTATTGTGACCCTTTAGGTTCTCCGTATTAAACCTGATTATGAATAAATCAATTAAAAAATTTAATCTTATTTAAATAAATAAATTAAACTATTTAATTTATTTAAATAAATAATATATATTCTACAATAAGGGTAAACCCCCTTAGCGATCAACGACTTTTTAGATAATATAAATTTTAACATTAATCATAAAAGAACCTTTTGGTGAATAGTTACTGTACAATTCAATCATTTTACCATACAATAATTAGACATGGAATTATTGTCAAGTCTTATTTTATTTATTATATGTATTTTAATTTTCAAATGCACAATTCTAATTTTAATTTCATTTTGTGTTGGCCAAAGACTACTGAGTTGTCATTTATCGAATCACAGAAGACATTCTCTCCTTTTACTATAATTGGTAGATTCTTTGTTGACCATTCATATCTCCATCCATAACTTATTAAATCCAATCATACCCTTTGATATACCCTGAAGGTTTTAAGGAAAATATTAAAGTATAACTCATCATACACAAGATACTATGATGATCTCAAGTCTAAGGATCACTTGTACTACTATCACTTAAGGAATTCCAATTGACAGACAAGTAAAATTCCATTAAGTATTCCTTTAGTGAGTCACATTCAGTGAATTTATTCTCCAATAAGCACCTACATACTTGATTTAGTGTCTCCACATAAATGATTATGAGATCAATCATCCTCTTCCTTAGAGCAAGCAAAGTATATACCAATCTACCTGGATTCACTAATCTCCTTTTTAGTAATCCAACAATTAGGAATGATTTTAGTTTGTGAGTTTTTTTGAATTTAGATATCATTAGCATAATCATCATCATGATTCTAAAAGCATTACTCAAAACTATAGGTTTATCACACTTAATATTACAGCATCATGTAGATAACAGAAATGCCTTTAATAAATAATTCTTTTATTAATAAATGAATAAGATTACAAAGTATATGCTACATCATATCAAATATGATTGGCTTACGTGCAAACTACTTTTAATCTCCCACTTGTATTAAAGTCAATCCTCGTGTTATCTAATACCCTTTTCTCTAAGTTATGATCATCCTGCTATTGGATAAAGCTTCAACAAATGGATATGCAATGTTGTTCTTGAGAGTCCACTATCTCTATAGTGATTTCTCCTCTTTCAATGATTTCTCTAATCAAATGAAATTGTTGCAACACATGTTTGGATCTAAGATAAGACTTAGGAACTATTTCTAGTTCTATAATGAACTTTTCATCCAAACAATCAACTTTTAGCTTCATTTATAGCTATATACTTTGTCTTTATCACTAAACTGACAATTCTTTGTTGTTTAGAACTTTTCAAATTCACTGCACCACCATTAAAGGTATACGATTTACCCTAATAGTGAATTTATTATCGTCTTGGTCAGTCTGGAAAAAAAAACTTGAGTCTATTTAGCCCTCTAGTTCTAATTCAGACTCACCGTGAATTATGATCATATCCTTAGTGTTGGTTAAGTACTTTAAGATATTTTTCACTGTCTTACAGTGATCTTCTCTAGAATATGACTGATCAACATCATGTCTTGTATATTTTATTGCATACATGATAGTAACTCATGCGATCTCTATTTTATTTAGAACAATTTAGAGAGATAAACTTCATGACCCATCATCATAAGACCTCTTTTGAAATTTTTCATGCTAAACGCCTTTAGCAGCGAATGAATATACGTTCCTTGGGTCAAGTTGAGCATCCTTTTTAAATCTATCTATATAGAATTATATCTCCAATTTATAGGATGCTCCTCCTAAATCATTCATGGAGGAATATTTAGACAACTTTATCTTTACTAATTGCAGTACTGGTATGTCATTCCTTATCAATATATAATACTAGAAATGTCATAGAGCTCCCACTGACCCTTTTGTACACACTAGGTTCATTCTCGTTTTTGATAAAATCAAACTCTTTTGATTGTCTCATTAAAATGAATGTTCCATCTTTGAGAAACTTGTTTTAATCCATAAATGGATTGGTGTAACTCATATACATGACTTGCTTCAAACATTGAAACAAATCTATCTAGTTGTATCATACATACACTATTCTCTAATCAGTTTTGAGGAATTACGTTTCCATGTCCACTTGCCAGAATCCGTAATAATAAGCTGCAATCACAAGCAAAATCTAAATGGACTTGAGAATTACCACTGGTAATAAGGTTTTATCATAGTCAAATATTTGACTTTATTTAAAACCTTTTCAAACTAGTCTGGCCTTACAGGTCTCCACCTTGTCATTTGCTCCAAAGATCCATATTGGATTTCATGGTCATCTACCATTTCTCTGAGTATCTATAGTTCATAGCCTCATCGTATGTGACTGGATCATCATCTTCTATGATTTGTACCCATACTTCTCAGGTATCTTCAGTACTATTCCAAATTTACAATTCGGTTATAGTATAATAGGTCTATCTACAGGCTCCTCTTTTTGACTTATATTGCTTTGTTGTTCTTGAACTTCTTCAAGATCTATTATCCTTCCACTAGCCCCTTCTAAAATCCTTTATCTAAGAAGGCAATTTTTTCGCAATAAACACCTTTTGCTCAATAGGATTATAGAACATATACCTTAAACTTACTTTAGGATGTCCCACAAATATGCACTCTTCAAATCTTGTCCCAAGCTTATTCTTTTGAAACCTTTTCACATAAGATGGACAAACCCTTATCTTAACATTCTTAAGATTAGGAATCCTCCTTGTCCATAACTCACATGGAGTCTTGGGGCTGGATTTTGAGGTTACCTTATTTTGTAGATATGCAGCTGTTTCTAGGGCATAACCCCAAAAAGATACTGGAATGTCAGTAAAATCATTATGGATCGCACTATGTCCAACATGGTATGATTTTTCCTTCTAGATACATCAATCAATTATTGTGTATCAGGAGGCATCCATTGTGAGAAAATACCATTTTGAGATTATCTAGAAACTTATTGCACAAGTTTTATCTTCTTCGATCTGATCAAAGAATCCTAGTACTTTGCCAATTTATTTCACTTCTGAATTCTTTGAACCTTTCAAATGATTCAGACTTGTATTTCATCAAATACAAATACTCAACTATTTGAATAATCATCTCCTTTTCATTTACAAGTTTATTCAATTTGTAAAAAAAAAATCATGTAAATCAAGTATGTAAATTCCATTCAGTAAATTGCCAACACCATATAAAATATTTTATTATAAATATAATAACTTTTGTTCTTTATTATAATATCAAAACCATTCATACACAATACAAAAATTGAAATAATATTTTTTTATAAGTGTTAGAACATAAGAACAATTATTTAAACTAATGGACTTTCCCGTAGGTAGTGATAAACAATAAATTCCTACGGCTAATGGACCAACCTTTGCTCCATTCCCCACACGAATGATTACTTCTCCTTTGTTTAGCTTTCTACTTCTGCTTGGTCCCTTCATAAATCTATATTTATAAGAACCAAAGTTGGTATCCAATACCCAAGTAGAACCCTAATTATAAAAAGATTTATTTTAATCATGAAAAAACCTGTATCTGTAATCGAAGCTTCATTAACACTACAAGAAATTACACAAAAAATGACGCTAAAATTTGTCACATAAAATTTATTTTTCGTCACTAAAACATTTGGTGACGAGTGTTAATTGTCACAGAGACTGTCACCGTATGAGTGTGGTAAAAGGTTTATTTGACAATATTTGATGTTGTCACTAAATGTTTTAACTTATGGTGACGATCTACACCATTTTCATTATAATTAATTGCTTTTGGTGACGTTAATAGCGTCACTATTTGAATGAAACTTTTGTCACTCTATATTATGTTTCGTCATCAAAACTTAGTGCATTAAATGACAAAAATCTTTTTTCGTCATTAAATGATATTTTTTAGTGACGAAAATATGTTACTCTATTTAAATCATCTAATTTTAATGACGACAATATTGTCATATTTATGATTACTCTTTCGTCATATTATTGTGTTTATCGTCACCAAAAATAAGAAAATAAATAACGACAGAACAATTCGTCACCTAATAATATATTTAACATGACAATTATGTCGTTGTCATTTCATATTTTAAATAATATTATAAAATAATTTGTCACCAAAGAGTTACTTTTTGGGATACATTTTTCAATGTCACTAATTGAATACTTATGGTGACGATACATCTCGTCACAGAAAGAGTTAATAATGGTGACAAAATTATTTGTTGTGACTAAATGAATATATAATAGTTACGATATAGTTTGTCACCAAAGAGTTACTTTTTATGACACATTTTTCTGTCACTAATTGAATACTTATGGTGACGATAGAACTCATCACATAAAGAGCTATTAATAGTTACAAAATTAAAGGTCATCACTAAAGAATATATAATAGTGACGGCATAACTTGTCACCAAATAGTTAATATTAGTGACAAGATCAATTGTCATAACTAAATGAATATATATAATGACAATACTAGTAATTCTAAAGAGTTAATATTAATTGTCATTAAATTTTAATTTTCATTGACAAAATATTATTTTGTCAATAAATTATTATAAATCGCGATGATGTGGTGGTCATATTAAGTTGTTTGACATTCAAAATGTATTGTTACATTAACGATTTTCAATAAAAAAATATAATACATTTAGTGAGCTTTTAAATCAACTTTACACATATATAATATAAGAGACAAAAAGGCAATAAACATTTAAAATAAAAAGTAATTATCTTATAAAAAATAGTAGATTCAACGATTCAACAAAATACCCAACTAAATTAGGCAATAAACAGTTGCTTAAATAATCTAAGTACCACAAAACCAAATTATATAATCCAAAAAACTGAAATTCTTAAATCCATATCCTAAGAAAATGCTTAATTAAAACCTTCAACCTTGTGGTTATTGACCTTCCAGAAAAAACTCTACCTGCAAATCAAAAAAAATATATAGACATAAATTGGTCAAAAAGTTATGAAATTAAAAAGATTTGTTGCAGAATCTTCGCAAGGAGATAGATGCTTAAAATTAGGGTTGAGATGTTTCTAATCAACTTAACAGCACTCCACACTTTTAACCCTGGGGCATTATTGTTTAAAAAATGGCACATCATATATGCAAACACAAAACAAGACGAAATGAGCTAAAAAATTGAGAAGACTACAATAATAAAAGCACTGTAATTAAGCCAATAACACTACCACTGTTAAAAATTAAAGAAAATTCAAATATTCTTCTTCAACACTCGAGACAACAAGAAATGAAACTAACTATGAGAGCTTAATAGTTCTTTAGTTTCATGCCTGAAGTAAAAAAAGTAATATAGAGAAAAAATTCAGAATTCAAACTCCATTCAAGTCACGAAATTTTAAGCTACTGCGTTTAAATAATAAATTGTGAATTTTTCAAAACTATAACTATAAAATTACTAAAAAACTTATGATATCTTTTTAGGCCCATAAATATGGAACAATAATATTATTAGTCAAATGCAATCAAGCAATTAATGACCTTAAGCTCAAATTCACCAAACAGTTAACTTCGAACAATAAAAAGTTATTAGAATGAAAGTAGTACAAAAGTACAAGTTTAGAACACTTACAATCTCATCACCTCTTCCGTGTTGCAATTCATCACCTATTCTGCAGTCAGCGAATCAAGCACTCTAGTAGGAAGTTCTCTTAACCATGCCTGCACGCATAAACACATAAACACAGTGTAAGAATCTTTGGCCCGGTGTAGATTACATACAGCCTACAGAGCCTGGAATAGTCCAGACACTATTGCAAAACAGATATTACGTACTTTGTCACTAAATATAAGAATTTATGATGAACCATTTTTGTCACGTATCCACGCATCTAATTAGTGACGCACTATTATCTCGTCATATAAAATTGGTATTTATGACAATATAAATTGTCATAAATTATTATTTTTTCGTCTTTAAAAAATTTCCCTCCAAAAATTTTCAGAAAAATTTTGCCTCCAAATAAAATTATGACGATATTACGTACTTTGTCACTAAATATAAGAATTTATGATGACCCATTTTTGTCACTTATCCACTCATCTAATTAGTGACAAACTATTATCTCGTCATCTTATTATTTTTCCATCTTTAAAAAATTTCCCTCCAAAATTTTTCAAAAAAAATTTGCCTCCAAATAAAATTGAGATGAATTTGTATTTGGCGACACTAAATGTGTACATTAATGACGAAAGCACATTGTCACTAAATTTTATAAATAATTAATGACAAACTATTATGTTGTCATCGAAAGAAATATTGTGTGACAATAAATATTGTCATCAATTATTACATAATGTCACTGAAAGGTTTCCCTCCAAAATTTTGGTACGAAATTCTACCTCCAAAATAAGTTGTGATGAAATTTTGTTAATCGTCATTAAATGTGTAAATTAGTGGTGATATAAATGATTAGTAGTAACAAAATTAAAGGTCGTCACAAAAGCAAATATTTTATTGACGATTATGAATTTCATAATTATTAATTAACAAATTGTGACAAAATTTGTGCGTGGCAAAAAATTCGTCATAAAATGTGTGATTTCTTGTAGTGTAAGCTTCTTCTGGTTAGCCTCTGCAAGATACTTCTCGCACTTTCTTTTCTAGTGTTCAGACTTATTGCAGTGGAAACAAACTCATTTTCTATCCATATCAGTTTTTTTCTTATTATCCTTTGTTTTTACCTTTTTTATACCTCCTTCGAATTTTTCTTCTTTTCAGAAGATCCTTTGGCCTCTACCAGTAAGACTTGGACTTTCTTGGTTAGAAAGTGACTCTCAGCATTTTTTAACATGTTAAGAAAATTAGCCAGATTGACTTCTAGCTAGCTTGTTCATGTGAAAATTCACAACAATTGTGAGGAGTCCAGGAGGGACTACAAGATCAAATCTTGTCTCAACTCTCCATCCATGACTAAACCCTGTTATCCTAATTGTTCAATCAAATTGATCACTTTGAGGACATGTGTCTGTACTATAGTGTCGTCGGTCATTCTAAGTCGAAAAAGCTCCTTAGATATCTGATATCTAGCAGTCCTACTTTCCTCAACATTCAACTACTTGAAGTGCAAGAGTATAGTAGGAGCATCCATAGTTTCATACTGATGCTGAAAATTGTTACTCATGGATGCGAGCATGATGCATTGAGCCAGCTATGCATCATCTTGCCTCTTTTTAAAAGTAGCAAGCTCTTTGTCAAAGGCATTGTCTGCAACCATTGTAGGGATAGACGTATTAAGGATATAAGATAGCTTTACAACCTTAAGAACTATTTTCAAATTCCTTAACCAATCCGTGTAATTTGATCCGGCTAATTAACATCTAATATGCTCCGCAGTGATAGTAATTTAGACGTTTGTAAAATTTGTAAATGAATTAACATTATAACATACATTCATTTTATTAATTACCAAAATAAGTTAGGTCTTTATTTAAATTGATATCTCCCACTATTTTCATCAAATTATATTACCCTCATAATATAGTTCGGCAAAATCTAATTAAAGATTTGCTAGTGAGAATAATGATCTCATTTTAAATGTATATAGTCTTGTGTGTGCACAACAAACTATATATAAATAAATAGGTACACAAATTTTTTTCAATTATATCGCCATGTATTTCCTTTTATTTTGCCTCTTAGATCATAATGGTCAAGTGTGTGCACATCCGAACTAAAATAATCTAAGTTAAGTCAGACACAACATTTCCATATAAGTTGAGAAAACTACAGCCCTTGTGTGTGCACAACAAAGCGGTAATTTTCAATTCCTTATAAACATCTAATGTAATAAAGCAACATCTTAAATATTTAATATTTGTCTTGTGTGCATGACAAACTCATATTAAATATTCAATACTCTACCACTTTACCATGTTAGAAGGCGACGTTCGATATTACAGATATCTTTGAACGTTACAACTTAATATAATTTCTTTGAGGGATTTGTTATTAATTGTATAATCTTGTTTAGCGTGCACACACACACACACACACACACACACACACACACACACACACACACACACACATATATATATATATATATATATATGCATGTAGATATAAAATACTATATTCTACCCAGATTGATTATGAATTTTTATTCTAGTTTGGTTCACTAAAACCACCAAGTGAACCAAAAGATCAAACCTAGGGTGCAAGAACTGAATTTAAATATAACTATTACATTTAAACTTGGGCTCCATTACAAACAGGTTTTCAAGCTCTCTTTGCTCCTTGGTCTCCAATTCTTCAAGTAATTCTAACTAATCCTATTACAAAAACTATTTATAATAAATAGAAATCTTGATCAACAGTTAAGGGGAAGTGTATAGGAGGGAGATAGAATTTACATTAAGAAAAATTAGAGAAGACGAGGTACGTATACCCCATTTATAAAACTCATTCATTCATGCATCCTCATAGAACAAAATCCAAACATCCATTGGTTAATAGTACATAACAACCTCATTTATTATCATATATATCATCATATACATCAATAAATAACATTCATCTCATAAATAAAGAAAACAATTCCACATGAATGATATTATTTAATGGGCAATTAAAAGTTTACTAGAAATCTAGTTTTGAAACAAAATAAACTCATTTATTTTAATCAAAATCTAAATTATAATAAACTTGTTTATTTTATTTTATCTAATTTTGAATAAAAATAAAATCATTTATTTTTAATCAAATTTCAAATCAAAATAAACTCCTTTATTTTAATTAACAATGAATCCAATTTCAAGTTCAAAATAAACTCTTTTATTTAAACTTAAATTGGTGGGAAACTAAAATATATTGAATCATATTCCTTATCAAAATAAACATCTTTATTTTTTAGGAAACATAGAATCATATTTCATATGTGAATAAACTCCTTTATTCTAGGAAACTTGGAATCCTATTCCAAAATAGAATAAACTCATTTATTCTAGTTAACGTGAAATCCAATTCTAAGTTAAATTTTTTATTTTTAATCATATTCCAATTCAAAATAAAATATTTTATCTTAATTGAATTAAATAAAATTAAAAAATAAATAATTTTCAAAATCTGCAGACTGACGCAGTCGCGCCTAGATTACACTGGGAAGCATTGCGATCGAGCTGCAACCCCAGAAACATTTTTTGGGTTTGGACGTGGCCACGCTCCAGAATGAACTGGAAGCAGCGTGATCGTGTTGCATCGTAGGTTCAAAAAACTCATCTTTTTGCTAAGAAAATCGATCCAATCGCATACCCATAAACATATGGAATCATCATAATAGATAATTAGCACACAGTTTGGCTCTGATACCACTGTAAAGTTTTTATATAGCGCGTATATGCAATCAAATTACATAAACATAGCGGAAGCGCTATAAATTCACATTTTAAAATTTTATACAAACCATCACCATGATCATCCTTGTGCACAATTATCAATTAAACGAAAGATATGAAGATATAGAATTATACCCTCGTACGTAGATCAAAGTTTCCTCAGGTACAAGTTCACCTCCAGTTCTTTCGTGTTCTCCTTGAATTCCACCGATAAGATTCCTTCTTTAGATCAATGCAAGCCACCCCAAGTGTTTGGCCT
Source organism: Panax quinquefolius (assembly GCA_020205615.1). Lineage (NCBI taxonomy): Eukaryota > Viridiplantae > Streptophyta > Magnoliopsida > Apiales > Araliaceae > Panax > Panax quinquefolius. The sequence goes on from CM035153.1 coordinate 91,147,422, forward strand.
CTAGATGTCCACCAAGGAATAATATGTATTCAAGAAGATGGGTGTTAGCAAAATCCTAATTTCTATCTATATAGAAATTGTAAGTACTCTCTTGACTCTTGGAAGATTGTCTAAACCTAATCCATAGTATGACTTTTCTTATTCATAGATATAGGCAAACCCTCCTAAACTATTTAGAAATAGGATTTTATTTAATTAAATTTTTTAATAAAATAAATTTCTAATCCAATTAGGAACTTATGAGAGTACTTTTATTAATTTATTCCTAAACTCTTAGAAATTAAATAATAGTAATAGTAATAATATTTATAAGACTCACTTATTAATTTATATTTAATATAAATAATAAATATTAAACTATTTAATTTATTCTATCACCATAACATAAATTAAATATACTAACATATTATAAAAAATTATGTCATTTACTTCTTAAATAAATATTTTCTTTTTGCGGTGTAACCCTTTAGGATCTCCATATTAAACTAGTTGGGAATAAATCAATTAGAATAATTATAATCTTATTTAAATAAATAAATTAATCTATTTAATTTATTTAAATAAATAATATTTATTCTACAGTAAGGGTAAGCCCCCCTTAGCGATCAACGACTTTTCAGATAATATAGATTTCAACATTAATCATAAAAGAACCTTTCAGTGAATAGTTATCGTACAATTCAATCCTTCTACCATACAATGTCCTAATTAAATATAAGATATGGAATAACTGTCGAGTCTTATTTTATTTAATTATATGTATTACGATTCTCAAATGCACAACTCTAAATAATGCAAATTAGAAACACCTTTCTAATTTCTCTCCTTTTACTGGAAGTGGTAAATTTTTTGTTGACCATTCACTTATCTCCTTGTATAACTTATTATACATAATCATACCATTTGATATACCATAAGGGTCTTAAGGAACATATCAAAGTATAACTCATCATACACAAGATATTATGATGCTTTCAAGTCTAAAGATCACTTGTACTACTATCACTCAAGGAATTTCTATTGACAGACAAGTAAAACTCCATTAGGTATTCTTTTAACTGTGATGCCCCCAAATCCAAGTTCCTTCGAACCTCGAATCCGGTCCGCCACGATACTACTATCGTCAAACTATTAATATCTTTTATTCATAACTTAATGAATATAAATTTACTTATTACAATTTAGAATATAAATTCTTTCCATTACCAGGATCTGCACAATAACCCCAAACTTTTATAAGTTTCTAATCTTGGTCATTTACTATTCCTGTATTACATCACATTCGATGTTATATAAATATGCAGAATAATTTAAACTTTTTCAATCTCCTTTGAAAATAAATCTTTTATTGATATCTTGACTCCAATCAATTACAAATCCCTGAATCAAATCATGTTATGATTCATTTTATTCGAAATACTGTAAAATATTTACATCTCAACTCGAATTTCACTATGTACCGCCTAGTACAACTTTATAACTTAGCATGTATTACACATAGTAAACTACTATCATATACATCTATTAGAACCTAAACATGGTTCAAAAGCATCTAGTTAAATAATAAATCAATCTCCTTCGATACCATTGAACTTTATCAATCAAATAGCACGTAACTTTTACCGTGTATCCTTAACCTGCAAAAGTGATTATTTGCAAGGGTGAGCTCGACAGCCTAGCAATTCTAACAGTTTTCATGCAGCATATAGCATATAACAGCATATTCAGTTCATGCATTCATAATCGATTAATATTTACAACGCATGTTACTTCTCACATAACAGGCATAGATGTTTATATCACAAGTATATCATCAAAGATCAACTATCATATTTCATACATATCTCATACGCATTTCATATATAACAACATTTTCATAGCATAATATAGCTCAACTAACCGTTATCGAATTCATATAACAAATAGGAACTAAAAGACTTGCATGATTCGTAGTTTATGAACTACAACTTACACTACAAAAAAATGGGCCTTTAGCAACAATTTTTTGGGCAACGACTTTATAAGTCGTTGCTAAAAGTATATGTTTAGCAACGAAATTTGTCCTTCGTTGCAGATTGTGCCATGTTTTCACTTTTTGCAACGAAATTCATAAGTCGTTGCAAAATTTCGTTGCTAATTCATTGGCGGAAAAAAATTTCGTTAGAAATTCGTTGCAAAATTTTCAGCCACTTGATTTCCCGTTATTATGGGCAACGAAAGTTTTTTTGTTGCTAAAAATGGGGCTTTAACAACGATTTTTCAGGCAACGACTTTATAAGTCGTTGCTAAAAATGTATGTTTAGCAATGAAAACTTGTCCTTCGTTGCAGATTGTGTCAGGCTTTCACTTTCTGCAACGAAATTCATAAGTAGTTACAAAATTTGGAAAAAAATTCGTTAGAAATTTGTTGCAAAATTTCTAACCACTTGATTTCTTCTTACCGTAAATAAGAATGCGAAGTTTTTTGTTCTTATATTTTGTTCTTTAATATGGATCACATTCATTTGGCAACAATTTTTATTTTCGTTGCATATTTTATACAACTTTTTTTAAACGACTATTAACATGTTGCCTTAAATTAAGATGATAATAATAATACTAATAATAGTACTAATAATAATAATAACAATAAAGTAATAATAATAATAATAATAATAATAATAATAATAATACTAATAATAATAATAATAATAATAATAATAATACTAGGAATTGTAATAATAATAATAATTGTAATAATTATTATTTTATTAATAATAATAAATTTTAAATAATTAAAATAATAATAATAATTAAATTAATAATAATAATTAAAATTAAAATACCCTAAAATAAAATCAAAATTAATCCTATATTTTTATTTCATGTGATTGTTAAGTTCAGATTACATCCACATGACAATATGCAATTCATGAAGGTGATAAGGGGAATTGGGGTTCCAATGAAAAAAAATTTAAAACTCGGCACCAGTACAATTAGAAAATAACTTAGAAACATTAGCAGACTATGCTAATTTCCGAATGGAGCAAGACTGATGGAGATTTTAAAGACGGATTCCACATAATCCAAGACATTATCACCACTAAGGAAATTAAAGCTGATGGCGCCGGACAAGGCCAACTACGTACTAATTTAGAAAACACAGTAACTGTTTAATTAATAGGATGATCGATCATATTAATTCCTAATAATAATTAAAATAATAATAATAATTAAAATTAAAATTAAAATTAAAATTAAAATTAAAATTTTAAATAATAATAATTATTGTAATAATATAGTGAGCAAAAAGGGATAATACACTTGTATTATTACAATAATAATAATAATAATAATAATAATAATAATAATAATAATAATAATTAAAACAATAATACTTCGAAGAGGAACTTGTAAAAATATGAATTTTGTATCGGAAAACATAGCATATATCACAGGCAGGTTGGAAATTAAAGATATACAAGGATATTATATATAGGTTATTTAATTTATAACTGTTTTTTATTATTTAGGGTATTTTAATTATTATTATTTTAATTATTAAAATTTATTATTATTAATACAATAATAATTATTATAATTATTATTATTATTACAATTATTAGTACAGTGACCAAAAAATGTATTATCTCATCTTCACATGCATAAGAAACGATGCTAGGTGGTTTAAATATTAGTGTTACATAAATTCTAGCATGACACGTAGTTGGTCCAGTGCCTTTTGTTAGAATATAAGGTTTTTAGTTTGGAGAGTGCAGGTTCATCATTTTTCATTTTTTAATATTGTCTCACTAGATATTATACAAACTTCGAAAAGGTCCTAAATTACAATCTAAACTTAATTATATCACCTTATTTCACGAGAATAGTGAGGATTACTAATCTATTATCTGCGGACCAGTCCTCATTCTGATTATTAGGCTATTTCCCGGCTAATATGTTCTCATTTCACGAAGAAACGGTGAAAGAAAGGTGAGCTCAAAGAAAGCCCGATAAGAAATATTATGACTAAGATAATGCGAGAATAAATTATCATTAGCCTTGACAGATGTTAAAGCGATAAAATACAATAGACAACCGGTTTAAGCTGCGGTGAAATATCTGATCCATTAAAAAAGTCAGTAGAAAATAAAATCTACTATCTTTTAGGTTTTAAAAGGTTTTCATAAATTTTTATCACTAAGACTCGGTTTAATGAATAAACCACAATATCTAATCATCCACGTACCACGGTCGAGGATTTTCATCAAATTATCAATGGTCGCGACTATCTTAGAATCACCCACAGTCATAATCATACCAAAACTATCCATCATTTGCATTCTGAGGCCCTTTGAGGACTTTTTTATCACATCATTTATAACAAGCCGTGATTATCTTAGAATGATCCACAGTTATAATCATACTAAGTTCATCTATGCACGTAAGCGAAGATAACATAATATATCATGAGGATGATGACAATGACATAATAATTCAATAAAACAAGTTCAAGAATTATTTTATCCGAGGGAATTAGTAACGTCCAAATTGTCGACAATCTCTTTTTTGTAGAGTAAAATTCAAGAATGATCGAAGAATATTTCCATGAAAGATCTTTGGATGAAACGCGAATATCGAGGATATTCTACTAATTTCATGGAGTATAGAAGTCAAAGTTTTAACCAATTTGGGTATAATAAAGAATGGAATAACAAAAGAAATCACCGTAAATGCGGTGCTTGCCATAGGCGAGGTTATTCAACGAGAATAATAATAACGGAACGAGTCGTCGGTGAAATTCACAAAAGCGGGATGATCAACGAATAATAAATCTTTGAATAATAAACAATGGAACCGGGTCGGTGTAAAACACAGAGCGGGATATTCAATGAGAATAATAAATGCGGAATAATAAGCAATGGAACCGAATCGGTGTAAAAACACACGAACGAGGATATTCAACGAAATAATAAAGAATGGAATAACGAAAGAAGATCACCAAGTATAGGGGATTAAGCGTATCTGAGTTATTCAACAGAATAAATAAGAATGGAATAACATAAGGATTTCACCAAGTATAGGGTATCTGGCGTATCTGAGGTTATGTATAGGGTATACCACTTTTACGAGTTATTCAACGAATAATAATGAATGGAATAACGAAGTTCTCTTCATGAATAAGAAAGAATAACACCCACTACGAATGCAACAAATAATACCCTTTACCTTAGAAAAACCTTTGAATATTGGTAGTGAAGTAGCGAGAATACTTTTCTTCTTTCTCTCTATAGATTTTCTCTCTATAAACTTCTCTATAATTTCTCTCTCTAGAGTTTGATTGAATTAAATGTAAAAAATAATGAAGGAATGAGCTTATTTATAGGAAAATAGAATGCGTAGTAATTAATCCATGAGCGGTCCAGTTGATTTACTTTAATCGGCGGTCCATATTTAAAAGCAAAATCTTTTAAATAAAATATAATATATTCTATTTATATAAAAACATTTTACTATGCAAACACTATGCAACAATATCTGAAACATTATGCAAAACACTATACAACACTATCGTAATAAAATATAATATATTACATTTATAGAATAACTTTAATAAAGTATTACATTTTATATAAAAAGATGTTTACATTTTATTACGTTAATAATCTGAATAAAACAAAAGCGTCGTTATCATTATAATAATTCATATTATTAATCGTGATAATGGAATCAATGAGTGACTTCTCACATAAGCATCGATAATCGTCTGGTGTCTTCTTATGCGACCACACGTATTCTTTGTACTTTTACTACTTAGGTAGTTCAAAGATATCAACGGTAAAACTTTATAGTTATTTCATAAAATATTTTTGTCGTTTTCTCGATCAAATGATAAATTACATTGTGGGGTCCACTGATGATTGAGTAGTTATGCGAATATTCCTGCTAAACCGAATATTCCCAGACCCAATCGAATATAATATAACCACTTGCATACTTTGCAAAATTTATAAATACTACCCACAACTATAATATTATCTCAAATTCACACCATAATATTAAAAATTATTTAAATGAAATTTAAATCTTTATTGATAAAATCAGGGGTCTCTCCTGATCTCCCTCCTTATGGAATTTAAGCCTCTCGAAATTAGAGTGCGTACGGTATGATAAAGAGGTGAGGATACCTTGAATACCTTTATCGTTGAAAACATTAAATTCATTCATTTAATCATCCGGCGAAGATATTCATTAACAATTCATCTTTTACTTCTGAGGCGAAGATATACAAGTTGTAAAAAACCAATAATCTTTGAGACTCGACAAATAGTATCACGACCACGAATTATCCATACTACTTCTTGGCTAGGATATTACGTGTTTTTTCAATTACGATCGTGATTATCTTAGAATAATCCTTGGTCATAATCATACCAAGTCTATCGATACACTTTCTGACGAAGATGACTTTTACCACATCCATGAATTAATATTTCATTCTTTGAGACTCGATTCGATAATTAATCCATATCATCGAATCATCCACCTTTACGGGCCGAGGATATTCATTAGTATCACGACCACGAATTATCCATGCACTAAGATACGATTCGAAGATAATCGTGTATAATCATTATTCATTAGTATCACGACCACAAATTATCCATATACTACTGACGAAGATAATCGTGTATTCATTAGTATCACGACCACAAATTATCCATGCACTACTGACGAAAGATAATCGTGTATTCATTAGTATCACGACCACAAATTATCCATACACTTATGACCGAAGATAATCGTGTATTCATTAGTATCACGACCACAAATTATCCATGCACTACGACGAAGATAATCGTGTATTCATTAGTATCACGACCACAAATTATCCATGTACTACTTCTGACGAAAGATAATCGTGTATTCATTAGTATCACGACCACAAATTATCCATGCACTTCGTGTATTCATTAGTATCACGACCACAAATTATCCATGCACTACGGCGAAGATAATCGTGTTTCAATTACGGTTATGATTATCTTAGAACAATCCACAGTCATAATCATACCAAGTCCATCTATGCCTTCTGAGACCACGAGATGACTTTCAACGTAATATAAACATGAGGATAATGATATAAAGAATCAATCAAATGAGATAAAGGATAAATATTAAACATTTATAATATAATTTATCCGAGGATTCAAGAATATCCCCATGTTATCAATCACTTAATAATCTCATAATCTAATATCATTAATATTATAACAATATTTTAATCACTTTTTAAATTTATAAACAATTTATCTCAATTGTTTACGCTTTACCATATAATGCATTTAATCATTCAAAATGCCATACTCATAAGATATCATCACCAATTATCAAATCCTCATCAAAAAATATGCATATACTACTATATAGGATTCTCTAGCCATAAAATCTATTTTCAACTTTGTTACTTCACATAACATATTTAACTCATATGTTAAGTAACTAAACTATTTTCATGAAAAATACCAAATTAGTCCCAAAAATATTTCTTTTCTGGGATTTAGCATAATATAGTCCCATAATGAAAATATATTTTTCTCGAATTTTTAAAATTCATTTACTATTTTTCAAAATCAATTTCTAATTAATTCCTTAAGAAATTAGCTACCTCAAGTTTAACTCCAAAATTCCCAAATCTTGGCAGGACCTTACACATGTTAACGTGAGCTTCTAGTTTAAATTTCATGATCATGGAGTTATAGAACTCGGGTTATAAGCGTTTTAAATCGGAAAAACCTAAATATTGAAATAGTCATAACTTGCTCATTTTAAGTCGAGAATGAGCTCATTTTTGGACAGGAGGTACTTTATACCATATACCTTCATGTCCCAAAAGGCCAAATTTTTCTCATAATTTAAGTGGCCAAAACAGCCCTCTAAAATCATGGCAGTGACTTTTTAGATTTTTGCAGCTTTGCACTCCTTTGCTAAAATCAGTCCACACAAAAATCTACAACACCTTTTCCAGTAATTCCACTTGGATTAGTTAGGTAACTCATAGATCTAACTCTAGGACTTGACCACACTCAAAAATTCAAAATATAATAGGAGATATGGTCGATTGAATTTCATGTTACGTTTTTCACCAAAATCGATTTTCAACTCTTTGTGATTTCTAAGAAACTTTCATGTTTTCACATAATAACCAACATAACTCATCATAAAACTTACTAATACTTCATATACCCATGATTTTCATTAGTTCAATACTTTTATTATGACTTTCATCATAATCCTCGTATAAGCAGATCCTTTTAGTTGAAGAAATATTTGAGGTTTAAGAAATGGGTTTTTTTTGTCTTTGGGAATTCGATACAAAATTCGATTTCACGCTCTAGGGTAGGCTAGAAATCTTCAAGAATCGTCAAGAAATTTATTAATGATAGAAATATCATTCAAAGCTATTACTCTCGTCCAAGACTTGGATAGTCGTCACATTAATACCAAGCTGTGACTTCATCCCTTAACTTGGATAACACCTCACAATGATACCTATCGACTTGCCATCTTCATCCACGCGTCGCCTCTACGAAAAAGTAAAGCGGTGCATTCCACACAAGAAAGTCAACAACGAAAGGATCGGGGCTCTTTACTTATGGCTTGATATAACGATGATTAACTTTAGGGTTTGGTTACTTTGAATTAAGTATAATAGTTGGTTAGGAATATGAAAGCTAACAACCTTACAAAAAAAATAATGAGTAGTTAATCAATCGTTTTCAAAAATTACCTCAAAGGCAAGTATTTTCAAAGAGATAAGATCGACGAATTAGCGTGAAAGTGTTTATTTGAATCAACAAGATTTAAAAAGCGTAAGGAGATAACGAAGGTTTCTCTTACGAAGTTTGATAGATAAATCAAAGTCTAATTTCTCGGAGTCAAATTTAAGCGTTGAGCATAAGCAAGAGAGATAAAATAATGGGTAGAACAGGTATCTTATAAGGTATAGACTTACATTTATAATTAACTAACTTGTGCTAACCCGTTTCGTTTACTCGCTTTTTGAGAAGTCGTGAAAAATGCACTTCCTAAAACCAACGACTTTGTTTTGTCCATATCCACCTTTGGTGCCACCGTCCCCGAGCTAGACTTGACTTTGGTGCACAACAAAATTGAGCTAAATGACCTTCTCTTCTTGCAATTTCCACTTCTATTATCTTTGCCGTGATTACCACAAAGTGGTTACCATTCTTAGCATGATAATTTCCCCACGATGGTTATCATTGTTACGATGGCCGTTGCCACCGATATGATTATTATCGTGTTGTTGGTGGTTACCTTTTGTTTGAAATGAATCAACACTCTCATGTGCTTCATTGCTTATCTCGGCATTTTTAGGATGTCATTCTCAAACAACTGTCACAAAACAAGGGTTAATTAACATATCACATATTATCCATACATACTCGTGAGCCAATTAAATACCAAATAAACTTAGGTAGGTCATACTAGCGAAGGAATTCCCCGTCTCTCCCCTCTAGTTCTTATCTCACATCTTAGCCGGGATCGTATCCTAAGCTACGATACCAAGCTGTGGCGCCCCCAAAATTAGGTATCGTCACCCATCTTGGGTGCGCCACTTACATGGTACATAAATTCAAATCTGAACTTAATTATATATACGTAGGTGTAACATACGACAATACATAAAGCGAGAGTTTGAATACAAATATTGTCTACTAGATATTATACAAACTCGAAAGGAGTCCTCATTACAATTATTATCACACTATTTCACGAATAGTGAGGGACTACTAATGCTATCCTCTGGACCATTACTCTCGTTTCCCAGAGCTAAATCCCGGCTATATTCTCATTTCACGAAGAAACGGTGAAAGAAAGGGTGAGCTCAACTAGCCCGATAAAAATATTATGACTAAGATAATGCGAATAAATTATCATTAGCCTTGACAGATGTTAAGCGATAAAATACAATAGACAACCGGTTTAAGCTGCGGAGGAATATCTGATCCATTAAAAGAGTCAGTAGAAAATAAAATCTACTATCTTTTAGGTTTTAAAGGTTTTCATAAATTTTTATCACTAAGACTCGGTTTAATGAATAAACCACAATATCTAATCATCCACATGTACCACGGTCGAGGATTTTCATCAAATTATCAATGGTAAGCGACTATCTTAAGAATCACCCACAGTCATAATCATACCAAAAACTATCCATCAACGCATTACGAGCCCAGGAGGACTTTTATCACATCATTTATAACAAGCCGTGATTATCTTAGAATGATCCACAGTCATAATCATACTAAGTTCATCTATGCCGTAAGCGAAGAAGATAACATAATATATCATGAGGATGATGACAATGACATAATAATTCATAAAACAAGTTCAAAATTATTTTATCCGAGGAATTAATAACGTCCAATTTGTCGACAAATCTTTGTTTTGTAGAGTAAAATTCAAGAATGATCGGAAGAATATTTCCATGAAAAGATCTTTGGATGAAGCGCGAATATCGAGGATATTCTACTAATTTCATGGAGTATAGAAGTCAAAGTTTTAACTTATTTGGGTATAATAAAGAATGGAATAACAAAAGAAATCACCGTGCATGCGGTGCTTGCATAGGCGAGTTATTCAACGAATAATAATAACGGAACGAATCGGGTGAAATTCACACAAGCGGGATGATCAACGAATAATAAATCTTTGAATAATAAACAATGGAACCGGTCCGGTGTAAAACATACGAGACGGGGATATTCAGCGAGAATAATAAATGCGGAATAATAAACAATGGAACCGAATCGGGTGTAAAACCACGACGAGGATATTCAACGAATAATAAAGAATGGAATAACGAAGAAGATCACCAAGTATAGGGGATTCCAAGTATCTGAGTTATTCAATGAGAATAAATAAGAATGGAATAACATAAAGGATTTCACCAAGTATAGGGTATCTGGCGTATCTGAGGAGTTATGTATAGGGTATACCACTTTTACGAGTTATTCAATGAGAATAATAATGAATGGAATAACGAAAGTTCTCTTCATGAATAAGAAAGAATAACACCCTTACGGAACAACAAATGAAATAATACCCCTTACCTTAGAAAAAAATAATATTGGATATCAAAGTGTGAAGTAGCGAAATACTTTTCTTCTTTCTCTCTATAGATTTTCTCTCTATAAACTTCTCTCATAATTTCTCTCTCTAGAGTTTGGTGAATTAAATAAGAAAATAATGAAGGAATGAGCTTATTTATAGGAAAATAGAATGCGTAGTAATTAATCCATGAGCGGTCCATTGATTTACTTTAATCGGACGGTCCATATTTAAAAGCAAAATCTTTTAAATAAAATATAATATATTCTATTTATATAAAAATATTTTACTATCTGAAAAATTTATCTTGCATTTATCTGAAAACAATATCTGCAAAACTTTATCATAATAAAATATAAAATATAATATATTTATTATAGAATAACTTTAATAAAGTATTACATTTTATATAAAAAGATGTTTACATTTTATTACGTTAATAATCTGAATAAAACAAAAGCGTCGTTATCATTATAATAATTCATATTATTAATCGTGATAATGGAATCAATGAGTGACTTCTCACATAAGCATCGATAATCGATCTGGTGTCTTCTTATGCGACCACACGTATTCTTTGTACTTTTACTCTTAGGAGTAGTTCAGCGATATCAGCGGTAAAACTTAGTCGTTATTTGATAAAAATATTTTTATCGTTTTCTCGATCAAATGATAATTACATTATTAGGGTCCACAATGATTGAGTAGTTGTCTGAATATTCCTGCTAAGCCGAATATTCCCAGACCAATCGAATATAATATAATAATAAATATAACTATAATATTATCTCAAATTGCCATACTTTTTAAAAAAATTTATAAATCTATGATAGGTTATTCCACATATAATATTATCTCAAATTCACTACCATATATATATAAAATTATATATATTTAAATAAAATTTAAATCTTTATTGATAAAATATCACAACTAAGGTCTCCCATGAATTGGAACCCATATATATATATAACAAAATACAACTTATTTTGAATTTTTCACTCACCCTAATAAATCATCTCGAAATTTGTCCAAGTTTGAGATAAATCTCACCGCTCATGTAGTGTCGAGTCAGCACGAGACCCAACTAAATATATATATATATATATATATATATATATATATATATATATATATATATAAAAGCTTGTTACAAATTTTGTACTTCCAAAATTTACTTGCGATAACAGGAGAAATAACAATGGATAATATAATTTTATTATTAAAATGTGTTACGTTCGAATTAATTTAGAATTAATGAACTATATTTTAAAATTTATTATTTTTTTCTTATTCTATTTATAATTGTAATTAGAGCTTTCATTTTAAAATTTAAATTTAAAATTTCAAAAATGATGAAAAGTTATTTGAATTGTAATTTAGATTATTGATTATTATATTTATTAAAAATAAATAAATTAACATTCATTCATTAATATTATACTTTAAAAGCGCATTAATTTTTTTCTTATTCTAGCTATAGTTGTAATTAAAGTATTCATTTTAAAATTTAATATTTCAAAAATAATAAAAACTTACTTGAATTATAATTTAAAACATTAATCATTATATTTATTAAAAATAATAAAATTAACATTCATTTATTAATAAACTTTAGTTTAAAAAAACACGGAGGTTTTGATAAATGAAACTACATACTTTTATGCCGACACCCACCCAAAAGAACTCTCTCACCAAAATAGAACGCTCTCCCTTCTCCCCAAAGTCATCTTCCTCAGTATCCCTAACCTAGCTCTCTCCCCGTTTGGCTATGGGTTAGATTACCTAGCTCTCTCCCCGTCTGGCTATGGGTTAGATTTGCATAGTGGTTTTGAATATCCCATTCGTTGGATTTAAATCCGTCTCGCTTTGGGTATGATTTGTATAGTGGTTTTTCATCTATTGGGTTTGATCAACTCGAAAGATTTAAATCTGTTTTGTATTAATTTGTTGAGCAGTTTATTTGGTTGGCTAAATCGCGGTTAATTGATAGTAAGCATTCGCGTAATTTGCAAAAGATTAGTGCTTGGGCTGAGGTTATTGGGTATATTGGGAGTATTAGTTTGAAAATTAGGGGTTTGAGTAGAATTGGTGAGGATGAGGCTTGTTTGGTATCGACTATTGAAGTTTCAGAGATGAGAGGGGTTAAATGTGGTGAGGAAAAGGAGAAGCTTTGGAAATTGAGACAGAAGAAGTTGATTAAGAGGCTTTCTGTTGTGCAGGATTTGGCTGATGGGTTGATGGCATTGGCGGATATTCGGGATGGGAAAGGGCAGTTTTTCGGGCCGGTTTTGTTATCATCTGTCGGGTTTTTGTCTGCACTTATTAGTACTCACAAGAATTGGTTGTCTTGCTGATTGTGCTGACAAGCTGATCAGGTATTACTTGTTTTTAGGATGTTGCTAGTTGAATTATGATGTTGGATAGATTTTGTATGATTTGTTGCATAAAATGTGAGGGAGAAAGAGGCTCCTGAAACTTATAATGGGAACCCAGGGAAGTTCTTGGGGTTCGTCTTCCTTTTTTGGGCCAATGAAGTTTATCTGTTAGTTATCTAATTTCTTTTTTATCTTGATGTTGCATCTGAGTTTAGTTTCCTTTAAACTCTTTTGTTGGTATCTGACTTCTTGATGTTGCTTTGATCGTTGAATTTCTTATTGGAGCTTATGATCTTTCTATAGACTTTATTTTACAAGAGTTCAATTGGGTTCTCCCCCAAAAGAATTCTATGTACAGATTGATACCGGAAGTGATGTCTTGTGGGTAGGTTGCAATTCCTGCAATGGTTGCCCTACATCAAGCGGACTTCAAGTAATGCCATTGTTCCATAACAATAGCCTTCTTTTTTCTGTTTCAACTTTTTTTTTGTTTTTTTGTGAAACAAAATGAACATGCAATTTTCATAAACATGCAACTTTGGTAAACCTTGTTTCCATAGTATTTTCATAAACATGCAATTTTGGTAAACCTTGTTTCCATGGTTGGATTTGAAACAGTTGTAGCACGTCACAGACTGGAGACTTAATGAAATCAGAAAGGGTAGTAGATGGGATATTTGGCTTGGGGCAGCAGGGGCTTGTCTGTTATCTCATAACTATCTTCCCAGGGGATAACTCCAGATGCTTTCTCTTATTGTTTAAAAGGAGGTGAAGGTGGTGGTGGCATATTAGTTTTCGGTCAGATTGTTGAACCAAATCTTGTTTATACTCCACTTGTCCCATCATAGAAATATGAAGAAAGATCAAAATAATGTCATGTCTGGGTTGGATTCATATCTATAACTTTAACAGTCTTCATACTTGGCATATACTTTTGTAATTTACATCCAATGAAGTGAATTATGTTTTACACTATTGCAGTGATGCCTTACTTCAGTATTTTTGTTTCCAAAAAAGAAAAAAGAAAAAAGAAGACGCTTCATTGTTACTGTTTAGTGATCACTTTCTTAGTATCTGTATGTGTTAGAATTTGTTCTTCTAGCATTTTATGCTCCAAGTTAGGGATGTTTTTGTTAAACTAGTAAACATTTACTTTATTCATTGGATCCACTATTGAGTGGAAGAATTAACAATTAGGTTACTTATTGATTAGTTTTACAACCTTTGTATTATCATGTGGGGCATATCATTGAAATAATTGCAACTTTAGAGTAAATATCATGGTGTTATAAGACTATAACTTGTATTACTATTGTCATTATGATGCTTCTCTATTGCAGCTAGAATTGGGAAAAATATTTGATGTTTCCTTTAGATAAGAATTGTGTTTGATTGCTTTTCTTGTTTTCTTTGACTTCTTATCTTTCTTTAGATCTAATAAGCAGAAATGTCATCTTCAAGACCTGCCCAGTCTGCCAGCAATTGAGGAAGATCAAAACAGAGTGCAAGGATTGCACAGACCACCGTAGACGTAAAGCTCCATGCAGATTTTGGAGGGTCTGGTATTTCCTTTGACTACTCAAGTTCAGTGCGTGTTGCCAGTGTGGTTGGTGGAAATCAACAACCTCGATCATTGATTTTGAGCCTGTAAAGCCTTATGAAGTCCCTATGACTGCTGCGGGGGCCCTGCAATCATACAAGCTAGCGGCCAAAGCAATTACTCGGTTGCAGTCTTTATTCAGAGATTTTTGTTGTTGGTGGTTATAAATGGTTACTCACTTGGTTTAACTTATGTGCGAGCCACTTACTCTTTTTATTATGCCAACTGCATGATGAGTTTTTGGGTGGAGCAGGTGTGTGCTTATTTTTCCAAAGGGAAACAACGTGGACCACTTGTCCATGTATTTAGATGTGGCAGATTCTTCTACTTTGCTATATGGGTGGTGTAGATATGCACAGTTCAGTTTAGCCGTGGTAAATCAAATTCAACCCAAGTACACACTAAAGAAAGATATGTTCTATAAAGCTTTTATGTGTTGCTTATGTACGAGATTCAAGCTTGTCATTATTCGATCAGATATATAGTTCATAACTATATATATTTATTTTCCTTTCCTTTATGAATTTTACTGTTTTAAACAGAAGGCCATGTATATTGAACCAATGGTTTCCTAGATGATTGTCTGCGAAGATCATTTCCTCACTGCTGTAGTAGGATCTCTGAGTAGAAACATGAACGGAACTGTACAGAAATCTGGTCTTGCTTTATAGATGATTGAGTTGCTTTTTTTCCATTAAAAAACTGTTCTTTAGTTTTTGTGAAACGTTTTGTAGCAAACTGAGCCAAGGAGTCCTGATTCATGCCATATTGAGCCTCCGAGGCCAACTGTGCACTCGTTTTGCAATAGAGGGAAGAGTTGCAGCAGATTGAGACTGAGCTTCAGGCACAACTCATTGCTCGATCGGTTTGCACAGATTGAGACTGAGCTTCAGGCACAGCTGATTATTTCGGTTTGCTCAAGATGTTTTTTCATTAAATGAATTATGTTTGTACTTAAATTTGAAATTTTTTTGCAGCTCCCTTGCATATTATCTGTAGTTGCAGAACTGTTTTGTCTTTGCCACCAATTATTAATGTTGCACATTCAGCCATTACTTTAAAGACGAAGAATGTGTTCATTGAATGCACAGCCACTGATTTGACAAAGGCCAAAATTGTTTTGAACACAATGGTAAGCTTTTAAGAATTCTATTGCATTATATTGGTTATTCATATAGCCTTCACAAACTGCTAGATAATGTTTGTATGTTTATCTTTGCTTCTACAGGTGACCATGTTTTCTGTGTACTGTGAACAAAAGTTTGAGGTGGAACCAGTTGAAGTTATTAACCCTGATGGAAAATCATGTGTGTATCCCGACCTATCACCATACCATATGGAGGTGCCACTATCATATATCAACGGCATAGTGGGAGTCTCATTGGAGGCTGATAAGGTTTTTGCTTTTATCTGTTGTCTATAAACCTTGGTGCTTCTTGGTGCTTTACATATCCCTTTGTATTATGTTTTATCATTTATTTTTTCATCTACTTTTACAATAATTGGGGAAATATATCAAGAGTTCTTTGTTTGGAGGGCTGTAGTCCTTATAGTGTGTTCTAGAGGGACGGCAAAATCCTGTAGGTGGGGATGAGAACTATTCATTCTAATCCTGCTAAGTATGAGAACTTATAAGATATGGGAAGAGGAGATGATTCATACCTGCAGCCTCCACAGGCATATGTTATAATTTTGATTTTCTTTTTCTGTCTTCTTTTTACTTTACTGCTTCTATCTCTGATCTAAAGAGAATGATATTCAGCTGATTATTACTACTAACATCTGTTTCTCTTATGGCTTGGATGTGGGAAGTCAAACTATGTGATGGATTACAGGTATAAAGAAAGTAATTCAACCATTTAATCAGAATTTTGTACTTGCGTTCGATAGTGTTTGATACAAAATTCTGATTAAATGGTTGAATTTTGTACTATGTGATGGTTTTAAAACTAAGCATAAGCAAGAACTATAAAGGCAGGTTGTGTCAACTTTTTTGCAGATATCCGTGGACTGGTTACCAAGCATTCTGCATTTGTTTGGCTTCTATTGACTCGAAACTTTGCTGCACAGTGTGATTTTAGCCTGCAGCCTTCTTCCTTGTTCTAACTCGGAACAAAAAGTCACCATTGCATTACAAATTTTGTAGCAGGATTCTCCCTCCAAAGCAGGAAGGTTAGATAGTTGATGTATGCCAGATTTAATTAATTACTGAAATATGCTCCAAATTTCGTGATTAATTCAATCCAACCTTGTTTTGTTTATGGAGTAGTACTTGATTTGTAATCTAAATTATAGAGGTTAGTTAACAATAGACATCAAATAAGGTCTTGTATAACTAACCATGGAGTTTGATTTTCAATATTATGGTTTACCTGATTTTTAGTTGAGAAGCAGCTACCTATTTATTTTGTTTGTACTGAATCAGATGCCACTCTTTCAAACCAAAAGTCAAATCAGATGTCACTCAATTCTACTGCAGTGATTGTTTTCTTTTTGCTTTTGATGTCTCTCCATGTTGACCGATGTAAACAGTTCCAAATAACTGCAGAAATTGTAGTTTAAATTGATATTTCTTGTCATCTCATTCATGATTACATGATAATAATCATTAAATTTGTAATCTCAAGTAATATTCCGCTGCAAAATTTGAATCTTCACATGAAATCTTCTTACCTGGATTGCAGCCACTATACTTCATGTTTAGACTACCTTGGAAGTCTAAAAGCAAACATGTTGCTTGACATCCATTTGCATGACCATGTGGAGACACTGTATGATCAAATTCGTAGCAAAGCCCTAATCCAGTATACTCACCCATTTGTGTGTGTTGATCTGCACATGATGGATATAACCTACTCTAATTTAAATTATCTATTCGTTTGTAGAAAGCTAGAATATATAGGATTATTTTGTTACATATTAGCGTTATTAGGTGTAATCAATTGAAGTTCCACACGCCACCGATATGATTTTATTTAATCTTCACACCTTTAATCTCTCTTCCTCCCTCTTTAAAGAGCTCTTGCTCACCTAATGATTTCATTAATTGATATTTTACATTTTTCAAGATGCCCAAAATTCAATAAATGAATTGAGCAGTGAGGAAAATTTCATTTTCTCAATTTATTCATTTCTAGTTTATTCAAATATCATGAAGTTCTACTACTTGAATAACATTCTTCCTCACCTAGCCCTCGAAGAAGGATAAAAAAGTAGGGGATTAGAAAGAGAATTACAATTTGGGTGCTCAAACAGAGAATACTTACCCAGTGCTTAATGTCGTAGGAAAGTGGCTTGGGAGCGGACAAATTCGGTGCAATGGCGCGTGAAGGTCTGCGGAGTGACGACAAAGCGAAATTGAGACACCAAGAGTGTTGTCGAACTAACCAATGGAACATCAGGTGAGGTCATGAACCTTTAGACTTTCAAATCTATCATATTCTGAGGTAAAAGTGAAAACTAATTACAGAACTTCTTTAGTGTATACTTTTCTCTTTCCTATTTCTGCTTTATTGGTTAGGTGTGGTTATATTTTAGTTTGAACTTTGAGTATAACTGCAGTTCTGTTGCTGCAGTATACTTAGGCACTTCAGTGCTTATGGTATTCGTTAAGTTGTTAGCATGTTCTCTATTTTTTTTTCCTTCAAATTACATAAAAAAGTAATCTTGTCAAACCTCTTAAACCTTGTTCCTATTGTGTGACTGCTTTGTTTCCATTTAAATGGCAATGTCTTAATTTTACTACTTTTATTGAGCGGTCCTTTAAGACGTTTAAATATAATTAGGTTTTAAGTATGAGTTGTAAGATTTTCACGTTACCTATAAGTTACAACTGTGTGCATTTGCTTTTGGTTTGTAGCTACATTGTGTAAGAGTATCTATTATACTTGCTATAATAATATGCTAATTTAGGCTGATTGTGCTAATTTAGGCTGATTATGTCTGGTATTATACTTGCTATAATAATGTGCAGGAAGACTGCTTCTACGACCTGCCTTACAATACTGTGTATCAAATTTTCGTGCTACGTTTACGGAAGACGAGGGACGAAATTATGAAATGTACTCTCTATATATATAGATATATACTTTGATTGAAGAACTATGGTAGCTTTAGATGGTTAATTATAAAGATAATGAATGATTATGTAGTGGATGATTTTATTAAGTTAATAATATTTTAGTTTTTTTGTATTTTTGCCATTATTTGGGGACATTGAGCCAGCCAGGTACACAAAAAGAATGTCAAATTTTGATTTGGCAACAATATAATTCGTTACCAAAGCATTGAACAAGTTTTAATATAGCAACAATTTTTTATACATTTAGCAATAAATTTTCGTTGCTAATGGCATTAAAAATATAATATTTGGCAACAAAAAATTAAACTAATAACAACGGAGAGGATATAGTTGCTAATAATAACATAAAAGGCAACATTTTTCCAAAGTTGCAAATCATATCAACTTTCGTTGTACATATAAAGATGTTGGAAGAATGCATATCTTGATTTGATGTTTAAAGCAAATACTCAATATCAACATTCATTATATAAAGCCCTTGAGGAATATATACAAGGGGGCTTAGTGATAGATCAAATTTGTTAAGTTGATCTTTGCTTTTAATGTTCATCATTACGTAATCAAATGTATAGATAAAAAGATCAAAGATGTTAGGTTGATCTATGACTTAAAAGAATAGATAGGCTTTCAACAAGAATCGAGTCTATCAAGTTGTCAACAGTTTGCAAAAGCTAAAGCGGGGATCGTAAAAAGCTTAACGGATCGTAGTGTATCTGCCTTGAAGGACCTCTTGAGTTAAATAGAGTAATCCAGGATGTTTGCCGAAGCTAACTTTCGAGAGATCGTAGTGTGCTTTCGGAAAATGCGTAGAGTCGGCAAGGCGAAGCAAGCAAAAGAGCGTAGTGTGCAAAGATCGTAGTGTACAAATTCTTGAAAGGAATTGTAGTGTTCAGACCAAGCACAAATAATGACAAGACACTACGATATGGATCGTAGAATCTCATCTCTCTTGTGTCAGAAGCATCGAGCTCTATCTTTGGTTTGGAGATAAATTTCAACAAATGAGGAATGAGTTTCAAACATTGAAGAACTCACCAGTCCCAATGGTACAAAAGATATCCTTAGTATTCATCAAAAGGAATGTGTTCAAGAGATAAGAAAAGGACCATTGGCGAGAGAAAACACCTTTTCGGTGGTGTTAGGTGAGAAAGCGATCTGCTTAGTGTCGGTGAGCGAAATGCAATTCAGAAGATGTACAGAAATGTCTCCATCAAATCTCAGAAATGTCAAACGCATTTAATGCTTCATCGGATGACTTCAACGGATAGATTTCAAAGATCACATATATCTGAGAATCTGAGACATATGAGAGAAGCAAGCAAGTATTGAACAAAATGCACAAGAACACTCAACGATAAACTCTACGATCTAGAAAAAAAGAAAGCTTGCTCATTTTACTCGGTTCTTTTCGAACAAGTGCTTAACTACTTGTTGAGTAGCCTCGATCACAACTCAACAACTATCAATCTCTTGAAGTAAGAAGTTCCAAGTTAGAAAGACTTGAAGAGTTCTAAGTGAGCTATGAAGAGCAAATCTGCTTTGGACTTGAAGAGTTCAAGTGAACTTAGAAGTGCTGAAGCTAACTGCTATGCAGAAGGAATCTGTGAGATTCGAAGTGTAAAAAGACATCCTTAGTGGATTTCCTACTCGAGGAGTAGAAGAGTGGACTAGGAGCTTTGAGTGCTCAGAACCACTTAAAAACAATTGTGTGTCTATTTATAAGCTGCTATAAGCTTTTCTTTTTCTCTCTTTAACTTGCTATCTAAAAAGGGATTTCAAAAGAAACAATAATTCCATTGTTTGTGCTGAAAGCTTTATCAAAAGCAGTCTTTAAACAAAGAAAAGATTTTAATATCTATTCAACCCCCCTTACAGATAACTATTGTGCCTTGAGGAACTAACAATTGGTATCAAAGCGGGTTCTATAATCTGACTTCTAAAAGCTTGAGTAGATCGATGGCACACTTACCAAGCGAATCAAAAAGGCTTGGAGGAGGCGTGAAACCACTATGTGCAACAAAGATAAATTAAGCTAAGCTGGAAGGTTAGGATCTGCAAGCTTACATGGATTCAATAGATGAAGATCTATTTAAATTGTTCAAAATGGGCCCTACGTTCCTACAAAGCTTGCACCAACTACTGAGAGGACCCAAACAGAATCTGAGATCGAAGTCGAAGGAGAATGGATGAGAGAGAGAGAGAGAGAGGCATCGACTTGACAAAAAGGCGAAAAACATCTTATTTCAATCATTAGAAGATGATCTATTTGAAAGCGTGGTCAAGCTGCAAGGCAATGAAAGGAGGTTTGGGAAGCACTACTCATCATGCATGAAGGAGCGAGAAGAAGTCGGAGAAAACAAACAATCTCTCTTGACTCAACAATATGAGATGTTTGCTCATGTTCAAGGAGAATGTCAACTTTGCTATCTCGAGAGATTCAATATTACGCTTTCGACTCTCTACGAGCTATGGAAAGATCTATCGAAACAAAGATCGATCATAAAATTCATGAGAGCTTTACCTAGCAAGTGGGATGCCAAAACCACTTTGCCATTAGAGAATCAAAGAATCTACATGAAATGATATTCAGCGGTTATATGGCAACCTCCTCACGTCTGAACTGGGCGACACAACGGCGAAGCGTTATGCGAAGGAAGAAAAGAAGGACAAAGGTGTTGCTCTCAAAGTAACAAAAAACACCTCCAAAATCAACACTTTGAAGTTGATTACGACTACGATGAAGATGATGATGAGGACTTTGCAATCTTTGGTTAAAAGACTAAGAAGATTCATGAGACAAAGCGAAACCAATGAAAGCGAAAGAAAGTTAGCAACTACAACGACCGAGAGCAAATGAATGACCTATCTTTACTGTTGCAAAAACACGGTCACTTCATTGCCAAGCTGCAACAAACCTCTCGAGAGAAGAACTTCGAAAAAATCACATGCAAAGAAGAAGGATACAAAAAGCAACAAAAGGCCGGTAAAAAAAGAAAATAAAGGCCTTGTAGGCGGAGGATCGTGGGTGACTCGATAATGACTCGACTCGAGAATCTGGAGATGATGAAGATCCTCAAATGGCTAATCTCTTTTGATGGCCAAAAAGTGCAAGGGACAAACGAACTCCAACATACATGAAGTAAGTATCGGCGAGGTATTTGACTTGACTCTCTCTGATGTAGATATTGATGACCTTAGAAGCGCATTACGGCGGCATAACATCGATCTGCATCAATACATGAAGTGGTTTAGGGTTACGTCTAAAGACTATTCTCTTCTTGAAAAGGAGAAAGAAAAGGTTCAAGAGGAGCTGAAACAGATCCTTCTCAATCTTGATTCTCTCTCCAAGTTTGAAGTTGAGAATAAGCTCTTGAGGACGAGACAAAATGAGCTTAGATGCTTTCGAGAGAGTCTAGTCCCAACCTCTAAGATTGAGGATCTAGAAAAGATAGTCTCTACATGGAATAAATCCTCTTCATCCATGGACTCCTTAATCTCTAACTTGAGAGAAGTGTCTACGATAAAAACAGGGGTTAGGCTTTGGGAATCTACCTCGAGTCATGTGTGGAAAAAGCAAAGGAAACTAGCATTGGTAATGTCTCGATTTCAATAGAGGCATTATATTTGTGAAATCCTCACAGAAGGATAAGCACATCAAACCACCTTGGTGATTCAATTCATATTCCGGGGTAAGGGATCTCATGCTTGAGTGCAGGTTTGAAAAGAAAGAGTAATCTAGCTACTACTACTCATCACCTCGAAGGATCGTGAGAGTCGAATAAAATCAACTCTACGAACCAACCGGGAAGATATATTTAGAAGTAAGATACACTCTCACAAATAATGAAACAAGAGAACACATGGAAAAGGGAATATCGACTAGCGGGATGATGACAAATAACCCACAAAAAGTCTAAATGGAGGAAGAACTTTCACACACACTAACATGCATCATATCAAATGTTTTGTGTGTTTCTGAGTTAGTTAGCCACAAGGCATGCAAATTGTCATTATAATTCCATGCATGTGAGACCCAAAATCAAAGCGATTTGGGTCCCCAAAAATCTACTAACATAGTAGGACCCATGCAAGTATGGATACCAAAATGAAGGTTTAATGTTACCTCGGAAAAGGAGCTCCACGAACACAACACAGGTATCACGGATGGTGGATGTTCAAGACACGTGGTTGGAAATAAAGCCCTTACATCTAACTACATAGAGAAGGAGGGTCCCTCGGTCATTTTGGAGACAACGGCTCGGGCAAAAACAAGAGGATATGGGTCATTGGAAATGGTGCGATATCATTCGGTGAGAGTGGCCTATGTGGAAGGACTACAACCTGATCTTCTAAGCATTAGCCAACTCTGCGACAAGGGTCATCAAGTAACATTCCTCAACAATCGATGTCAAGTCAGAGACACGAAGACATCTGCGATAAAAGCTAACAGGAACAAGAGAGAAAAATGTCTACACAATAAATCTTGGACAACTAAGCTCGAGGCGAGACAATATGCTTTACGGCTAAAGCATCTGAAGAAATGAAATTGGCTATGGCATCGAAGATTATCTCATCTCAACTTCAAAAGTATGTCCAAATTAGCTTCAAAAGATCTAGTTGCGGGACTACCAAAGTTCAACCGTTAAAGAAAGGCCTTGCGATGCACACATCGACTTGGGAAGCGAACGAAGAAGCACATTCGAAACAAAAGCTGTCGATTCAATTGACAAGCCTTTGCATTTGCTACATGGATCTTTTGGGCCAATTCAACAACAAGTCTTGGAGGAAAGAGATACTCTCTGGTGCGTGATCGATGACTTCACCAGTTTACATGGGTGTTCTTTCTAACCTCAAAAGATGAGAGACAAGCTCCCGGTGATCAAAATGTTCAAGCTTGTGATGAGCGAGAAAGGAGAAAAATCAAGGCTATAAGGAGTGATCATGGTAGAGATTTGACTTCTCGAAAATGGACCAATTACTTGCTCTGACAATGGCATCGATCCACAACTTCTCGACTCCACGAACTCCTCAACAAAATGGAGTTGCGGAGAGAAAAAACAGAGAACATTAATAGAGGTTTGGAAGGACTCTACTAGCGGCAACTCATCTGCTGAGTACTTACGGCGAAAGCGATCGACAACTTGCATGTTATACTCGAGCAGATCACTCATACACTCTACGATTAAGAAGACTCCTATGAATTGTGGAAAGGAAGAAAACCTAGTGTCGACTACTTTCATGTCTTGGTGTACATCTACATTCTCAATAATGGAAAGCGATACTTGACAAAGTTTCAACCAAAATCGAATGAAGGAATCTTTCTTGGATATACCACGAGACGGTAAGGCCTACAGAGTGTTCAACAAGAAGACAGCGAGTGTTGAAGTCTCGATTCACATCATATTTGATGAAACAGACTTAGACAAAACAATGCCTCGAGACACTTTGCGACTAACGGTTCGAGACACTACTGAGCGAGGTTGTCGAGCTCAATACTACGATCGTAGTACGAGACAATGAAAATCGTTGAGCAAGGGAATGAGATCGTAGAGAGGCTATGCGGAACAACGAGCCTCCACATCAAGAAGAAGAAATAGATCTTGAAGATCTAAGACAAGAAGGCATAAGCGGCGTCCCAGCGAGAAGCGGATGGGCTAAAGATCACACTCGAAGATCTAATCATTGGAGATCCGAATCTGAGAGTCAAAACAAGAGCTACTACTCAAAATGAATGCTTCTATCTAAGCTTCCTATCTCAAATAGAACCAAAAGATAGAGGATGCTATGGAAGACTCCAATGGATAGAGGCCGTGCGGGAAGAACTTAATCGATTCGAGAGAAGCAAGCAAAGTATGGAGATTGGTTCCAAGACCAAAGAACCGTCACATAATTGGAACCAAGTGGGTCTTGAAAATAAGATGGATGAAGATGGGGTGATAACCGAGGAATAAGGCTAGACTAGTGGCCAGGGCTACTCTCGAGAAGAAGGCATTGACTATGATGAGACATTTGCACTGTTGCGGACTAAAGCCATCGAATATTCCTTGCCTTTCTTTGCTCACATGAAGTTCAAAGTCTTCGGATGGATGTCAAAGTGCATTCTTGAATGGTGAACTTCAAGAAGAAGTCTATGTAGAAGCGACCTCGGGTTTCATCAATCCATCTCTTTCTAATTATGTTTTAGATTAAACAAAAAGCCTTATATGGTCTTAAGCAAGCACCGAGGCATGGTATGAAACACTCACTAACTTTCTTATTGAAAATGGATTCACTAGAGGTAGAGTAGATACCACACTATTTCTTAGAAAGCATAAAGATAAGGTTCTATTAGTTCAAATTTATGTTGATGATATTATCTTTGGTTCTCTTGATGAAAAGTTATGCAAAAGATTCTCGAGCTTATGCGAGCAAGTTTGAAATGAGCGTGATGGGTGAAATTGAACTTCTTCCTTGGAGTACGCAAGTAAAAGCGGTGATGAAGGAATCTTTATCAACCAAGCCAAGTACATTAAAGACTTACTTAAGAAGTATGGCATGGAGTCGACCTCTCCATGAAAAAACCCCAATTGCTCCTGCAACCAAGCTTGACAAAGATGAAAAAAGGTAAAAGTATTGATATAACTCAATACGAGAGGTATGATAGGCTCTCTTTTATATCTTCTTGCCGATGAACCGGATATAATGTTTGCAACATGCATTTGTGCTAGATTTGAGGCTTGTCTAAAGAATCTCATTTAAGCTTCTTTGTAAAGAGGATTTTAGGTACCTCGAAATACACCCACAGGGCTTTGGTATCCCAAGGAATCCTCGTTTGAGCTAACAGGTTACCACAGAGATCTTTGATTTTGCGGGCTATAAAATAGATAGAAAAAAAGTACCGATGGCACTTGTCAACTACTAGATAACAGACTTTGTGTCTGGTTTAGCAAAAAAAAAACTTCGATTATCTACCTCAATTGCAAAAAGATGAATACATTCTTCTTTGGCGATTCTTTGTGCTCGAATCCTATGGATGAAAAATCGACTAGCAGATTATGGGTTTGAATTCAAATCCATACCTATTCATTTATGATAACACAAGTGCAATTGCTATAACTTCATAATCACATCATGCATTCTAGGACTAAGCATATAGAAATAAGGTATCACTTCATTAGGGATCATGTACAAAATGGAACTATATCTTTACAATATATCCCTACTAAAAAATCAACTTGTTGATGTTTTACAAAACCTCTAGATGAATCCAGATTCAACAAATTGATAAGTGAGCTAGGCATGCTTAACTTGACAAACATGAAATATTGTGCTCTAGTTTGTGCTAACCATACTGATTTAAGGGCTATGTTAGAAATCAAAGACATGATCAAAGGAAGTCCACGATCGTAGAGCCAAAGTGTCGTAAAACTCAAAGCGTCAGCAGATTCAACGAATGAGCTGAGCAATAATCAACGATCGTAGTGCGAGACTCAGCGATAGCGAGCTACATCAACAAAACCAAAGGAGCACCCTATGATGATCAAGCATAAATCAAAGCAATCTCTACGATAAGTAACCTCGGGGACAAACTGACCCTTGATCTGATCAATGAGGTTGGCCCTTCTGAGCTACCTTAATCTAAGAAGAATGCTAAGTCAAAAAGTTCATCACAAGGACTTGACCGGACTCTACGATTGCTAGTCGGACTCGATGATCGCGATTCGGACTCTCGTTTACAACTCGAGACCACGACGACTACTACTGCAGACTCGATGATGGTAGAAACGGACTCGGCGATTCCAAGGACCATCTCAACGATCGTAGTCCCAATGAAGAATACATTAGCTCGAGAAGAAGTTTAAGGCAATTGATCTGATCCTTCTCTGTCAAAATTAAGTAGAGCCCAAAAAATTCGACACCTGTCCCACTAAGCAAAATAGAGAGAGGAAGTTCTGAAGTACAAATTGAAATCGTCTTTTGAAATCTGAAGTTCAAAAGATCATCTCTCTCTTACTCTCTCAAGCGAAACCCTAAATCGATAGCAAGCTCGGTCGGTCTCACTTCTGCAAAGAAATCGATGGCGACTTCGATGTTATCTCATTCTGAGACTCTGTTTTGTGAGTTTAAATCAGTTGAATCCCAATTTCACAAGACGTTGTCACTTCTGAAGAAGGCGGGTCTCGAAGAAGCCTTGGGTACGGACACATTGATCTACCCAAAGCTGGTAAAAGAGTTCTACAATAACGGGGTATTTGAAAACAACACCATCACTGCGAAAGTCAGGAACGTCCAAATCAGACTAAAAGCTGAGGACATCAATCTAGCCCTAGGTCTCAAATCTGAAGGGTATCCGTCCTTAGATGGCATAGACTTCCATAAGGGTCTCAAGAAGATGCATCACAAGAAATCACCCTCTGTCAAAGGATCTGAAGAAGGAGTTTCCACAGAGGTATGAGTTTAGGCGATATTGTTGGAAAATGTATATGTTGTAAGAGCTCGGTCATGACTCTTGTGAATGAGGTACAACTCAAACTCATGATTTGCCGTATGTTATAAAATACAACTTAACTATGGGGCTCTATTACTTGAATGGATTGGGAAGTGGTTAATCGGCTCAAAAAAAACAAAGAGCTCACGAAAGATGCTCTACGGACGATTTATAAGCATTATCCTACGAGTTTTGCTCTTGGTGACTTAATTGAGGATGATGAAGGAGAAACCATCAATCAAATCGTCGAATGACCCATCAATTATTTGAAAAGCGGAAAAGGAATCCGGTTTGAAAATGTGAAGATGATGTCTGAATCCGATGGTAGAAAGCTGGTGAGCTAAAGGGATCGAAGTGCGAGGAAATATATGCATTGTCGAAAAGAAACCGAGGAAGAAGAAGAAGAAGCTAACAAGGAAGAACCCATTGCTTTAATCGAAAAAAAAAGCAAAGGGAAAAGAAAGGCTGAAAGCGAAACTACTGAAGAACCTCGAGGATCCACTACCAGATAAGCACATAGAGTCCTCGGACATTGAGACTCTAAGGATTCTAAGAAGAAAGGAACAACGGTGAGAGGAGAAGAAGATAAGCAACCATATCTCAATTCTTTGAAGATAAATAAGATCGACCACAAGACCAAAAGGCCATCGATCTCTTGATCGTAGAGTCTCTTAGATCGTAGAGACCGGACCAAACAAGGCAATTGCATCAAATATTTTGGTGATCTGAAGGACAAAATTGAAGAAAGTTACGAAGGTGTGGCACGACCTAAAAAAGCGAAGGAAATTGGTCGAAAAATATATTCTTGTCGATGAGAAAGCACTAAAGAGGAAGACAAGAATTGATGGCTGAAAAGGAATCAACAAATAAAAGCGAAATAGTCAAAGCTCTCAGTGAGGGGAGACACCTAAAGATCGATGATAGAGATACTCTGCTTTGAGGGGAGATGCTGAAAATCTCATGCTAGAGGATGCTCCGGTGAGGGGGAGTATGTTGATCGTCTGAAAAAGATGATCAAGCGAGGGGGGAGGATCATGACACCTCCATAATGAAAAAGGGACTCCTGCGGGGAGATGATGAAGAACCAATGCAAGAACATCGTGAGGCCATTGACATAATGGAATCCTCCGGTGAAAGCGAGAGAAGAAGATGATGAGGTCGAGATCATAGTTGTAGGCATTGATGGGCACGAAAGAGCCAACTATGAAGCAACTGTTTGCATATCTTCTATGATGCCTTTCCACCACTCAAATTCTAAACTCTTGGGATCACATGTTGCGGGTTTCAAAGAGTATCCGACCATCTCGGTGCTTGCTGATGGATTCCCGGGGAGATTCAATTTTGCCAAGCTTCTCACAAAATAGTTCCTCCTCGAAAGAACAAACTTGAGTTACTATCTATCTGACTCTTTTTAGAGTTAATCACTTGCCATCATCCTCATTTAATCAATTTTATGAATTCCCACGATGGTTGGAAGTGATTCTTCATCCATTGAATCAATTTCGATTCTGAGAATCCCAAAATTACATAACTAGGAACCATATAAGATCAACTCCCTAATGCTCTCACATCCCATCTCTCGATCATGACTCTAGCCCCATGGTAGAGTATCCACCATAAATCGTAGAGTCACCAAGCTTCAACATCTAAACCCAGGTCCCTCCATCCGATATTCCCTCTTCATCTAGAAATGAATGCTTAAATCTTGATCTTGCCCTCTACTCATTGCAAGACAAATTCAAAAGCAAATCGCCTCCCTCTTCAAAATTTTCCCCACTTTGGATGAAATTCTATCGAGCGCCCCACCAAAGTGATTTATCGAAAATATCTAAGAAAGTGGTCAAGGAACTTGATGAAAGTCTTGAGGATCACTGCTTGCACTTATTCAAATTTGAGGCTAGCATCGATGATCAATCTTGCAAACAATTTCCCAAGCTCTCTAAGCTCTGAGCTCTCTCTAAAACGCTCGAAGAGATCATCAAAGAAATGCTTCAAAGCATAAAAGACGAGGGATGATATTCACTTTCGAGCGACGAAGAACCACAAAAAAGCTATCCTAGTCCTGCGAATGACGAAGAGACTCAAAATCAATGCATGATTGAAAGCTTCCTCAATCTACAAAGCTAACATCAAGAATTTCAACAATTCTATGTCGATGAATGGCTAGTAAAACAGATAACATTCTATCCATCCTTGACAGCGGGAAGCTAGATGCGAAGCTCTCGATCGAAGAAAATAGAGAGGACATTGCTCGGACGAAAGTCATTTCAGCGAGCTTGTTGAAGGGCTGAATCATCTTTCGACGACATTCAGAACCCTTGATCTTTGACATAAAGGGGAGAATAAAGGTAAAGGAGGACATCGAGGAGGCAAAGGCAAAGATGAGAGTCAATTCAACATCAATCCTCAAGGAATCCTCCTGCAAGCAAAATCCACCGGCGAGACTCCACGATCTAGTCATCGAGACTCAACGATCGATCGGCGGGAAAGTCTTAATGGCTCCACCTTTAAGGAGTCTAGGGCCCGACTACCGGCTCTCACGGTGACAACAACAACAGCCTAAGAAATGCCAATTGGAGATCCTGCATTCATGAATAGGCATGATCACAATCTAGAGACTAAGCCCAAGTGAACTGGAAGACTTAGCGAGAAGGGATGAAGCCAAAGAGAAAAAAAGGAGAGGCGAGGAATATGCAAACCCTCAGAAAAGCAAAAGTAGAAGAAATAGAGATAAGTTGAATTTTAATTCTTATTGATGTAGTCATATTTAAATGTAACATCTATCTTCATACATCAATAAATTCATGCTTATTCTCTAGAAATTTTATTCTCACCAAATATTAAGTCATATTTACTTTCTTTTAGCTGCGTATATATTTGATAATCATGACAACAAATCTCCTTGGTTATGTCGACATCAAATAAGGGGAGATTGTTGGAAGAATGCATATCTTGATTTGATGTTTAAAGCAAATACTCATGATTATATGTAAAGCCCTTTCAAGGAATATATGTACGAGGGCTTAGTGATAGATCAAATTTGTTAAGTTGATCTTAGCTTTTAATGTTCATCATTCATAAATCAAATGTATAGATAAAAGATCAAAAGATGTTAGGTTGATCTATGACTTGAAAAGTATAGAATAGGCTTTCAACAAGAATCGGAGTCTATCAAGTTGTCCAACAGTTTGCAAAAGCTAAAGCGGGATCGTAAAAGCTTATGCGGATCGTAGTGTATCTGCCTTGAAGGACCTCTTCAGGATTCGTAGAGTAATCCAGATGTTTGCCGAAGCTAACTCAGAGATTATAGTGTGTTTTCGGAAACGTAGAGTAGGCAAGACGAGCAAGCAAAGAACGTAGTGTGCAAAGATCGTAGTGTGCAAATTCTTGAAAGGAATCGTAGTGTTCAGACCAAGCACAAATAATGACAAGACACCACGATATGGATCGTAGAGTCTCATCTCTCTTGTGTCAGAAGCATCGAGCTCTATCTTCTATTTGGAGATAAATTTCAACAAATGAGGAATGAGTTTCAAGCGTTGAAGAACTCACCAGGTCCCAATGATGATACAAAATATATCCTTAGTATTCATCAAAAGGAACGTGTTCAAGAAGATAAGAAAAGGACCATTGGGCGGAGAAAAACACCTTTTCAGGTGTTAGGTGAGAAAGCGATCTGTCGTGTGTCGGTGAGCGAGAATGCAATTGAGGAAGATGTCGAAAATGTCTCCATCAAAGCTCGAAATGTCAAACGCATTTAATGCTTCATCGGATGACTTCAACGGATAGATTTCAAAGATCATATATCTGAGAATCTGAGACATATGAGAGAAATAAGCAAGTATTGAACAAAAGCGCACAAAAACACTCAACGATAATCTCTACGATCGAGAAAAGAGGAAGCTTGCTCATTACTCGGTTCTTTCGAACAAGTGCTTAAGCTACTATGAACCGAGTAGCCTCGATCACAACTCAACAACTATCAATCTCTTGAAGTAAGAAGTTCCAAGTTAGAAAGACTTGAAGAGTTCTAAGTGAGCTGTGAAGAGCAAAGTCTGCTTTGGACTTGAAGAGTTCAAGTGAACTTAGAAGTGCCTATCTGCTGGCTTTGATGCAGAAGGAATCTGTGAGATTCGAGAAAGTGTAAAAGACATCCTTAGTGGATTTCCTACTCGAGGAGTAGAAGAGTGGACTAGGAGCTTTGAGTGCTCAGAACCACTTAAAAACAAATGTGTCTATTTATAAGCTGCTATAAGCTACTATAACTCTTTCTCTCTTTAACTTGCTATCTAAAAGGGATTTCAAAGAAATAATAATTCATTTGTGCTACAAAGCTTTATCAAAAGCAGTCTTTAAACAAAGAAAAGATTTTATTATCTATTCAACCCCCCCCCTTCAGATAACTATTTTGCCTTGGGAACTAACACTAACTTTGCTTGGCTGAGAGTTAAACTTGGGATCGCGGCAGCAATTGCTGCGCCATCCCACAACCGAACCAAAGTTGAGCTTTTATCTTCTGGGTTTCATTCCACTTCTTTTTAGTATACCAGAATATTAACACATAGCAAGCATACATCTGAAGAGATCTTGGACTTTCTCAAAGTCATATCAAGTCCACTTTTACAAAATATGTCTCTAGTTGGAAATTTTTACGAAGCTAAGGCCATTCAAGGTCATGAAACCACAAGGTCTATCATGATTGCCCTCTAAACATACAAGGTAGTTATAAAACTCATATTAGGCAAGCTTGTGAGTATTCATAACACATATGTGAAATTAGCATCGTTTTGGTTTGAAAATTTGCTTTCTATAGTCTCAACTTGATTTCACAACTCCTAACATAGTAGGTATATATGTATGATACATTAGCAACTTTAAAAGTACCATCAAACATGTTCACCAAGTCAGATTCTAACTTTCAAAGTAGCTTGTCAATATGCAAGTTCAAAATTTGTATTTTCATTTGTAAAGTTTACTAATTAGTTCAACATGCCCATGTTTGCTTATTAATCACATAAACCCAAGCTAATGGCTTATTCATGCATTTCTAAATCATACTAACATGCTTGTAAAGTCAGCATATAAACATGACATACATACATATCAAGTTCATTTCTAAAGTGCTACATTCATTTACTATACACTTTGTTAATCATGGTTTAAGCTCATGTTTGGTTTAATTATCATCATGTTCAATACATATGTATCATGTCTAGGGATATTATAGACATAACATGACATCTTAACCTTTAACATCTAAGCACTCATATATAATGCAACTTAAGTTTGAAAACATGTTCAAGGTTGCCTTTAAAATCATTTGGACATGAATGATGCAAATCAACACATGTAAGACAACTTTAAAACTTTTATCATAAGTAACTAATTTATGATAACCTCTTTTCTAGATCAGAAACTATCTCTTGTAGCATTCATGCACCTTAGTTCCATTATATCAAGTTTTTCTTGAAAACTTCTCTAACACAAGGTCTAACAAGTTTGATCATGAACAAAGACACTATAACCACTATGTCATGCTCATTTACGTCTGAAATCAATCATGTATATCACCCACTAAGTTCAGAACTTATAAAACACAAGTTTCCACAAGGTTCGTTTTCAAAACTTAAAGTCTTTGTTAAAGATCTTCTATTGGACACTTCATAACTCACAAAGAAGCTTTGTATCTCATGTTATACCTCTTTTTAGGTATGTATTTAAGTCATAACACCAATTTTACAACACCTAGCATAACAGAACTCATCAACTAATTAAGGTGCGGCAGTGTTTTACATCCCCAATATAAATAAGGCAATTAAGCCAGTAGAGTTCGAAGCGATAACTGCACTCTGCTTTTGCAGTGTTACCCAACTTCATTTCCCTTGACTCAAACATGATTTCAAACCATCATTAAGATGTTCATACATGTTAGTAAACTTCTTAAACACACTATAATATGTTAATTCAT
This sequence comes from Panax quinquefolius, assembly GCA_020205615.1. Lineage (NCBI taxonomy): Eukaryota > Viridiplantae > Streptophyta > Magnoliopsida > Apiales > Araliaceae > Panax > Panax quinquefolius. Next base: position 91,181,031 of record CM035153.1, read on the forward strand.
ATCAATTGACATAGAAATTCAAGAAATTCTAATAATCAAACTAGACCCATTTCAAGAACATAATTAGAAATTATACCTTCTTGAGCTTGAATTGGACCTCCTACACTCTGAGTATACTTCTATAGTAGCTCAGCACTCAAACTCAAACAATTAGACTATCAAGCAACTTCTATCAACACCAAAAACTAAATTTAAGCTTGTATTTATAGAAGAAGCTTGGACTAGACAATGACATTACACAAGATTGGAATCCATGGTGTAAAGGGAGGAAAAAAAGGTTATTAAGGAGTTGTTCAACAACTCAATACCAGCTATCTTGCTAGCCATGATCACCTATTCCATAGCCACTTGGAGAATACGTAAAGAGAGTTTCTAGGTCACTATTCATGTACTTTATGACACTTAATTTGGGACAAGTGAAAAATCTCAGCAACTTGTTATTCTAAGGCTTGGTTTGATTCTTTTAATCCCTATAATGTAATATTAAGGTACAATTGTTACTATATTAGGAATTTAAAGATAAAGTTTTATACTCACATCATATAAGTCATGTACATTAACTACACGCGATAAAATATCGCAGTTAGGCATTATTGTCCGGGTAATCCTATAATTATCTCTACCACTTACATAACCACATTATAACTTTATTTAATATTAATGTTTATTTAAACATTTAATTCCTTTCTCAGTTTCTAGAATCCCCAATTATTTAATCAGTTATGTATTAAAATTACATATGATTTCATTGTACCATTTGGTACCTCATATCATAGTCCCAATTAAATGTCACGCTTCATGTATTCTTAGGCCATTGATATTTTATATCACTACTGCCCACATTTTCCATATTACACATAGTAATACTATTTAATGATAATTATTATTTTAATTGGGATAAATATCATTCAGTCGGGTACTTTCAACTCATTATCATATTTTAATATCACAATGATTAATTAATATTAATCATTTATCTTTCCAATATCAACCCTTTTTATATATTACAAAACTATATAATATATTAAAAAACCAAATGTTGATTAACATATTTCTTTCATCCTCTTATGTTAAACACATATGTTAACTCACTATCTTATACAAGTGAACTAACCCTTTTTCATTTAATTTATTATCACGCCACTGCCATACAAGGATTATAATATTCCATAATATCTCTTAATTAACCATATTTATTCTGGGCTAATTAATTAAATCTTTATTCAAGTTATGTTTTGCTAACTAAGTTTCTTCATGAACACTAAGTCACCATTCATGACCTTATAAGAGTTATTAGTATACATGGCTTGCAAATCACATTTCATAAACTGACTCAGAGTTTTCTACAGACCAGCGCAGCTGCGCTGGTCACAGGCTTGGAAATGGCGTAGCTGCGCCATACCAAATTCCCAAGCAGACAAGTTTTGCCCTAGCAGAAATGAAACCTACGCTTCTAAATACTTTACACATCCTTCTTAAGTGTTAACTCGTCTAACATCAATCCTCTCTTTGATTACACATCATCGGTTATTATTTTCCTTAATAATTTAAGAATCACACTTCGAGTTTTAAAACTCTATCTCCCTTATTAGTTTAACCAACTATATATCTCCTTTATGGTTTCATACCACCAATAACACAACACTCGAATATATAACACATACATACATTCCTTTAATCCTCACTTCTCGCCGTGTATCAATTTACTCAATAATTCTCTAACCACTTTAAAGGTATATCGATTTTCTTCCCTCGTCAACAACGTGCATATATACAAGTCTAAACCTAACACACATCGAGTCTTTAATAGTATTCAATATAGTACACTGAGTGGTTTCTCACAAACAACTAACAAATTAGTTTCCGTCTCGTCTACACTGTTTTCGCAGTGAGTTAGATCGGTTACCAATTCGTATATACCTCCGCTCTCTGAAGGAATCGTTTAGCCTAGCTCCTATACGTTAACCATTAAAGAGTAAGATTGCACTACCTTAGACTTGATATTCACTCGTACATATACTCAAGAAATTGGTGATTATCAAAGATATTTTAAGGTCACCAACTTACTACAATAAAATAATTCTATAAATTATTTAATGTCGATAGATAAATCTTATCCATCTTCATATAAATTCATCTCTACAATTTCTAACAAATATATAATAATGATATATTTATTAAACACAACATTACTTATTACATAGCTCATATTAACCTATGTAACACAATACCACATACCTCGTAACAAATATATATTTTTATTTGAACCCTTCACATGCCTTAAGAATTTTATCTACTAAATTCTTATTTTAATATTTTCTGAAAATTTGGGTTCTTACATTAACGAGCCATATTCAGTGAACTTATTCTCTAATAAGCACCTACATACTTGTTTTAGTATATCCATACAAATGATTATGAGATTAATCATCCCCTTCCTAAGGGCAAGCAAAGTATGTACCAATCTTTCTGAATTCACTAATCTTCTTTTTAGTAATCCAACGATTAGGAACAATTTTAGTTTGTGAACTAGCTTGAATTTAGATCTCATTAGCATGATCATCGTCATGATTCTAAAAGCATTGCTCAAAACTATGAGTTTATCACACTTAATATAACAGCATCATGTAGATAACATAAATGACTTTAATAAACGAATAAGATTGACTTGTCTATCAATAGAAATTCCTTGAGTGATAGTAGTACAAGTGATCCTTAGACTTGAAAGCATCATATTATCTTGTGTATGATTACAAAGTTTATGCTACATCATGTCAAATATGATTGACTTACGTGTATACTAGTTTTAATATAAATGTGGCATCAGCCTTGGAATATCTACATCATGGTCTCACAACACCAGTTGTTCACTATAATTTAAAGTTTGAAGCCTAGCAATCTCCTGCTTGATAAAGATATGGTTTCGCATGTTTGTGATTTTGCTATTACAAAACTATTAGGTGAAGAAGAATTTATTGTACAAACTAATACTTTGGCAACAATTGGATATAAGGCTCCGGTGATGTTCCATGTTCACAAATTATTTTTATTAAAGTTTTTTTATTCTATAAAAAAGAATTACTTGTTTATTTCTCGGTAAGTTTTGATTAACTGAAGTTGTGACAACTCAAATTTTCTTAAGTTATTAAAATAAAAATTTAATAATTAAAATTCTTATTATGAGATGTATATATTTTGAAATATGTGATCTGGTATGAAGAGAAATATATATTCATATATTGAAAAGTGAGATTTAATAGTTAATTTAACTATTGAGGAAATTAAATAAAATTATTGTGGAAAGGAAATTAATCAATAATATTAGTTAATTTAATCAAGTTAAAAATTATATTATGAAGTAATATAATTTGATTATTTTGCCTTGTTGGCACTAGAATGGTTATGAATTAAATTTCATAAATAATGTGAGTAATTCACTTAATTAAAATAATGAAGTAATATGAATATATTTGTTTTAATAAAATGATAGGTAATATATTACATATAAATGTGGTATGTTAATGTAATACGATTGTGAATCTCAGTAAATAGTTAAAATATTTATCGAATAAAATAAATATTCTAGTTGGATTATTTATGGTATTAATTAAATAAATATTTGATGAAAATTATTATGGGATAATTTATTTAAGTGTGATAAAATTGATGGGATTTATGCGAATTTTATTGCGTGAGTATAATTGTGATATTCTAATTTAATTAAATAATTAAATTAGAGAAGTGAGAATTTGTTAAATAAAGTTATAATTATAATTGTTGAATAGAAATTATAATTTGACTTATAAGATCAATATTATTTCTTAAGGATTTAAGTTTAATTTAATTCAATTTAAAATATTAGAATTTAATTAAACAGAGCGTGACATGTGTAACATATTATATAAATGAATAATGAAATAAAACAGAAATAGATTAAGGAAGCTTATTTAGGTGTTTGTCAAACAAGGCATAGTGGCTCTTTGTATTTTTAAACTGATGAAATATTTTATTTTGTTAACTGACAACCTACGTAAAAGAACGTTAGACAATTTTTTTTCCAGTTTATTTGGCTTACATCTATTATTCTTACGTTTAAGAAAACAAAGAAGAGAGAGGGCTTGGGAGAGGAAATTGAGAGAGAATTGAGATTCTCTGAGAAATTGTAGAAGAGGAGATTTCGGAGAATCAAAGGAACCAAGCTTGCTAATCATCTATTCTAAGTTTAAAGAAGAATCAAAGGTAAATTTTTGGAGTGTCTAGTTTTAGTTTTTATTTTCTAAAGGTTCTTCTTTGTAATTGGTTTTGAGGGTTAAATTGTTAAGAGATTAATCATGTGTTAATTAGTATGTATAATTTGTTATATGTAATCATAATAGGTTTTCATGTAATCAAATTTGTGGAAACATGTGTCAGAAGAAGAAATTTGGTTTATGTCTTAGTATATGTATTTTGGTCTATTTTAAGGCTTAAATTGCTGGTTAGATCATGTATATAATCTAAAATTGATAATAGATATTGTTAGTATGTTGAAAATGAAAACAACGAAGTTTAAATGGATATTTGGTTAGGAATCAAATCTGTGGTGAATGATTATGCTAAATATGTTAAAACATGTAAAATTAATATGAACATAAGTTTTGGGTGAAGATTTAGGTTGGTTAATGTTTTTGTAAATTTACGAATCCATACAATCGAAAACGAACTAATTTGAATGTCTATAACTCAAATTATGAAGATTAGAAGGAGAAAAAGTTCAAAAATCGCGAGAATAGTAAACTACAGAATCTAGCTCTGCTAATAAAGTAGCAATTGCTACTGCATGTCCTAAGTCTTTGGGGCTCAAATTAACAGAAGACCCCAACTTTTATGAATAAAGATTAATTTTTCTCGAAATATATTTTTGAATATTATGGTGTGGATTTGATATAATAGTTGTGGGTAATATTTATAAATTTTGCAAAGTAAGTGGTTATAAAATATTCGATTGGTCGGGGAATATTCATTTTAAGAAGGAATATTCATACGACGGCACAATCATTGGTGGACCTCACAACGAAAATATTATCGGAGTTAGAAAACGACAGAAATATCTTTTATAAAAATAACGGCGAAAGTTTTACCGTTGAACTACCCGGTAGTAAAAGTACAGTAATACGCGTGATTGCATAGTAGCACACGGTATTGTACAGTATCTTTGATTATTGATGCTTACGTGAGAAGTCACTCAGTTATACTCAATTATTGCTATAATTATTGCATAATATCTCTCATATTATTAATTCAATTATTATCACAGTATCATCTGCATAATATTTTATATTATTAAATCAATAATTGAGACGACAAAGTTATTCATATTATTATTTGCAATATTGACGATGTCTAGAAAGTTATCGGATAAATGAGCAATTAATTGCTATTAATTCACATGCTTATAACTATTTGTTCACATGTATGTACTATTGATTCACATACATGTACTATTAGGGGAGGTGGTGCAATATTGATAATACTTGCATGACTAAATTAAAAATAGAGGTATAGATGAAGGTACTATACTGTAACTATTTTTTCACATGTATAGAACTATTAATTCACATGAATGTATTGTTGATTCATATGCATGTACTATTAGGGGAGGTGGTGCAAGTTTGATAACACTTGCAGGACTAAATTAAGAATGAAGGAAAAGATGAAGGTATTATAATGTAATACTTCGAGCCCCAAAACATGGAATTATCGAAACTATGTTTTCCTATAAATAGAAGCTCATTCTTCTTTCATTCTCACCAATTCACTAAGACTCACAAGAGCAATTATAGAGAGAGAAGTTATAGAGAGAGAAGCTACAATGAGAAAGAAGAAGAGTATTCTGCTACTTCACAATTTCAGTATCCAGTATTCTTCTAAGGTAAGGGATATTATTTTTTTCAGTATTCGTAAGAAATAATATTTTCTTCCATACTCTGTAGTATGTGAGTAATATTATTTTGTTTTGTATTCCTAAATCTACACTCATTCTGTTAAAGTATTGCTTCTATACTCCGTGAAATTAGTAGAATATCCTTGAAATTTGCGCTTCATCTAGTATCGTTTCACAAGGATATTTTTTTGAACATTCTTGTTAAATTTTAAGCTTTTCATGCCGGAGTACTGTTCACGAAATACTATTCATAAAGTACTATTCACGAGATACTATTCACGGGTACTATTCATGAAGTTGTGACGCCCCCAAATTCTCTACATTCACTGTAGCCAATTTGGTACTCACGTAAATATTCTATAAGATAATAATTCCTATAAATTCAAGATTCACAGTACTCATAGTAAATAGTAGTTCTCGTCAGAACAAACATTGTAACTGAGTACCCTCACTTAAATGTACAGGTTCAGTATCCTATAGATATTTCTTCCATATCTATAATTCTTATATATATCTGACTTCCACAATATTAATGTTAGAGGTCTTGGAACTGAGTGAAGTGTTTCCTCAGTGCATCAGAGACCAATGTCTGTTAATGCTATTATTCAGATATATATAATCCATATAGACACTGTACTCTTTTCTAATTCCATTAAAATGACAACTAAATACTGCAAACTAATATTATATTAAATAAATAATATACCATTACTATTACATTATAGTTTTCAACAAATACCCATGTCTTAAGCCTTTATCCGCAATACCGGAACTTCTGGAATATATTCTTTCTATCTGCAAATGAAGAAAATATTTGTAGGGATGAGTTACAGAAAGCTCAACAAGTTTTGAACAATAAACGAATATTATACATATATGAATTTTGAAATAAATGAACATAAAGTTTAGAGTAGTGCCATAAATATATACTGAGGTTTGTCAGCCAAACCCTGCCCATTTCAAATTACTCTCAGTCATATAGACTTAGCAACCCAGGTTAATCCGCTCAACCAAACAAAACTAGGAGTATGCATATCATCCTATCATAAATAATATCCGATCATTGCTATAAATGTCGGTGACAGCCTATAGCTGCCTCTTGCCCGATCATTGCTATAAATGTCGATCTGATAAGACCCCTGTCGATCTATTCTTACTTCCGATCTTAATAGTGTCGATATATATATATCGATACCAAAACAAAATTGGTTTCTCACAAACTATGCTTGGATATCAAATCAAAAGCATTTTTCCACAACAATAGCTCATATGACTTGGTTATGTTTGAATAAGAAATCATAACCTTTAAATAACAGAAATCATGTACACTGTATATCACCAGATCATAACTGATAAATATAAAATTTTCATTTAATAAATTAATTTAAATGAAACTGGCATTTGAAATATGAGGGTTGCATAAAATGAAGAAAAACTTGCATCTAAAATAGAAAGTTTGCACCAAGTGCAGAAAAACTTGCCTGTATCGTCGACTATTGCTACACAGTCTATTTAACTTCGTCTGAAGACCTAATATTAATAATATTGATCTCCAAGTTAGAATAATATCATCATAATGTATCACTGTGAATTACTGTCATAAAATAACCTAAACGCATTATCACATAATCCTATCGGTCTATAAGACACATTCTACTAACCTCAAGTCAAACTATTACAGTCTGAGTTGAGTTTGGTACTATTTCGATAGACCAATAGCCTAATCTGATAATTATCAAGCTTAATCCCAAAAAGACTCCGCCTAAATAATTATATTAAATAATTTAATTATCAGTTAAAACTATTTTTCCCTAGCTCATAACAATTTATAAATAGTTATTACTATTTATCAAAAAAATACAATCACTTATAACTTATTTATATAAATTAAATACCTCTTTATTCCCTTATCATTAATATTTATTTATTATTAAATATTAATGAAAATCATACCATAATATTATAATATATTTATAATATTTTAAAGTATTATTAATACCTTAAAAATCATATTTATATGATTTTTAAACATTTAAATCTATTATCCAATAATTGACATTAATATTAAAACATTAATATTTTTATGACAAAATATCAAAAGTTATATTTTATAACTTAAAATATTTTTCTAACCCTTAAATCATTTTTATATAATTTTTAAAGCATTAATTCTATTTTTCATAATTTATTTAATATATTTAATAAATAAATTAATCACTATTAATATTAATTTATTAATGAAATTCATCACAAAATATCAAAAGTTATTAAAATAACTTAAAATATTTTCTAACACCATAATATAATTTTTCATGATTTTTCAAGTATTAAAATCATTTTTGAAGAATTTATTTAATATTTTAATTAAATAAATTAAATACCTTTTATATTCCAAAAATATTAAATATTTTTGAAATATACTCAAAATAATTAAAAATAAATTTTTAGGCTTTAAAATTATTTTTTAGAATTTATTTTATATTTTTAATAATTAAAAACTAATTTTCTCTATTTATTTAATAAAATAATAATTTTTGAAAAACAAAGTGTCACTAAAGGACAACATACCAGAAAGATCTAGACTCCCAAACATCCTGTCAGAGATGTTCTTCATTTCTAGGTTTTCCAGAAATAAAGAACAGTTGCAGGGTACCTATTTTGGTGCTCTGTAACTTTGATTCTAAGCATTGTTTCTATGATCTAAAAGTTCCAAGATGTAGTATACATGACAGGGTACAATATCATAACACTAGATCCATATAACAACATCACATGAACAAGATCTGGCATGGTCAAACCATGTCAGAAAACTTGTTCTTAACTTTTCTGGGTTTTCCAGATTTTGCCAAAACTGATGGTCAAGGCTACTTTGACCCTTAATAACTTTAATTCAGTAAAAGATCTAAGTGATATAAAGACATTTATGTGTAGTCTACATGTCAGTCTACAACATCAAAACAATAATACGGATAAACTATCAAACAACAGCAAGATCTAAGGCCTTGAAAATGACTGTCAGACCATTCTGGGTTTCTGGGTTGCCCAGAAATCCAGTTGGTCATGGTCGGTCAACCATGTTTGACTGCTTATAACTTGAGATCTAGACATGGTATGGATGTGATTCCACTTCCAGTCTACTCTCCTCATGGCAAAGAACAAGTCTATAACTTCAAACACAACAAATCACGAAACAGTGGAGATCTATGAGCCTCGACATCGGCTTGTCGTCAGCCATATTTTAGGGTTCTAGGTCAGTCCTTAAAACTTAATTTTCTAACACCTAGGTGTTATGGATCCTTGATGTAACATCTTGGATCACTAAATGGCATCTCTTAACACAACTTAAACAAACAAATAACAACATATAACATCAAATCATATGATCTAGCAAGTTAGGGTTTTATACCTCTTAGGCTTTGATCCTTTTGATTTCTAATCTAGGCAAGCTATATGGTGTTCATGACTTAACTTCTCTCTCTCTCTCACTCCCCATTTCGAAAATATAGAGAGAGAATGGTCTAGGATAATATGAAAAGTAAAGTAAGTTTCTTACTTAACTTTTAAGTTATAATCTTTTGATTCATGAACCAAATCTTGCAAGGTGGTACAAAATTTGATCTTGGAAAGATAATAAGCACATGGGATAAGTCTTGGAGCAATGACTCACCAAGATTTGGAAATCTTTTACTTAAGTTTTAAGTAAAAGGGCATTTTGGTCATTTCGCACCTACTAAGGGTATTTTGGTCTCTTCCCCTATAATTTGAATGGTATTTTAGACATTTCACTTTTATCACATAACTTATAACACTTCAGCTTTTATTCTTAACATTTGAATTCCTGAATTAGGGTTTTAAATATCTAAATTAGGGTTTCGAACTCTCAGAAATGAAATTAGGGTTTACCAATTAGGGTTTGCTATTTCTCACTTGATTTCCCTGATAAATTTTATACATTCTTGTGATAATATTTAATATCACAAACTCATAGTGTTACCCCTAATTAGGGTTAGGGTTCATTTATCAGGGTTTAGGGTTTCTAAATTGAAAATTAGGGTTATCCGACATTCGATTAAGGTTTCTAATCCCTTATCAGGGTTTACAAAGTTTATATCCTATTTGATCAATCATTGATCATCAATTCTATATCCTGAAAACACATATTCATCAATATAATTTTTATAACTGTATTTTCTACTGAATCCCTATCCGGACTTAAGGTTAGGGTTTCTATTCTTTGTTAAGCACAACTCTACTCATATTTCTTAGTTAATACACAAATTGAACACTTCTCTAGACTTGTATCACAGATACTTAACACAATATTGATAATCAATATAACTATCAAATAAATAAATAAATTTATTCGTAAAATTTCGGATCCTCACATTCTCCCCTCCTTATAAGGATTCCGTCCACGGAATCATCATCACTGTATATTTACCTTTATGTCTATCATTCGACATTTATTCCACTTTTTAATTCCTCTTCTTTTCTTTTTCTTTTTTGGAATAAAAACAATTTCTGGGCTCAGCCTAAGTTTTATTTAACTTATCTTGACCCATTATTTCCTTAGGAAACATAGTCCCATATCCATTCATTTATCGCACAATTTAGATTTTGAATTAATGTATTCTCCCCTCCTTATAAGATTCGATCTTACGAATCTTGATCCATTCTTTATTTACGAGTTCATAAAAATTGAATCTACACACTTAATAATAACAACTAAATCAAATCGTTAAACATATAGAATATTTATCTATCCATTTCTTATACCCTTGGTATTTTAACCAAGATGTGACCTTTATGGTTCAACCACAACATCTCACAATTACACCTATCGGTTTGGAACCAACAACTTAGCGTCCTACTAAAAAAAAAGCTTTGATGCCTTCTCTTTTACTAATTTGTTTTCAAATTCTGTCTTTATATCTTATCACCCCGTCTTTATTTATCATCTTATTCAAGATGTATCCTCCTCCGTGTGACCTTTTCCTATAACTAACGCTTCTGGATAGAGTTAGCTGAAACTCTTATCTAAATCTTAAATTCATTAAAAAAAATTATTAGTACCTCGTTGTTTCATTTAACTTTTATTGTTAAATGTTTCCTCCTTCACAAAATTTCTTCTTGACTCGAAGAATATTATCACCAACATCATCTTTTATTATTAAGACTAAAATTTTATTTAAATCTTTTATAGTATCTTTCAAAATACTTTTTAAACTTATCATTAACTCATGTTCTACCTTAATTCATCATATTTGATGCATAATTCTCTCCTTTATACCCAACAAATTTTTTACACTTTGTAAATACCTTCCCAATTTAAAAATATATTATATATCAACAAGTTTCACAAATTACACATTAGCTCACCTTACCACTACTATTACATAATATACATATCCCTAAATCATAGACCAAAAGATAAAATCTATTATCTTTACTGAACTTATACAAAAGTTGTAAACTCTACCGTATAGGTGTATTCACATATACTATTCAAGATATTATCCTAACATTCTTACTATTACAAAAGATCTCAAAATATAACTTTCTTAGACGTCTCCGCTTCCTTCACCTGCTGGTTTGGATTTGAGGCTTTGGTTCCCCTTTAGGTTAAGATTTTTGGGTTTTGGACAAAATTTAGCAATGTGTCCCTCCATCCCGCAATTGAAACACCTCTTATTATTCCTATTATACTTCTGCTGTGAACATCTATTCGCATAATGCCCAATGTTTCCACAAGTAAAACATTGAGTCCTTCGAAACATACATATCCCTCCGTACTTCTTCCCACAAATATAACAACCTTCATCCCTTTGACTGGTGCTACTATTTCTCTTTTTCCCAAAGTTGTTTGAAGATTTTACATCCCTCTTCCTTTTACGATCTCTCTTCGCTTGACATTGTCTTAATATTTCATTTCCTGATTCCTCAATCCCCTTCAATTTTGATGGTCCTGCTAATTTAAAATCCAAGGTAATCCTTAAAGTATTAGGTTCAACTTCTGGTGGATCCCCTGACTTCCATCGTGAAGCGTCGAGTAACACGTTTACCAACTGTTGAGTTGGATTTGTCTCTTACTAGTTCCCGTCAATCTCTGCAGGTGATTTCCTTTGTGATGCCATTTATCTATAAATAGAAGTTAATTACATATAAGCATAATATTAAATTAATTTGACAAACAAGGTGTATATATTCAATTATATTCTATATATTCCAAGAAATTAACCAACTAATGATTTATATATATTCACTAGTTTTCTCCCAACGAGTTCTTACACTAAGAACACTATACCATTACAAACTACAAATCCTATACTACCCTCTGTTCTCCTTAGCCTCTCCTGCTTTTGATTTCCTTCTCTTAAATTAACCTTGATACTATTGATTATCCCTCTTGTGGATATTCAAAATTTCTCCAGAGTCTACTTAAAATCTATATAAGTTCTTCTTTTCTGTAATGTTACTCCAATTTCTTTTCCTTCATCTTCTGTTGTCCCTCCTTCTGGCTCTATATGAGTTTAATAGTCCCTCCTTCTGGCTCTATATGAGTTTAATAAAAACTTCAATCTCCCTCTTCACTTAACTCCAACTTCGGTACTCTTCATGAGCATTCTCTAAATCTACCACATATTTGTCCTTTATAGCTTCAACTTCTTAGTTGTAAACTACTTCCCTTGATACTTCCTCTATTCTATCTTTCAAAATAGTTTTTATTACTACAACCTATTATAGTTCAATTACTACCTCAAATAAAATAATCAGCTCTCCTTTCAGTATATGAATACAATCAACTCCTTCACTTACCAAACATATCAATTAACTTGTATAAACAATTTATTCCTCCAACTTCAGCAAATGAATTTTCTTAATTCATCTCTTACCAACTTAACTTTGGTTTATCTCTCTATTACTGATCTCTCCCTAATACCAAATCTATTATTGTGTTCACAATAGTTTCTAAACTCCTTGTCATATCCAACTACAAATCTCACTCTTCCAGGTCACTTCCTAGGTCCATCACCATCATATTTCTTACAACCTTAAATATCTTCATATATTACAAAGACCTTTTATCTTCATACCTCTTCATTTCTTACAACTTACCTTTGTCTATTCTAGACATGCCTAATATTTCCAAAATATTTCCCTGTAATGAGAATCTAAACTCATTCCCTATTTCTAAGTTTATCTCCTTATTACCTTCACTATAATCTCTCAGGTCATATCCTAAGGTATTCTTACCCTAGTTCTATAACCTACTGCTCTGATACCAAATTGTGACGCCTACAAATTCTCTACATTCACTGTAGCCAATATTATGCTCACGTAAATATTCTATAAGATAATAATTCCTATAAATTCAAGATTCACAGTACTCATAGTAAATAGTAGTTCTCGTCAGAACAAACATTGTAACTGAGTACCCTCACTTGAATGTACAGGTTCAGTATCCTATAGATATTTCTTCCATATCTATAATTCTTATATATATCTGACTTCCACAATATTAATGTTAGAGGTCTTGGAACTGAGTGAAGCGTTACCTCAGTGCATCAGAGACCAATGTCTGTTAATGCTATCATTCAGATATATATAATCCATATAGACACTGTACTCTTTTCTAATTCCATTAGAATGACAACTAAATACTGCAAACTAATATTATCTTAAACAAATAATATACTGTTACTATTACATTATAGTTTTCAACAAATACCCATGTCTTAAGCCTTTATCCACAATACCGGAACTTCTGGAATATATTCTTTCTATCTGCAAATGAAGAAAATATTTGCAGGGATGAGCTATAGAAAGCTCAGCAAGTTTTGAACAATAAACGAATGTTATACATATATCAATTCTGAAATAAATGAACATAAAGTTCAGAGTAGTGCCATAAATATATAATTTGAGGTTTATCACCAAACCACCTTACCATTTCGAAATACTTACTATTAGTCATATATAGACTTAGCAACCCAAGTTAATCCACTCAACCAAACAAAACTAGGAGTATGCATATCATCCTATCATAAATAATATCCGATCATTGCTATAAATGTCGGTGTGACTACTACTAATTGCCTCTTGCTTGCCGATCATTGCTATAAATGTCGACAAGACCCCTTTTCGGTCATTTCATCACGATCTTAATAGTGTCAATATATATATCTGCATAATAAACAAAATTGGTTTCTCACAAACTATGCTTGGATATCAAATCAAAAGCATTTTTCCACAACAATAGCTTCATATGACTTGGTTATGTTTGAACAAGAAATCATAACCTTTAAATAATGTAAATCATATGTACATTGTATATCACCGGATCATAATCGATAAATATAAAATTTTCATTTAATAAATTAATTTAAATGAAACTGCATTTGAAATATGAGGGTTGCATAAAATGCAGAAAAACTTGTATCTAAAATAGAAAGTTTGCACTGCGCGCGTAAAACTTATACAGATCGTCGACTATTGCTACACAGTCTATTTAACTTCGTCTGAAGACCTAATATTAATAATATTGATCTCCAAGTTAGAAGAATATCATCATAATGTATCATTGTGAATTACTGTCATAAAATAACCTAAACACATTATCACATAATCCTATCGGTCTATAAGACATATAAGACCTAACCTCAAGTCAAACTATTACAGTCTGAGTTGAGTTTGGTACTATTTCGACAGCCCAATAGCCTAATCTAATAATTATCGAGCTTAATCCCAAAAAGACTCCGCCTAAATAATTATATTAATTAATTTAATTATCAGTTAAAACTATTTTCCCTAGCTCATAACAATTTATAAATAATTATTACTATTTATCAAAAAAATTCAATCACTTATAACTTATTTATATAAATTAAATACCTCTTTATTTCCTTATCATTAATATTTATTTATTATTAAATATTAATAAAAATCATACCATAATATTATCATATATTTATAATATTTTAAAGTATTGTTTATACCAATAATTGACATTTAAATCTATTATCCAATAATTGACATTAATAGTAAAATATTAATATTTTCATGACATAATATCAAAAGTTATATTTTATAACTCAAAATATTTTCTAACCCTTAAATCATTTTTATATAATTTTTAAAGCATTAATTCTATTTTCCATAATTTATTTAATATATTTATTAAATAAATTAATCACCATTAATATTAATTTATTAATGAAATTCATCACAAAATATCAAAAGTTATTAAAAATAACTTAAAATATTTTCTAACACCATAATATAATTTTTCATGATTTTTCAAGTATTAAAATTATTTTTGAAGAATTTATTTAATATTTTAATTAAATAAATTAAATACCTTTTATATTCCAAAAATATTAAATATTTATGAAATATACTCAAAATAATTAAAAACTAATTTTTAGGCTTTAAATAATTTTTAAGAATTTATTTTGTATTTTTAATAATTAGAAACTAAGTTTCTCTATTTATTTAATAAAATAATAATTTTTGAAAAATAAAGTGTCACTAAAGGACCCTATAGCGACAGAACCGTCGCTATAGTTATTCTTCATAAACCCAGAACATACAATGTCAGACACCAAGTTGCTAGGTTTGACCACATATAGATCTGTGATTATAAGGTTTCTGGACTTGTAATTTTGTTAGAAATGTAGTACTAATGTAATACTACAATCACCAACTTGTTTCATGGTCATACAACAACATACCAGAAAGATCTAGACTACCAAACTTCTTGTCAGAGCTGTTCTTCATTTCTGGGTTTTTTCCAAAAATGAAGAACAGTTGCAGGGTACCTACTTTGGTGCTCTGTAACTTTGATTCTAAGCTTTGTTTCTGTGATCTAAAAGTTCCAACATGTAGTATACATGACAGGGTACAATATCATCACACTAGATCCATCTAACAACATCACATGAACAAGATCTGGCATGGTCAAACCATGTCAGAAAACTTGTTCTTAACTTTTCTGGGTTTTTCAGATTTTGCCAAAATTGATGGTCAAGGCTACTTTGACCCTTAATAACTTTGATTCAGTGAAAGATGTAAGTGATCTAAAGACATATATGTGTAGTCTACATGTCATTCTACAACATAAAAATAATAACATGGACAAACTATCAAACAACAGCAAGATCTAAGGCCTTGAAAATGACTGTTATACATATATCAATTCTGAAATAAATGAACATAAAGTTCAGAGTAGTGCCATAAATATATACTGAGGTTTGTCAGCCAAACCCTGCCCATTTCGAGTTACTATTAGTCATATAGACTTAGCAACCCGGGTTAATCCACTCAACCAAACAAAACTAGGAGTATGCATATCATCCTATCATAAATAATATCCGATCATTGCTATAAATGTCGGTGACGGCCTATAGCTGCCTCTTGCCCGATCATTGCTATAAATGTCAGTACAAGACCCCCGGTCAGTCTGTTACTGTCGATCTTAATAGTGTCAGTATATATATCGGTACCAAACAAAATTGGTTTCTCACAAACTATGCTTGGATATCAAATCAAAAGCATTTTTCCACAACAATAGCTCATATGACTTGGTTATGTTTGAACAAGAAATCATAACCTTTAAATAACAGAAATCATGTACATTGTATATCACCAGATCATAACTGATAAATATAAAATTTTCATTTAATAAATTAATTTAAATGAAACTGGCATTTGAAATATGAGGGTTGCATAAAATGCAGAAAAACTTGTATCTAAAATAGAAAGTTTGCACCAAGTGCAGAAAAACTTGTCTGTATCGTCGACTATTGCTACACAGTCTATTTAACTTCGTCTGAAGACCTAATATTAATAATATTGATCTCCAAGTTAGAAGAATATCATCATAATGAATCATTGTGAATTACTGTCATAAAATAACCTAAACACATTATCACATAATCCTATCGATTTATATAAGACATATAAGACCTAACCTCAAGTCAAACTATTACGATCGAGTTGAGTTTGGTACTATTTCGACGACCCGATAGCCTAATCTAATAATTATCGAGCTTAATCCCAAAAAGACTCACTTAAATAATTATATTAATTAATTTAATTATCGATTAAAACTATTTTCCTAGCTCATAACAATTTATAAATAATTATTACTATTTATCAAAAAAATTCAATCACTTATAACTTATTTATATAAATTAAATACCTCTTTATTTCCTTATCATTAATATTTATTTATTATTAAATATTAATAAAATCATACCATAATATTATCATATATTTATAATATTTTAAAGTATTGTTTATACCAATAATTGACATTTAAATCTATTATCCAATAATTGACATTAATAGTAAAATATTAATATTTTCATGACATAATATCAAAAGTTATATTTTATAACTCAAAATATTTTTCTAACCCTTAAATCATTTTTATATAATTTTAAAGCATTAATTCTATTTTCCATAATTTATTTAATATATTTATTAAATAAATTAATCACCATTAATATTAATTTATTAATGAAATTCATCACAAAATATCAAAAGTTATTAAAAATAACTTAAAATATTTTCTAACACCATAATATAATTTTTCATGATTTTTCAAGTATTAAAATTATTTTTGAAGAATTTATTTAATATTTTAATTAAATAAATTAAATACCTTTTATATTCCAAAATATTAAATATTTATGAAATATACTCAAAATAATTAAAAACTAATTTTTAGGCTTTAAATAATTTTTAAGAATTTATTTTGTATTTTTAATAATTAGAAACTAAGTTTCTCTATTTATTTAATAAAATAATAATTTTTGAAAAATAAAGTGTCACTAAAGGACCCTATAGCGACAGAACCGTCGCTATAGTTATTCTTCATAAACCCAGAACATACAATGTCAGACACCAAGTTGCTAGGTTTGACCACATATAGATCTGTGATTATAAGGTTTCTGGACTTGTAATTTTGTTAGAAATGTAGTACTAATGTAATACTACAATCACCAACTTGTTTCATGGTCATACAACAACATACCAGAAAGATCTAGACTACCAAACTTCTTGTCAGAACTGTTCTTCATTTCTGGGTTTTTTCCAAAAATGAAGAACAGTTGCAGGGTACCTACTTTGGTGCTCTGTAACTTTGATTCTAAGCTTTGTTTCTGTGATCTAAAAGTTCCAACATGTAGTATACATGACAGGGTACAATATCATCACACTAGATCCATCTAACAACATCACATGAACAAGATCTGGCATGGTCAAACCATGTCAGAAAACTTGTTCTTAACTTTTCTGGGTTTTCCAG
Organism: Panax quinquefolius; assembly: GCA_020205615.1. Lineage (NCBI taxonomy): Eukaryota > Viridiplantae > Streptophyta > Magnoliopsida > Apiales > Araliaceae > Panax > Panax quinquefolius. The sequence continues at coordinate 91,199,264 of CM035153.1, forward strand.
ATTTTGCCAAAATTGATGGTCAAGGCTACTTTGACCCTTAATAACTTTGATTCAGTGAAAGATGTAAGTGATCTAAAGACATATATGTGTAGTCTACATGTCATTCTACAACATAAAAATAATAACATGGACAAACTATCAAACAACAGCAAGATCTAAGGCCTTGAAAATGACTGTTAAACCATTCTGGATTTCTGGGTTGCCCAGAAATTAGGTTGGTCATGGTCGGTCAACCATATTTGACTGCTTATAACTTGAGATCTACACATGGTATGGATCTGATTCCACTTCCAGTCTATTCTCCTCATGGCAAAGAACAAGTCTATAACTTTAAACACAACAAATCATGAACAGGTGGAGATCTATGAGCCCTGACATTGGTTTGTCAGACCATATTTTAGGGTTCTAGGTCAGTCCTTAAAACTTAATTTTCTAACACCTAGGTGTTATGGATCCTTGATGTAACATCTTGGATTACTAAATGACATCTCTTAACACAACTTAAACAAACAAACAATAACATATAACATCAAATCATATGATCTAGCAAGTTAGAGTTTTATACCTCTTAGGCTTTGATCCTTTTGATTTCTGATCTTGAATCTGATCTAGGCAAGCTATATGGTGTTCATGACTTAACTTATCTCTCTCTCTCTCTCTCTCTCTCTCACACTCCCTATTTCGAAAATAAAGAGAGAGAATGGTCTAGGATAATATGAAAAGTAAAGTAAGTTTCTTACTTAACTTTTAAGTTATAATCTTTTGATTCATGAACTAAATCTTGCAAGGTGGCACAAAATTTGATCTTGGAAAGATAATAAGCACATGGGATAAGTCTTGGAGCAATGACTCGCCAAGATTTGGAAATCTTTTACTTAAGTTTTAAGTAAAAAGGCATTTTAGTCATTTCGCACCTACTAAGGGTATTTTGGTCTCTTCCCCTATAATTTGAAGGGTATTTTGGACATTTCACTTTTATCCCATAACTTATAACACTTAAGCTTTTATTCTTAACATTTGAATTCCTGAATTAGGGTTTTAAATATCCGAATTAGGGTTTCGAACTTTCAGAATTGAAATTAGGGTTTACCAATTAGGGTTTGCTATTTCTTACTTGATTTCCCCGATAAATTTTATACGTACTTGTGATAATATTTAATATCACAAACTCATAGTGTTACCCCTAATTAGGGTTAGGGTTCGTTTATCAGGGTTTAAGGTTTCTAAATTGAAAATTAGGGTTATCCGACATTCGATTAAGGTTTTTAATCTCTTATCAGGATTTACTAAGTTTATACCCTATTTGATCAATCATTGATCATCAATTCTATATCGTGCAAATACATATTCATCAATTCAATTTTTATAACTGTATTTTCTACCGAATCCCTATCCGGACTTAAGGTTAGGGTTTCTATTCTCAGTTAAGCACAATTCTACTCATATTTATTAGTCAATACACAAATTGAACACTTCTCTAGACTTGTATCATAGATATTTAACAGAATATTGATAATCAATATAACTATCAAATAAAAAATAAAAAAAATTATTCGTAAAATTCCAGATCCTCACAGAAGTACTATTCGCGGGGTACTATTCACAAAGTACTATTCACCCAGGATACTATTCATGACAAAAATTTATTTCTTTTCTGTTCAAATCATTTTTGTTACAATATTATTCTTGAATTTTACTCCACAAAGCAGTATCATGTTGACAATTTTGACATTATTGAATTCTAGATAAATTAATTTATAAATCTTTAAAAATTTATTCTTTATTTTCTTTTAATTGAATTCTTATATCATTTTCATCATCCTAATGCTTATATTGTGATGAAATTCATCTTTGACTTACGTGCATAGATGGACTGTTGATTGGTATGATTATGACCATGAATCATTCGGTATAATCATGACCTGTAATGTTACAAATGATGTGGTAAAAGTCCTCATTGGCCCGTTGTGCATTGATGGACAGTTGTTAGTATGATCATAACCATTGTTGATTACATGAATATCCTTCGCCCCGCTACTACAAAACATTAAATAGATAACGCGTAAAAAACATTGTGGTTGCTATCACAGAAACGTCGTGGTTAAGGCTGTCATCTATTTAACACCCTTTACACAACGTTTTTAAAACGTTGTTGTTTGACACATTATACAATATTTTTTTCTAAAAAACGTTATAGATTTGTTTTTCAAAAATTATTAGATGCTTGAAAACGTTGTGGATGATATGATTCCACAACGTTTTCTGGCTAAAAATGTTGTAGTTTAATATATCAGACAACGTTTAGACATATTTACACAACGTTTAAAATATGTTATCTATTTAGACAAATTTATATAACGTTTTTAAAACGTTGTAGTGTGACTTAAAAATGTTGTAATACATGCAACAACGTTGTAGTTGTGCTGCATACACAACATTTTTAAAAAGAAAAAAAAGTTGTGGTTCACCTATATTACCAGTGCACCTGCAATCTGCTAATGTCATAATATATAGCTAAAAAAGGTCTAAATTCTCATTTAAATTTAAAGCCAAAATGTATCAACCATTCAAAATACATCCCAATAATACTATTCGTTTACAGTTTCAAATTACTATATCCACAAAATATATACCAAACTATCCATATATACATCTCAAGTTCACTTTTCAATATAAATTACTACTATATTGAATTGTGAATTTGATTACATCCATAAAATAAACCAAAATATCCATAAAATTAAGCTACTACCTAAGCATGTGCAAAAAAGCCTAGGTTCTCCCAAAATACGTACATTCATCCACAACTTCCTGTGTGCTTCATCAAAGTATGCATCTCTCCATTCTCCTGTTGTACAGCCTCAAATACTTGGTCATGAAGAGATGGAGCTTCTAAAATGGACTCATGAAAGATATGTAGAACTAATATAAATTCATTGTAGAAATTAAAACCTGAGGTTCATGGTGCTATCAAATGTTAAATTTCACTTTTCTCAGTTCTCTTGGATTGGCCTTGTATAATAACAACACATTGGCTGATGTGAGGGATTCCTTTCAATGTGAAGTACTACAATAACAACACATTGACTTGGAACTCTTAAGCATCTTACAAAAGCAAGGTGGGGAAGCACAACGAACTCCCATTGCACATTCTATATCAACTCTTGACAATGTTGATCGTTAAAAATTACTCAACAACGATAATAGTAATAGACAATAAAGCAAAACAAATGAAGTCATTACTTCTGCATAACCAGTAAAACACTCATGCATCAAGACCCATATCAAGACCCATATCACTTGATGCAATAATGTTATGCAATCAAAGAAAGCACTCAAATACAGGTGGTCACCAAATTCACTACTTAATGCACAATAATAGCTCGTTCACGGTTACATTGAACCATTCTGACCACTCAAATTTGAGAGCGTCTCAACATAAAACCTTATTCACCAACAATGTCTGCTCATAATTCGATGTTCAAAATAGATGGACCGGGAATTGAAAATAATAGATATTATACAGTATCCAAAAAAAAAATTAGAAATAATGCAGTTTTACGCATAAGATTAGAAACAAAATCCTCAAGATTCACATATTGCAACACTATCCTACTGTTACATACCTTGAGAATGCGTGACATAAAGGAGGTGACATCAAGGGATAATGCATGTTTTGTTGCTTCTTTTCTCATGAATTCTACGTAGGCTGACCTGCTTAAGCACAGTAACTTAGTATAGCATGACTATAAAGTCCAAGACAGACATGGTTTAGAAAGTAAATCAGAACTTGCATATGGGAAACCTCACCCTTTTGGTTGCCCTGTCCCTGCATCCGTCAAAATAACCACTGTAAGACCCCAAATTATTATAAATAAAATCAAATTTCCTCTATTTATTATTTTGAAATAATAAGGGTTGATTTGATTAATGTGATTAGTTATGGGTAAAATGCGCAAATATTTCAAATATGCAAGTGGTTATAAAATATTCATTTTTATCGGAGAATATTCGTTTGTGGTGGTGGAATATTCTTACCGCCGTCGAGAATATTCGTATGCGGCGGTAGCGACCTTAATATTGGGCCCCATAACGGAAAGCGATTGGACGAAGAAAACGACAAGTATAAGTTATTTATAAATAATGACGTAGTTGTTACCGTTAATACTGTTGGAATACCCGGTGGTTAAAACACAGTAGCACACGGTATTGCACCAATTATTAATTCTTACGTAGGAAGGCATTACTCAATAATTGTTACAGTAGTTACTGTTCAATATTTTATTTTATTCAATAATTGCTACATTGATATTTTATATTATTGTTGTTTCAATAATTGTCACTACACAGTATTTTCATTATCAGATCAATAATTCATATTATTTGAATAATATTATTAGATAACATTATTGGCAATGTCTAGAAAGTTACATACAGGAGAGGTTTGGTCACCTAATTGCGCGCCAAGATGGAGAAATCCTTATTGAAAGCCCCTCTTTCCTGGAACCTGCACAGTTGTCGATGATTGTGATTACTGAATATTATTTGTAAATAATTAATTATTAATTTATATGATAAGGAAAATATTCATTTTATGTGGATATAGATGGAAAAAATTTTAATGTGACAATTGTTGAAAAATTGTTATTTTATCTTTTCTGATAAATAATTCATTTAAATATATTATTATATTTTAATAATATAATAATAGTGATATTTTTACAATGAATGTGGGATATAAGAGTATATGAGGAGGAAGAGTATTTTTGTTACAAAAATTGTTTAAAACATGTTTGTGGGCCCATTTCTGGACTGAAATTTGATTATAGCCTGTAAAATCGTCCGTTTGTGGATTTCGGTCCATTTCTGTTTGGAATTTAGAAAAACTTAAACTTACAAAGTTGTAGAGAATGAAATTTCCTATGAAAAAAACATAAGGTTCGAATTTTTCTGAAAAAGGGCTATTTACTATGAATTATTGAAGTTCCGGAGTTCCAGAATAATTAATTTTTGAAGTTTTAAATATTATTTTAATAAAAATGTTTTTTACACTTTGGTGGGCCCCACTTGCACATGTTAATGAGCTGAATTCAGATTCAAGAGGTGGTAGTGAAAAGTTTATAATTATATTATTTTATTAAATTTTCTGTTTTGGTGTTCTAAGCATTTTCCTATAAATAGGGTGCTTAGGTTATAATTGAAAATCACACCAGAAACTGAAGTTTTCTCTCTATATTATCGAGCGTATTCTTGTGAGTATTTTGATACTTTGAGTGTTGCTATATGGTCTGCAAGTTCCTTCAAAGACTATATCCAAAAGATTCCAAAAATAAGTTGTTTTTTAGGTAAGGGATATTATTTTTTTTTTAAAATGATAATATTTCTTTCAATATCATTATGCCAGAATATTGGTAAGATTTTTCTTGTGAAATTCTTGTCTTTTAGTGTCGGGGTTACTATTCACGTATACGGCACTATTCACAGAAAAATTAAATTTTTATTTTTTATCCAAAATATCTATTATGGATACTAGCTTTGATTGTATTCATGTTTTAATCATTCTTGAATTTTACTTCACTATGAGTATTTATGAAGTATTTTTGAACTCGGATTGTTTAAAGTACGAATCCTTAATATTTATTTTTTTGTTTCACTAGATTCGTTTTCTTTAAAATATTTTTCATCATCCTCGGTCCTAAATGATGATAATCTTTGAATATCTTTGGCTTCGTAGTAGTGCAGATTAATGATTTTCGATGAATATCTTTTTGCTGTAGTCAAAGATGAGCAGTGTTGAGATGAACATGACCAAATCCGATGAATATCGTTGGCTCAGTAGTCTGAATGAATATTTGATTCAAGATGAATATTGATTGATGTTACAGAGATAAAATATTGACGATGAACTTTTAAATTCATAGATAATAGTAGATTTCATTCTCTACGTAACTCATCTATGAATTATTATTTCCGCTGCGAATATTGATCTGAAACTTGTTGTCTATTGTATTTTATCAAATTTTTTTCCCTGTTGAAGACTAACGATAATTTGTTCTATATTATCTTAGTCATAATATTCTTTACTGGGCTAGTTGAACTCACCCTTTTCCTTTTTGTTCCATTTTTCTTCTCAGGAGGCGAGAATGCAGCAAGTACTAGTCGGGATATGGAATGAATGTCCTAGGAAGTTATTTTAGTAGTCCTCACCATTTTTGTGAAATAATGTATCAATAATTATAATGAGAACTTATTTGAGTGTGAATATTGTCTAGATGACAATATTTGTATTTAAACTCACAGTTTATGTATTGTATTAATAAAGTTGTAGTTGTTTCTGTACTATATTATTGACGACTCAAAATGGGTGATGTAAACCTATTTTGGGGGCGTCACAACCACTTTCAGAACGTCTCCAAATTTGTTGAAGTGCCGAGAAAGACTATCCTTGGTGGCAGCAAAATGATCCTGTAGAAAAAGGCCACTATGTCAGAACGGAGAATAATATATTAGCCAAGTTTCATGTCATTAATATAGGTCATTACATTACTAACGAATATTGTCCGTGAATCAGTATCCTTAGCAGCATGACCACTGGAATACAAACCTGCACACAATCACCCAAAAACCTTGATAAAACGTAAAACATAGTAAATAACTAAATGCAGACCACCTAAAATATAACTGCAACCTATAACTGCAACCTAACAGGGGAAAAAACTAATAAAGAACCTTTTGTTAAGAAGCCATGAAAAAAAGGTCAACTTCCATCACGGAAAACCTAAAAAGGATCACATTTGATACCGCAACATATAATCATCAATAAGTTGATCAATTTTAAAGGAAATTTTGACGGTAGTTACTACTACTTTCTCAGTACTCTAAGAATGAGCACTTGCAATTGTATGTCAGCCTCTCATCCCTTCGGCTTTCCTCCTCCTGCAAAGAGATGAAAAATAAAGGGTGAATAAACCAGCTAAAATTATAATGCTTATCAACAAACTAAGAGGTATATGGAATGCACGAGCAAAGACTGAAGAAAGTTACTGCTCTTATTCTTGCAAACAAAAATTCAAATATTCATGGTGTCATTCCACGATTGAGACTGAGCTTGATTCCTAGCTCATCGATGTCGCCAAGCATTGTGTATGTCTTCCTGCTTCCGGTCTACAAGGTTAATTATCCATATCGAAATAAGAATATTTGTCAAGGAATCCTTCTTGGAAAATAAGACTAGGAAAGGGAAAAAGAACAAAGAGAGGCAGAAAGGAATATATAGTCTAAAGAAGATGAGCAAAAAATATGTACACTCTAAAGAACTAAAATTTCTGTTACAAGCATACCTAGCGCAAAGTAACAGAAGAAAATGTGATGCATAAATCAAGCCAGAAAAACTCAGATCCACAACATAGTTTGAACAAATTTATTGATCAAACGTCTACTATTTTCAATAATTATGAATATTGGAAACCTTAGTGACTAAAACACTAGAAAAATAGAAATTGATCCTTGAGTCAATGTAAACATTGATATGCTTTCACAGTTCAGTATAAACCATCAAAATCTAATGTGTTTTGTGCCCACTTGACTCTCCTGCTCTATGTCATGAGTGTATAAAGAAATTAAGTCCACGTGTCACTACTCGGAGATGGGCATTAAATAAGGAGTACAAACAACAAAACCATACAGACTTAAGTCTTAAGCAATGGTCGCAGTGCTTAGTCCACATCACAAAGAACTTTTTAATTAAGAACAACTAGTATAGTTTAAAATAACACAAAATTGGTCAGCTTTGCAGGCACAAAATTATGTCTGCAAGATTTATAAGACTCGAGTACTGTCAATATACTATTTGGTTAAGCAGCAGATAGTTCAAAGACTCCAAATAAAAGGAGCAGCCAATGTTTAAGATAATTAACTACTGACTACCTCATAATCATACAGTCAAAAGATAAAACCATTAAAGGTTCAGTCAAGGCTGCTTATTATAAGGGTCTCCTTAAAAAATACAGTGTTGTGATAATTTAACACAAAAAAGAATAACATCTTGTTTGGTATAAGGTTTTATATATAAAAAGAAAAAACTAAACTAATTTATAGCATCATCTAGCCAATTACCAATAAAATTCAAAATTTATTTAATCATACAAACAACTATAAACATTATTACACTAAGCTGACATATAGTCATTCAATAAACTTACAAACTTGGTGCAGCAAGATCATCCCCTAAACAAACTTAATGCACATACCAAACTTGCTGCAGCACTGGCCTTTCCCTGTTCTTAAAAAGCCAATTTCCTGAGGTCCCACCACTTAAGGGGTCTGATGGGATAGTCATCAACTTGTCCTGCAATAAAAAGGGTAAAGAATGGAAAGTATTTCAAGCATGTATTAACAAGCACTACAGTCTGAGACTAGAGACAGCTATTGATCATAAAAGCGATTGGAATATTGAGAGCACCGAGCATGATGAAAAATATACTAATAGGCAAAAATGGACAGCTAAAAGATCCAAACCTTATAAATGTCCGCAGGAGATTTGGGCTCCATAACTTCTATATCACGAGCAAGTGTAAGATAGCCTTCACATAATTTTGTATTGTAAAGAATGTCTTGTAATGCTTCTCTGTCTTCGTCATCTTCACACATTTCATCATCGATCACCTTTAGAGAACATTTTAGACATATATATAGGTAATTGGATAATAAAAGGCACTTATCCAGTCTCAAATATTATACTTATGAAACAACTTTCTAGTACCTGAAACATATTCTGGAACATATTCTAGTACTTATGAACATGAACATTCTAGTACCTAAAACTCATAGTCACTAGACATGGATAATCTTAGCAGGTTTGAGCTTCAATGAACAGAAAAACTTGCATTAGATAAAATGATCCATTCAATTTAGGCACCAAGAGAGAAATAAAAGCAGCTAATTACAAAGATTTTACAAATAACACTGAGCATGATCCAACAGCACCTGAAACAATAGCATAGGAAAAAAGAAGGATCATATGCCAATAGGACTTGAGGTCATTCCTAGGAACAGAAATCAGTGATTCTCCTTTCCTGTATTCACTCAACTAGGAATATGCAAATCAAAACTAAACCATATCAATTTTTCAATGAACTTTAGAAGCACCATAAATTTACACCAGAAATATCTCCTCCAAACATAATCAAAAGAGATACATTATGTATTTGCTATCTATAGTAAAATACCATCAGATTTAGAATTCAAGGACTTGCTCGAACTAATATTAAATGAAATGGCTACCAAGTACAGCATGTATAGACTGCTCAAACACATGCACACATTGAAGCCATTTTGACTGCTTGGGTTCAGTTGTTGATAGTTGCTATTTTACCAAAAACTATACCTAATGCCATACATCCTTCTGAACAGGGCATATGCACACCACCTGGACACATGCAAAAACTTCTGAAACATGCAAAAAGGTTTTAATTCAGACATAAACTCGGGCCATTTTGACTGCTTGGATACAGTTATTCAAGTTCGATACAAGAAACAAAAATTTGCAAAAAAAATAAAGGAGAGAAAGATGTAGAGAAAAGCAGCTAAGCTGTAAAACATTCAACGAATAACTTGCAAATTTGGGCACATATGGTAATGTAGTTTGAAATCTATAAATTGATCCTAACAATATGTAGACCAAGATTACCTATCACTTCCCAAAAGAAAAAAGAAAAGAAAAAGAGAATTCTAGAATAACAAAATTGTTCAAGCATTCTCTCATGTAGATGAAAGGTCCAATGTTTTTAGTTCCTAAACTCTATAGCCATGACTCTAAAGTAAATTAGCATTCTTAGAGATACAATAAACAACAATATACACTTCTGTAACTTACTGCATTCCATCTAAGTAGGATCTTGTAGTTCCATTGAAAGCGCCAGATAATGATGTTAAGCTTAATACCCAGTACTCAAAAGTGTTTTCATGTCCCTTAAATGCCTGAAATTAAGTCAACAATGATTCTTCGTCATGAAGAAATTGGATTTACTAACAAGTTAATTAATTAAATGAAAATTAGACCAACCTTGTCTGCAAGCATTTGTTGCAAAACACGAACAACCTGTGCATGGGGCTTATTTGAGCTTGGTTTGGCCTAAGTTGGCCTCGTGGCTCAAATCGAGCCTAACATCCCTTGAGCTACTATGCCCCCTTCTTCACTTAGATTGACTTGATACATGACTTGATATAGGAGAAAATGGGCCAGGACACATGATCCATTTCATCCACTCATTTTGTCTCCTTACTTTGTCATTCTGCAAAAGGAATGGAATGTATATTTAGACACACGTGATGCAACAAGATAACATTTTAACAGTGTTGTTTCAGATATTAGTGAATTCAAGGTAAAAGAATGGTGGGTTGGGTGGGAAGAGAGATATCTCTGCAAAATGATTTCCGCCACAATAGTAAGAGGAAAAGAAACTTCTGTAAAATTCTGAAAAATACCTGCACTTCCACAACCGTCGAAGATTGAACAGCATTCAATATGAGCTGAATATTATCTGTCAAAAGCATAACCTGCAAAAGAACAAATGAATGAAACATGAAATGGAATACTTTCCTACAAGTGCAAGGTCGTCGCAAGTCATGCTTTGAGTAGACTAATGTTGAAAATCACACACGATATCAAAAATTTTGGAATGTCAAAGCTTTTTTAGTTCCGAGACAAAAATACTACATCTAAATCTGTAGAACTAAAACATCTGTTGATTTGCCTCCTCCCTTTAGTCCCTCCAATTACTAGCAAATTGAGAGACAAGCCTTCCTAACTAGCCTAAAATGTATTGCACAAAAATTAAAACTGTTAAAATAAGAAATTTGTACAATTACTGTCTTGTGGAAATCCCTGCTGTGCTCACATATGGGGGCTCTTGTGGGCATTCTCCCTAATCTGCACTAAAGGTCTAGCTTGGATGTGTTCAGTAAATTGGATGTAAAATACAGTTTGGAAGAGAGCAAAATACACACACAAAATTGACTTGAAAAGCAACGGAAAACAAAACAAACTAGAATGAAAGAAAGAGACATTGCAATTAATAAAAAAGAATCACCAGATACACACGGAGACAAGTAGAAATAGAACAAGTCATCATTGAGATGGGTTTAAAATGCTAATTAAATCCCAAATGAGATAGCAAAACAAAAGGCTTAATCAGTACTAGAAAGGCGACATTTTGACTAACCTGAATCGATGAGAATACAGCCTCCCTTCCCATTACTTTCTCAGACGATAGATACTATATGAGCTCTTCCGTTCAGAATTTCAAGGCTTGAATTTACTAGCTGTTCAGCAAACGCAGAATATCATCTTCGTTAGTAAATGGACTTGAATCGGTAATGTCTTCAGAAGGCAGCGTGAAGCCGGTGAAGGAGAAGGAGAGTCCCAAGCTGGCACTCGAAGCTCGGCTAAGGGCTGCACCGCTGCTTAAATCATCAAGATCTGAAATGAAATGAAAATAAACAAGATCTGAGATGAAATTGATGGACCTGGAGGGCTTGAGAGGGTTAGGGCTTCGATTGAGAGGTTTGATAAGGTATGAAATCACACTAGGACTTCAATTGAGAGGTATGATAAGGTTTGGCAGTTCGATTGAGAGAAGGAATAAGGTCTGACTATAGGATTGTTGTGGTTTAGAACTTAGAAGGAAGCAAGTGACCGAAACCCTTGTTTAAGTCTAACCCAATCGTAGATCTAAAGAACTATGCTCCTTTTAATTTCAAATTTTCCTTCCGCCTTTTTATTTTTTTGCTCCGTGTTTTTTATATAGATAACGATTTTTTTTTAAAAAACGTTAAACGTTAAACATTTTTTATAAAAATGTCATCTTTTAAGTGTTGTCTTTTCATTATTTTGTACTAGTGCCCGTAGTGCAGGGATGATTTGATGAAGTAGTTTATTTATTAAACTGAGTCTCAACAATAAAGTTGATGAAAAACTTTTTAAATCATAGAAGATAGTAGATATCATACTCTACTTGACTCTTCTAATGGATTGCTTGTTCCGCTGCAGTTAAACTTGTTGTTTATTAGTTAACACTGTTGAAGACTAATGATAATTTATTCTGCATTATCTTAGTTATAATATTTCTTCTTGAAATTTGATTGAAATTTCCTTTTACTTTCATTGTTCTCTTCAGGAAATAAGAATTTAACCGGGACTAGTCGGGGAATGGAGTAATGGTCCGAGATAGTGGCTATAGTAGTCCTCACTATTCTATGAAATAGTGTGATAATAAATGTAATGAGGACTCCATTTGAGTTTGGATATTGTCTAGAAGACAATATTCGTGTAAAAACTCTCAGCTATGCTTTTGTCATATTATATAAAAGAAGTTTGTATTTGATTTATGTACCAAGTATTTGGCAACTCAGAATAGGTGATGTATACCTATTTTGGGGGCGTCACAGTTGGTATCAAAGCTTAGGGATATGATCCCTGGCTAAGATGTGAGACTAGAACTAAGAGGGGAGAGACGGGTAATTCCTTTGCTAGTATGACCTACGTAAGCTTATTTATTATTTAATTGGTCGGTCAGTGTATAGGGATAATATGTGGCATCTCAATTAACCCTTATTTTGTGGTGGTGATTGAAAATGACATCTGAAAATGTTGAGATAAGCAATGAAGCACATGAGACCGTTTAGTCACCAACGATCAATACCCAAGATAATGTGCATCAAGAAGGCAATAATCCTCAGGAAAACAACAACACCGGCCAGATGATGAACGATGGGATGTTCAGAGGCTTTATGCAATTCATGCAACATCAGGCGAGAGAGACTCTTGTTCAAAATGCAGGTGGAAACACTGGCAATTCTCAGATGGTCACTGCTAAGCAATTCAAGGAGCTGGGACCACCAGAGTTTTTAGGAGAGCCAAAACCACTTAAGGAAGAGACGTGGATAAAGCAGATCACCAAGATATTTGATGTCTTGGGATGCTCCGAGGAGCAAAAGGTTCCCTTTGCCACCTTCATGTTGAGAAGAGAGCGATTCTTTGGTGGGAATCGAAAAAGCGTACTCAGCCTGCCACACTCAAAATGTCTTGGAAAAAGTTCCAAGAACTGTTCAACGACAAGTACTTTCCCGAAAGTATTCGTCACATGAAAGAGGTGGAGTTCATCAAGCTGGAGCAAAACAATATGACCGTGTCGCAGTACGAAGCTAAGTTTGCTGAGTTGTCCCGGTTTACGTCCCACTTGGTTGATAATGAGAAGAGAATGACGCGAATGTTTCTAAGAGGTTTGAAACACGAGATATGTCAATACCTAATTTCTCACAAACTTTGTTTGTATTCAGATGTTGTGAATAGGGCTCAGTTATTGGAGCGCGATAATGAGTCAACCCAACCAAGAGAGAGCGGCGGTGCAAGAAATGATAATACCAATGGTAGCGATCGTGAGCGGTGACAACAAACGTGGAGGGAATCAACATACCAGAAATTGTAACCACTTTGGTGGTAATCATGGCCAAGATAATAGAAGTTGAAATTTCAAGAAGAGAAGGTTCAACAATGATGGAAAGACGTCAGCACCAACACCTATTGTTAAGGAAGGAGAATGACTGCCGGTCGTATGTTACAAAAGCGGATGGGAGGGACACATCAGTCCAAACTGTACACAGCAGTCCAAAGCATGTTACAATTATGGAAGAGAAGGTCATCTAGCCCGATTTTGTCGTGCACCGAAGTTAAGTCCAGCTGGGATGGAGGCATCAAAGGCCATCCCAGACAAGACAAAACCAGTAGTTCAAGGGAGAGCGTTTGTCCTAACCTCCCAAAAAGTGAGGAATCCGAACGAGGTGATCACGGGTAAGCTAATCATAAACTCTTGCGAAGTCTATACCTTATTTGATACCGGTTCTACCCATTCTTTTATTTCTCCTACTTGCGCTCAACGTTTAAATTTAATTCCGGAGAAATTAGACTTTGACTTATCTGTTAAAACTCTGTTGGGAGAAACCTTCATTACATTCACTATTATAAGTCTTGTTTGATTCAAATCGGCAGCCGCACATTACCTGTCGATCTTATCTCTTTGAAAATACTTGCATTTGATGTGATTTTAGGGATTGATTGGTCGACCACTCATCATACTAAAATCGATTATTTTCGTAAGGTTGTTAGTTTTTATATTCCTAACCAACCTATTATGTGAATTCAAGCAACCAAACCACTAAAGTCAATCACTGTCATATCAAGCCATAAAGCTATCCGTTTATTAAAAAATGGATGTCAAGCTTTCTTAGCCCATGTCACGGATTTAAACAAAAATACGTCAGATTTAAATGATATTTCTATTGTTAATAAATTTCCTGACGTATTCCCTGAAGAACTTCATGGCCTTCCCCCAGAGCGTGAAATCGAGTTTGGTATTGACCTTGAACCAGGTACAAAAACCATTTTCAAAGCCTCATATCGAATAGCTCCTATTGAACTTCAGGTGTGAAAAACCCAACTACAGGAATTGTTAGATATCGGTTTCATTCGTCTTAGTACGTCCCCTTGGGGTTCTCCTGTTCTATTTGTGAAGAAGAAAGATGGAAGTATGCGCCTTTGTATTGACTATCGGGAGTTCAATCATATCACCATCAAAAATAGGTACCCGTTGCCTCGCATTGATGACCTTTTTGACCAGTTGCAAGGCACCAAATTTTTTTTAAAGATCGATCTTCGTTCCGGATATCATCAGTTAAAGATTAAAACCGATGACATTCCAAAGACTGCTTTCAAAACTCAGTACGGGCATTACGAATTCTTAGTCATGTCTTTTGGATTGACTAATGCTCTTGCTACCTTTATGGATATGATGAACTGAGTATTTAAGGAATATTTGAATCATTTTGTGGTCGTCTTTATTGATGACATCCTCATATACTCCAAAAGCCATGAAGATTATGAACAACACTTGAGGCTGATACTCCAAAAGCTTCGTGAAAATAAGCTATATGCCAAGTTGAAGAAATGCGAGTTCTGGCTTGAGAAAGTAGCATTCCTTGGGCACTTGATATCAAATCACGGAATATCTGTTGACCCAGAAAAGATTAAAGCAATACAAAGCTGGGAGCAACCTAAGTCAGTGACCGAAGTACGTAGCTTTTTGGGCTTGGCTGGTTATTATCGAAGATTCATGGAAGGATTTTCTCGAATTGCTACTCCATTAACTTAGCTAACTCGAAAAGATATAAAATTCGGTTGGAGTGAGGAATGTGAGAAGAGTTTTCAAGAACTCAAGAGGAGGCTCATTTCAGCACCTGTTTTGACAATACCATCTGGTTCGGAGGGATTTGTCATCTACAGTGATGCTTCAGGCAGAGGGTTAAGATGTGTTCTCATGCAACATGGAAAAGTCATAGCCTATGCCTCACGACAACTCAAAGAATATGAGAGGAATTATCCTACTCATGATCTAGAGTTGGCAGCTGTCGTTTTTGCACTTAAAATCTGGAGGCATTACCTGTATGGGGAGAAAGTGGAGATCTATACAGATCATAAAAGCCTCAAATGTTTCTTCACCCAAAAGGAGCTCAACATGCGGAAATGATGTTGGCTTGAGCTGTTGAAAGATTACGATCATACAATTTAATACCACCCTGGAAAAGCTAACGTAGTAGCTGACGCATTGAGTAGAAGATCATATGCGGGTACGAGTACGATATTGTCAACGCAAAGACCCATTTTGTATGACTTATAAAGGATGGAGATAGAGTTAAAGACTCTAAGGACCCATGTGATGATGTCAAATATACGAGTAGAACCGACTTTAATCGATAAAGTTAAAGATGCTCAAGCTACAGACCTGGAGCTGATGCGTATGAGGAAGAAAGTACAAGAAGGTGCTATTCCGGAAGAAAGAATCGATGAAGAAGGAATACTTCGAGTTAACTCCAGACTTTGTGTTCCTAACGACTCTGACTTGAAGTATAAAATCATGATGGAGGTGCACAACACACCGTTTGCAATCCATCCTGGGAGTACCAAAATGTATCATGATCTTCGATATACATTTTGGTGGAGCAATATGAAGAGAGAGATAGCGGATTTTATCTCAAGGTGTTTAACTTGTCAACGTGTCAAGGCGGAACATCAAGTGCCAAAAGGTCCATTGCAACCACTTGAAATTATAAAATGGAAGTGGGAGCATATTACCATTGATTTTGTTACCGGTCTTCCCAAGGTTTCTCAAGGCATAGATGCGATTTGGGACATTGTTGATAGATTGACCAAGTCTGCTCATCTTACCTATACGAGAAACTTATTCACTTGAACGTCTTACTCGTATGTACATAAATGAGATTGTAATACTACATGGTATGCCAGTATCCATATTTTCTGATCGAGACCCAAGATTTACTTCAAGATTTTGGGTTAGTTTGCAAAAACTATGGGCACAGATTTACGATTCAGTTCGGCATATCATCCTCAAACGAACGGCCAGTCGGAGAGGACTATTCAAACTCTTGAAGATTTATTAAGACTCTGTGTCCTTGACTTCAAAGGAAGTTGGAACAAGTTCTTACCATTGGTGGAATTCTCCTACAACAGTAGTTATCAAGCAAGTATTGGCATGGCTCCATTTGAAGCGTTGTATGGAATCAAGTGTCGTTCTCCAGTATGCTGGGATGAGGAGGGTGAAGCAACGTTGTTGGGACCAGAATTGGTATGCATGACTACGGAAAAGATTCAAATGATCCGACAACGTATAAAAACCTCACAAGATCGACAAAAGAGTTATGCTGATCTTCATCGAAAGGACATGGAATTCAATGTTGGAGATCATGTGTTGTTACGTGTTGTTCCATGGAAAGGAGTTGCAAGATTTGGAAAGAGAGGAAAGCTCAATCCTCGATCGAGTAGGAACTGTGGCCTATAGACTCGCCTTACCGCTAAGTATGTCTCATGTTCATAACGTTTTTCAAATATCTATGTTACGTAAATATGTGAAAGACCCGAACCACATTATTGAATTAGAACCGGACGAGATAGCGAAAGATTTAACATATGAAGAGGTACCTGTTAAAATCTTGGATAAGAAGGATCATATTCTATGCTCCAAGGTTACACCTCAAGTCAAAGTTTTATGGAGAAACCATGATGTTGAGGAAATGACCTGGGAGTTAGAATCTGAAATGAAGTCAAGGTATCCTCACCTCTTCGACATACCAAGTACGTACCTTAATTTCGAGGATAAAAATTCATAAGAAGGGGAGGTTGTAAGACCCCAACTTTTATGAATAAAGATTAATATTTCTTGAAATATATTTTTGAATATTATGGTGTGGATTTGATATAATAGTTGTGGGTAATATTTACAAATTTTGCAAAGTAAGCAAGTGGTTATAAAATATTCGATTGGTCGGAGAATATTCGTTTTAACAAGGAATATTCGTACAATGGCACAATCATTGGTGGACCCCACAACGGAAGTATTGTCGGAGTTAGAAAACGACATAAATATCTTTAATAAAAATAACGGCAAAAGTTTTACCGTTAAACTGTTGAACTATCCGGTAGTAAAAGTACAGTAATATGTGAGGTTGCATAGTAGCACACGATATTGTACAGTATCTTTGATTATTGATTCTTACGTGAGAAGTCACTCAGTTATACTCAATTATTGCTACAGTAATTGCTGCATAATATCTCTCATATTATTGATTCAATTATTATCATAGTATCATCTGCATAATATTTTATATTATTAAATCAATAATTGAGACGACAAAGTTATTCATATTATTATTTGCAATATTGATGATGTCTAGAAAGTTTTGTCGAAGAGAGATTTGGTCACCTAATTGCGCGCCAATATGGAGAAATCCTTATCGGAAAGCCCCCTCTTTCCTGGGAATGATCTGGTTGTTAAATATTGTGAGTTATAATATTAATGATGAATAAGTTTGTGTGGATTAAAGATGAAATTGATATTTCCATTGTGTTGGGATTATTAGTGTTAATGGAAATCGACATTTATTTCGATAATAATTAATTTCTGGAGGTTAAAGTGATCAATCGGGTATTTAATCGGATAAATGAGTAATTAATTGTTATTAATTCACATGCTTATAACTATTTGTTCACATGTATGTACTATTAATTCACATGCATGCACTATTAGGGGAGGTGGTGCAAGATTGATAATACTTATATGACTAAATTAAAAATAGAGGTATAGATGAAGATACTATACTGTAACTATTTTTTCACATGTATAGAACTATTGATTCACATGAATGTACTATTGATTCACATGCATGTACTATTAGGGGAGGTGGTGAAAATTTGATAATACTTGCAAGACTAAATTAAGAATGAAGGAAAAGATGAAGGTATTATACTGTAATATTTTGAGCCCCAAAATGTGAAATTATCTAAACTATGTTTTCCTATAAATAGAAGCTCGTTATTCTTTCATTCTCACCAATTTACTAAGACTCACAAGAGCAATTATAGATAGAGAAGTTATCGTGAGAAAGAAGAAGAGTATTCTGCTACTTCACTATTCTAGTATCCAGTATTCTTCTAAGGTAAGTGATATTATTTTTTTTAGTATTCGTAACAAATAATATTTTCTTCCATACTCTGTAGTATGTGAGTAATATTATTTCGTTTCGTATTCCTACTTTGACACTCATTCTGTTAAAGTATTGCTTCGATACTCTGTGAAATTAGTAGAATATCCTTGAAATTTGTGCTTTATCTAGTATCGTTTCACAAGGATATTTTTTTGAATATTTTTGTTAAATTTTAAGCTCTTCATGCCGGAGTATTGTTCACAAAATACTATTTACAAAGTACTATTCATGGGGTACTATTCACGAAGTACTATTCACAGGTACTATTCACAAAGTACTATTCACAAAGTACTATTCACAGGTACTATTCACAAATTACAATTCACTAAGTACTATTCACGGGATACTATTCATAAAGTACTATTCACCCAGAGTACTATTCATGACAAAAATTGATTTCTTTTCTGTTCAAATTATTTTTGTTACAATATTAATCTTGAATTTTACTCCACAAAGCAGTATTATGTTGACAATTTTGACATTGTTGAATTCTGGATAAATTAATTTATAAATCTTTAAAAATTTATCCTTTGTTTTCTTTTGATTGAATTCTTATATCATTGTCATCATCTTCATGTTTATATTGTGATGAAAGTCATCTTTGGCTTACATGCATAGATGGACTATTGATTGGTATGATTATGACCAGGGATCATTCGGTATAATCATGACCTGTAATTTTATAAATGATGTGGTAAAAGTCCTCATTGGCCCGTAGTACATTGATGGACATTTGTTGGTATGATCATGACCATTGATGATTACATGAATATCCTTGGCCCGTAGTGCAGGGATGATTCGATGATGTGGTTTATTTATTAAGCTGAATCTCAGCAATAAAGTTGATGAAAAACTTTTTAAATTATAAAAGATAGTAGATATCATGCTCTACTTAACTCTTTTAATGGATTGTTTGTTTCGCTGCAGTTAAACTTGTTGTTTATTAGTTTAACACTGTTGAAGGCTAATGATAATTTATTCTGCATTATCTTAGTCATAATATTTTTTAATGGGCTAGTTAAGCTCACCCTTTTGCTTTCATTGTTCTTTTCAGGAAATGAGAACGTAGCCGGGACTAGTCGGGGAACGGAGTGATGGTCCGAGATGGTGGCTATAGTAGTCCTCACTATTCAATGAAATAGTGTGATAATAAATGTAATGAGGACTCTATTTGAGTTTGGATATTTTCTAGAAGACAATATTCGTGTAAAAACTCTCAGCTACGCTTTTGTCGTATTGTATAAAAGAAGTTTGTATTTGATTTATGTACCAAATATTTGGCGACTCAGAATGGGTGATGTATACCTATTTTAGGGGCATCACAGCTGCCCTTTAGGTGTGTCCGAGGCTTAATTGGGCATTTTGTCCTAAGTCTTTTGGGGCGTAGCTGTGCTGTGTCCAAGGGTTAATTGGGCGCAACAGTGCTCTAGGTGTGTCAGGTGTGACTGTTTTGACCTCCTGTAGTAAAATAACCATAAATTTTTCATACAAACCCCGAATGAGGCGGTTCAGGATGATTCAGAAAGATAACGAGTAGACCTAAAACTTTAATTCTTTAAGGTTTTCTATTTGAGGTCGGGAACAAGGGTCAAAATGGCCATATTTGGGACTATTGTGTTTTCGGAGGCAATCAGAGGGCGTCGGGCATGCACGTATGCAAGTGTAGTGCTTCTGACGATATAAGATATTGTTCTAAGTTATAAAACATGAATTTTAGTAAATATAATGATAATTAACATTAATAAATGATGTATTAAATAAGTTGTATAAGCATACTAACTAAGCATACATAAGAGAGACAAATCGGGCGTGTGACAAATAAACGTCAAAATGCCGTGCCAAGTGTTAATGAACTTAAAAGTGTTTTAATTCAATTAAAATGAATATTATAATTAAGATAAGAAATGGGGTTAATATAAAACTAATAATGATTCCTAACAAGATTTAAACACTTGAATGAACTTCAAGTATGAAATATAGTGAGATATAAGTCAAAAGGTAACACAATCAAATTGAACATTGTGTATTGATAATAGGAAGGGTTATGAGATATAGAGTAAAGTTTACATTACAACTACTATGCATTTCTATGTGACTAATAGTTGATGTGCATGATTATATAATTGTGTAGGGCACGTGAAGTGCAAATAACTGTAAGCTGTTAAACTATTATTGGTAAACAACGATCAATGCAAGTCTTTGAGTTCCTATTTGCTATGTAAACTTGATGATGAACTGTTTTAAATTTTTATTGCAAAGAATATGATGTGTTATATATATGTTGAAAGTATGAGACGTTAAAGTCAACTTATGACTACGTTGATTGAGTAATGAATGCTGATTGAGTAAGGAACTCAATCTTTATACTTGTTATATGAACTACAACATGCATGTTATGTTAGTCCAATGTTTATGATCATGTATGATAAGCATGTTATTATGTGCTACGTGATGCATGAAAACTGTTAGATTTTCTGGGCTGTCGAGCTCAACCTTGCAAATAACTATTTTTGCAGGTTAAGGATTGAAGGTAACACTATTTGCTACTTAAATGACGTGGATCAGAAATAATACACGAAGATTAATATTTTAGCTTTAGTTGTTATTTCTTTAAACCATGATTAAGGTTCATGAGATGTACTCAATGTTTTATGATGTATATTTTATGTTGAGTTGTAAAGTTAAAGTTTGAGCTGTCTGATGTTTAAAGGATATCAATTTGATATGTAAATATATATTTATTAACTCTGATAAACTGAATCATTGATTATATATGATTCAAAGACATGTAGATGATAAAGGTTTTGATTTAGGGAATTAAAGTAAGAAGATAGAAAAGTTTAAATTATTCCGCATTTAATTAAGTTTGACATCGAATAATGATGTAAAATCAGAAGTTAGACATGTTATTAACGACCGAAGTCGATAATTGAGTTGTATGAATTTTGGGGTTGTTACAGAAGTCAAAGTGAATGTTCATGTCATGCGCAAAATACTGAATGGAATGAATAGTTTTGGTGTTATGTTGATGGAAACATTTACAAGGAAGAAGCCAACAGATGAAATGTTTTTGTGCGGACTGAGCTTGAATAGTGGGGTAAGTCAAGCATCTCATGGTTCAATAGTTCAAGTTGTATGTCGATACCAATTTGATAAGGGAAGAAGATAGAAATATACCTGTGAATCTCATATCGGCTGCTTGTACATTTATTAAGCGTATCGAGGGGAAAGGCCAGGATACATTGATCTGATAAGATAATTTCCACAATCTAGGTCAACTTAAGTAAGTTTGAGAAGTGATTTTCGGGACTTTAGGGAGTTTTTCCTGTTTGGATCGAATCTAGAAGAGCTCAGTTACGGTGCATAAACCTATTTATTTCTTTCCCATCTAATGGTCAATTACAATAGACCATGAAAATTAATGATTAGCATACTGAACCATTTATTAAGATTCATATCAAGTTTAATTATCTATTGTATCTTGGCAGAAGCTGCTAAGATTTAAGGACTCAACCCTAATATTGTCATTATTTAATGGTTCGTTTGCATGCAATGATTTATTAAAACCATACATAAGTTTGATGTGCGAATTTATAGATATTATAAATTGTGTAACACATGATACTCACGAGGAAGAAAAATCACTGATTGTTTCCACTGTCCAGTCTGTCCCTGTGCTGATGCCTATATATATGTACCAAGGAAAACATTTTCTTCTTAAAATAGAAAACTAGTCTTCGGAGCTAATGGAAGTTGGTATATTAGTTTGACACTACTTTACACCCAAAAGAAACTACGTACAACGAAAATTAAAAGATGCAAGTCTTCTTTCGTTTTCAATATATATATATATATATATATGGGAAATGATCCATAACAAGTATTTGCTATGGATCAAAATTGCGCAAATAACATCATATCTGTCCATTCCAATAATCAAAAGCTGGGATTAAAAATGTACACTAAACGTACGCCAGACGAAGTAGCGTACGGTTAAAAAGACTAATTTGCCCTCTCATATCCGCTAGACGAAGTAACGTATCTCTATCTAAGAGCCTAAAACCACTCCCTACGACTTTTGAAGCCCTCTTCCCTCCCTGCGATTACTAAACCCTCCCATCCCTCTTCCCTCCCTGCGATTACTAAACCCTCCCCTCCCGCCGACTGTTGAACTTGTTGAACCACCGACTGTTGAACTGCGATTACCTTTTGATGTGTTTCCTCCCTGCGATTCCATCCCGTTTACCCTACGACTATTGAAGGCGTGTTCCCTCCCTACTGCTGTGATTTCGAGTAAACCCTCTCTCTTGCTGTGAAAATCTGACTCTATTGCGATTTCTGACCGATTGCGAGCCTCTCTCCTATTTCGTGTAATTCATCTATCAAGTTTTGAGCAATTGACCAGGTATTTTTGCTTTTGCTTTTGTACATGCTTGCATATAACCTAGTGTTATGATATTGCAGACTTTGATCAACAAATTGCCCTAACGCAATTTCTTCATTTTGCATATAACCTAGTGCTGTAGTTCGGTTGGATGAAAATTAAGTTAGAAACCACAAGTTTTTTTGTTTTTTTTTGCTGATCATGTAGTAGTAGGATGATACATTTCTGAAGTTCCTAGTTTTGAATTGTGTCTATTTATGGGAGCTGCACCAAGAGTATATTTTTGTACATGTACTCCTTATGTACTACTTATGCTGATTCTCACTGCTTTGAGGCTCAAACCCTAGACTGTGAAATTGATTGAGCCACTTTGATGCCATTGTCTTCCTAACTTGAAATAATGCAAAAACTCCCTAGCACCTGGTGAAGGATAAATAATATTATAAATATTAGTATTTAGAACACGTGCTTGATTATATTTTTCATTTTGAACATTACTATTCTTGATGAGAATTTTTATATATTATTTAATACTCGACATTTTGATGAATGTGTAGGAAACATATGGATATTAATCCTGGACCTGCTAATCCTATTGTGTTATGGGACCAAGAAAATCACGTATTGTCAGACTTATGGCAAAATATTGTAAGTTTATTAATGTATAACTTTCATTTTGTTAAACATTTGTTAGAAACATTCATGTTGTGACGATTTATATTTTTATGTTGTTGGACGTGTAGGATAGGGGTGTGTTAGAAATTTGTCATATATACATGCAAAATTAAGCTGAATGGAACTTGGTGAACAACAAGAATATTTCTTTGGAACAAGGAGGTTTTGGTATATTTTGTCATCAAGTTAGAGTGTCAAAGATTGATCATCTCTTTATATCTGCTTTCTAGTTGAGCGTTGGAGAAGTGAAACAAATCGTTTCACTTAAATTGTGGAGAGATTACCATTTCTTTAGAGGGGCGTGGGATTTTTATTTGGGTTGCCCGTATTAGGAAAAGCTTTGACTTGCGGAGAATTATAAAATCCCAAAAGCTATTTTATAAGGGTTTTTGGGTAACAAGTTGTAGTAGATGAGTGGGAACAATGCTATAAAAGGGGGGCATAAGTTTGCCCTGGTTAAGACAAAGATATGGTCAAGTACACGGTGATCTTTACTCCGGATGATGATGTCGTAAAACACACTAAGGCATATCTGTTGTACTTGTGTGGCGCTATTTTGTTTCCAACCAAGTGTAAAAATGTTGTGCATCCTAGATATTTGTTATTATTGGAAAGATTGGAAGACGTAGTTACATATGCTTGGGGGGTGGCAGTTTTAGGGCATTTTTATAGGGGTTTGCATGAGGCTACTCGCAAAACAATGAAAAAATTCACAGGTTGTGCAACCCTTCTTATGATGTGGGCTCATGAACGGTTCAACATCAATCGTCCTACCCCTAAGCCTATGTCCCAGAAGTTGATACCTAGGGCATTATCCTGGGCATACTCCTCTTTTGATCCTAATTCAAAACAATATCAGCGCCTTAAAAATCCACATCACCATCTTCTGTTTTACCGAGGAGAGTTTGATAATATGTTGGAAATAGATGGGGTGTGGCGTCCATATCAGTTATTTGAAAGACGTTTGTCTTGGGATTTTTTTTGAGGCAAGGTTTGGTGGAGCCGCTCATATACCATTGATACATTATAACATTATTGATTTCCAAATGCCTGACAGATTTATGAGGCAATTTGGATATTTGCAGTCGTATCCATCTAATGCTGAAAATATGGTGGAATTGAGGAAGGAACATAAATTATTTGAGAGAATAAATTTTGAGAACCATAGGGCCAACTATATTCGATTGTGGGATGCATACATGGAGAGTTTAGAAGGACAAGTGTTGGAGGCTTTGCAGCATATATCTACTGAGGATTATATGACATGTTATAGAGAAATTACTCGACGACGGATACACCATACTCGACCCTTTAGGTGTCAAAGGGAAGATTATGAGCCACATGTAATCATTAACCAATATGTGGCTGTAAACACTGTAAGTAGATCAATTTATAATAGTTATTAATGTTTTTATTTTTTTAACTGATTATCTTGCTTTATTAATATAATTTTTTTATTTAATTGTAGATTGAGAGTGCAAAAGCTATATTTAAAAAGTTGTTGTCAATTGGACATCCACCTGAGTTGAGAACCATGTATGACACATGGTTCAATACATTATACCAGCCGTTCTTGAATGACTATAGAGGGGCTCCAATCAATCCAAATCCAACGCAACCTCAAGTTGGGCAGATGGAGATTGACATGACAGGATCCCAACATACAGTTGGGCAGATGGAGATTGACATGACAGGATCCCAACCTATAATTCAAGAGACTCAGCCTAGCGTTGGCCCTTCTACTCGTCATAGTAAGAAAGTGGCAGCTAGAAGGATGGAGAGAACAAAGCACACTCACTTTTTCTAGTACTTAAAGATGGAAAAAATGAATTGGCTAAATCATCATTGGTTTAGTCCAACTCACGACCCATCAGACTTTCCTCATAGCCATCTAGAAGGTCTATACAAGTTTGAATTTAAAGATGTTAACTGTTTGAGACCCAATGGTTGGTTATGGGAACATGTCTTGGATGCTTATTTGTTGTTGTTGCGAGACAGAGAAGCTAAAATGTGTAAAGAAGGTATCCAAAGATGGGATCGATTTTATTTCATGCCAACGTACTTTGCGTTGTTAGGTACCCAAAACTTACCAAGTGCCGGAGTAGACATGCCAACCATACGAAATTTTTTAAAAAGTTACATCAATCCTACAGTTGGTGCCCCAGTACATGAGTGTGATTACATATTCGTTCCAGTCTTCAAAGAAACCAACAGTCATTTTTTGCTTATTTATTTGGAGTGTCAACAAGTGGAAAGTAATGCTACTTGACCCACTTTATGATGACAAATCATTAATGTCATTGTCACAATTATACCAAAACTTCTTTGCGGTTGTGGTGAGTACATTAATATATTTCTTGTTTTTCATGTCATTACACATACATGTAATTCCTTCTACTTTGGACTTATAAGTAATGGGTTTCTGGTTTATAGGTGGAGTTAATTCCTTTGCTTCTTCATCTGGCAAATCCTACAGCAAAGTGGCCAAAATCGAAGCCGAAAGTTGAAGTCTGTGTGAATAGACCAAGATAATGGAGCGCAGACGATTGTGGCATATATGTTGCAAAGTACGTGGATGTCTTTTTGCACTGTATAAACATCATGGAGGAACCGAGGTGGGCTCTTAACGAGGCTTATAATTTTAGATTTAGAATAGCACATGAGCTTAGGATGTGCAAAGCTAGGGACATTCCTGAAAAATATATTTAGGAATGAACAAACTTTAGATTAGGTTTGAAATGAAGACTATTGAATGTATATTTGACTAACTTTTGTTATATGTTGATTTAGTAACTCGGTTACCAGTTTCAAAATGATTCAATCTTTTGTATGTATATTTGGTTTGTATTGTTGTGAAACTTCTCAATGCCCCTAAACATTGGATGTTGGATAAACTTGGCGGTGGATTTTTAAGTAATTAAATTGAATGCTCCAGTTTTGTTTTGAAGTTTTTTTCTCATTACTTGATGTGAACCACACTTTAATTTTCTTTGATTCAGGCTCACAAGCCTTCATCTGTCGTGAAGTCCAATCCATTTTGATGCAACGTCGTGTTCTTGTTGGTGGGAAGGTTAGGACTGATAAGACCTATCAAGCTGGCTTCATAGGTATGCACAGTTCTTTTGTCATTTTATGATTCTTGGATTATATTCCCCTTAAAATGAACTTGTATGAAGCGCAGATAGATAGAAACGATAATCTCTTGAATTATATATATAGTCCATATTAACTATTACTTCATTTAATAAGATGGAGTTTTGTAAGCTTTAATCGAGGGATCAATGATTAGAAGCTAATGTACAAGTCTTATCTATGGGACCGAATACAGGGACCAAGTCGTACATGAATGGTTATAAAATAAATGGTTGTGAATTTCATAAAAAAGACATATAGGCGCGGTAAAGAACAACGAACTCGGAGTGTGTGTCCAAAGAGATTTTTACATGAGCTTGGTCGTGCCTTTTATGGGGAGTTGGAGGAAATCGTAGAGTTGTCGTCTGAAGAGACGCGTCTGGGGTCATATTCACTTGTTCAAGTGTCGTTGGTTTGATTTAAAAAAGGATACGTCATGATGCAGCGGACATGGAATCGTCGATATTGACCTCCATAGATCTGCGTACTCAACGAACCGTTTATTTTACCAACTCAAGCAATCTGAAGTATACTACACTCCTAGTCTGTTAGGAAAAGGCTGAACCGCTTCTGATTGGCAGTCAGAGTTGTAATTCATACTCCCGCGCGTGGTCGTGTAGAAGTAGTTGATGGGGAGATTTACCAAGAGCAGATGCTTCATAGTCAAACTATAATAAATGTGGAGGACGACAATGATGTAATCCAGTTAGATGGCGGAGATGAACCACATGAATTAGATCATGAGTCAATACTTGTGTCAGATGACATTGATACTGAGGAGGAAGAGTTATTGACTAAATCTGACACTTAATCTGAAGCAGATGATGGTTATAAATCTGCAACATGTATACAAGATGATTCTGAATCAGACATTGACACTTGAACAAATGAAATGTATGTTTAGCATTACATGTTTTTTATATCATTGTCATGTTTATGTACTAAACTATTTAAATGTAATTTTTATTTATTGTCATTTTATATTCATATATATACATGTTTATATCACTGTCATGTTTATGTACTAAACTATTTAAATGCAACTTTTGTTTATTGTCATTTTATATTCATATATATACATGTTTATATCATTTATCGTGTTTATTGTCATTTGATATATTCATATATACATGTAATCAAATATAACACATAATAACATCTTGAAATTTGTAATATCTGAGATGGCTTCAAGCGGTATGCGAAAAAGCGCGGCTTGGGTAGGGGGCTAATCATGTGCCCAAGGCCCTACTAACTGGATGATCGGATTCTTATTCATTAAGCCTCCTCCTAGAATAACACGTCGTCCGCGCATCATTTATATATAAGTATTTTATAGTGAATTATTTAGATGTAAATTGCTTTAATATATCTACTTATCGTTGATGTAAATTATTGTATATTATAGTGATTTTTCAGATAATAATATCGTCAAGTGCATATCACAACTGTGTTTACAGAATTTGCCTACACCTGTGATTACATGCGCGAGCACACCTATCGCCCACAAGGATGCTGTTTGGGCTGAATTTCAAGTATGTTTTTTTAATTATGACAAATAATTTAATATTCTAAGGATAATTGTTTAGTAATGTTATTATTTTTGTTTTATTTGCAGAAAAGGTATAGATGGGAGGACGCACAAGCTTCAGTGATTCAGACATTATTCTAGCAGAAGTGCGCCATTTGCACCAAGGATAATTTGAACAAAGAATGACAAAAAGCCCTTCACAATGCCGAGATCGACCATCCAAGCTAGGGAGAGGATTACATGCACTAGCATAGCCCCTGGTGGTGCACCCAGTCCATATGAGCTGAGATGTGTGCCCAATGGAGAAATTTGAGTGGGTGAAAAGATGAAAGATCTACCGCCACCAACAGATCCTCGGGTGTACGATGGTGAGAAGGCTAAAAAAACATCTGAGTATGACGATATTTCACGGTTGCATCATCATCATCACCGCCAGTGTGTTTATAAGTTTTAATATGTTTACAATCATGAATTGTGAAAATATATCACATTTTTACTTAGTAATATTGTGTTATTTTTTGTATAAGAGTCTCAGTCTCAAGGTCAGCCTATCCATTGGCTGGATGTGTACATGGCCACCCGTGATGGTCTGCCTGATGCTACCCAGATAGCGGTAATAAGTTTTAATTAACAACTTGATCTTGTTTATCAATGCTTACAGAATTTATGTTTAACTATTTAATTGTTAACATGATGACAGGATACTTATAAGCGTTTATTGAATGAGCGCTATCCTGAAAGCACTTCACATCCGCCTATTGATCAAGAGTTGTGGGAGAGGGCATCTGTTGTGAAGAAGAACTACATTAAAGGTCAAGGACAACGATGACGCCCATCTTTCAGTGGCTCAGGCAGCTCTGCTACCCAGTCTTCACAGTCATCGAGTAATCCAGCTGTTCATACTATGGCTGACTGTGTGAGAGCTATATGTCGAGATTGAGATCTTCTGAAGATACTGGGCGGGCATCTGGGGGCTCTGAGTCCTGAGGAGTTAGCTGAAGCAGTAGCGGCAGCAGCAACATCACAACATGGGGATGACGACGAGGTATAAAATCAATTTGTTGTATATATTGTCGTAATATACCAATATTAACATAGTTAGTATATATTTGTAACTTGTTTTATTATTTTGTTAATTACAAGGTGATCAAGGAGAAGCTAATCAAGACGCCGATGCTTGACGATCGATAGAGCTGTGTTTTGTAGTTCTTTGAGAATTTTGTTCTTTTATATTCATTCATGTTACTTAAACATTAGATTTGTTTATATTTATTCAATTCATATTGGTTTAAAGGTTTATATAGCTTATATACTAGTTTGGTGTATGTGTCAGTGGACGATTGATGTTTACATTATTATGCAAGATGTTTATATTGTTGTGTATGTGTGTTGGGATAAAGCAGGTACAAAACAGGTACAGGTTTTTTGGGAATTCTGCTAAACAGCAAAAATCTATTTTCTTAGTTTTTTTCAAATCAATGACGTGCGCGTCATTGATATCATTAGCTTATTTACGTGCGATCGCTGATATTCATTAGCGACTGCTAAACATTTGACGATATCAGCGACCGCACGCGGTCGCTGATTGTAGTCGCTAACACGTGGACCACGTCAGCCTTTGGCCCTGAGCCATGTTGACTCAGATTAGCGATCGAAATGACGATTTTGGTCGCTACTAGCGGTCACAGACATATCAGTCGTTAATAGTGCTCGCTGGTGTGCACATCAACGACCAGATTTTATACGACGACTATCAGCGACTGCAGTCGGTCACTGATAGGTATCTGCGACCGACAGCGGTCGATGATACGCGGTCGCTGATTGACCCTTTTCTTATAGTATACGTAGTCAGATTTTCTCTCTCTCATGACCAGCTTCTCAAGTGCTTTTTCTGTATTTACGATAAATTCCTTGATACTCGTTGTCGCATTAACATATTCATCGAACAAACTGTTCATTCCCTCACTCCTGGATGTAGTTGTCATTCCTGCTGCAAAAAAATTCTTTGTGTACGCCTTGATCCATTTTTGCTTAACCTCATAAAATGATTGGAGCCAATCATGCAGTTCGTAATCTATCATCAACTTTTTCCATCGCTCCTTAAAATTCACAACGGTCAAAGATTTATACACACAGCAGTTAAAATCATGTTTAAATGTTGGGTACTGTTCATACACTGTATGTAATTTCTCTGGAAATTTGTTGCTAATATGCCGTGTCTGCAAAAGAGCATGGTGTGTTTACTGTAAACCTTAGCAATCGTATTGCTCATAGCTTTGTCCTGATCAGTGATAATGGTAACCGGTGCCTTGTTCATCGCTTGAAGCCAACTTTCAAAAATCCATACAAAAGTATCCTCTGTTTCGTCCTGAATCAGTGCAAAACCAAATAAGATGGAATGATAATGATAATTTACCCCCGTGAACGGAATAAATGGCATAGAATACTTATTCGTTCGATAAGTTGTATCAAATGTCACTACATCCCCAAAATTTTTGTAAGCTATCATTGATCGATAATCTATCCACGAGATTCATTCGATGCGATTATCTTCATCTCGTTTGATATCGTAAAAAAATAGAGGATTTTCCGCCGAGAGTTTTTTCAAATCTTTACAATTTTCTTGGGCATCGTTTTAATCTATTGTGTCGCCTTATATCTCGTCTAACATTACGAATATCCTTATCACTTTGAATGACATTTTCCACCCTCCTCCTATTTCGCTAAATACATTCATCATTTTATTGGCCCAACTCAAATTTCTTGTGAAAGTTCCGATTAAACTTGAATGCAACAGGAGTTATATTTTTCTGTGTTTGAATGAAATTTTTCTTGCTCGGAGTCACCAAATCATGATTGTGAGACCAATCAATTTTTGAAACTTTCCAAGTATCTTCTTTCTTTAGATGAACAACAAACATTCTTGCTTTGCACATTGTCCGACCTATAGTATCCATTTTTCTTTTGACCTTACTACCATCAACTTCTTCAACGTCTTGTTTATTTCTTTCAATTGGTTTTCTAGCTTTCTTACATGTAAAAAGTCGATTGGACAAATTGTTGGAGTGAGCATATTTATGAGTAGTCCCAATTTTAATTTCAAATCCACAACTACGTGCATATGTTCTATAAAATTCTTCTGTCTCTTGGATAGTAGAAAAAATCTGACCCTCATATGGACTTTTTGAAACGTTGATATGCGATTGGTTCGTGTTATGAACACCAATATTATCCATGTCAATATTATCGTGAGAAGAATTTGAAGAACTTGAATTAAACATATCTTTAGCCATATTTGAAAACTTACCAGGATGATTTTGACCTGCAAAGCCTTGCTTGATTAATTGCGCAGTTTTCTACCTTAATATTTTTTTGGGAGGATATTTAAAAGAAATTATAGGGAATAAATATGATAATAATATAAGGTTTGTATTTTTTTACTATTGGAATTTTATGTGAGTTTTTTCTTTTTTTTAGCCTGAAGGCTATTCTATATTTTATTTCCTTTTTTGATTTGGATTTGATTCCTTTTATGATTTGGACTTGATTCCTATTTTATGTGTCATTGACTGTTGCCTTATCAGATTAAAACACAATAGCGTGATTGACTGTTGCCTTATCAGATAACAACTATCGGCTGGCATATTCACGCTATTGCCTTGTTAGATTAAAACTGTTGGTTGGCGTATTCCTATTGCATGACCTGGAACCGTGTAGCTGGCATATTCCATGACCTGTTGGGTGGCTTGCTTGGTTGGGGGTAAATTGGGCACGGAAAATTGTTTAAATCATCCGCTAGATCGTCTGGCGTATGGGATTTAATATTTTTAACCATACGCTACTTCGTCTGGCGTATGTTTAGTGTACATTTTTAATCCCAGCTTTTGATTATTGGAATGGACGGATATGATGCTATTTTTCCAATTTTGATCCATTGCTATGGATCATTTCCCTATATATATATATATGTAGAACATATTTAGTAATTGCAAAATTTGTTGTTTCCAGAACTTACATGAATCGCCCCTGTTAACGCCAAGATCTTTTGGCACGTCCCAATCACGCAAAACGTCCTGATCCTGCAATGTAAACACAATAAACACCACAAGCTTGACGGCGGTTCCGTCGGGGGATAGCTCAGGCGTGAGAGTCAGTAAATGTGTTCACAAGGTTTATCGAAATGGAGGCTATATCGCCTAGTGTATTGAGAGAGAGATAATAATTCTCTGTGTATATGTGATTATGGATGAAGAAGTGTATGAGAGCGTACCTCTTTGTGAAGACTTCCTTGCTAAGTTATACTCTCTTTATGCGGATTACTGTGCCACCCACTACTACCACATTACACCCCTTTGATCGATGGGTCCTACCGAAATTGCATGTAGTTTATCCACCGCTTTTGGTCATTTATTACTACTGGCCGTAGGTTATGATCCCATCCACATTAATGCATGGCAGGTTCTTTAGTCAACCGTCATGCTTTTTCATCATTGCAGAGTCAAATGATAGATATTAAAATGTCGAAAGGATCGAATCCAACGGATCGACCGGTCTTATAAGTTAAAAAGAAAATAATAAGATAAGCGGGCTCAAAGACTTCCATGGTTTACTAATAAAGGCCCAATAGATTAATTAAAAGAATAAGCCCATACACACATTGATGAGAGAAAATATCATGACCCACATTGCCCCTAGTTTTTGTTGAGCAGAATGTTTAATAGAAAACTATAAATAATCGATGATATTTTATTGAGAATCAATAATAATAAGATGTAATTAAAAACGTACCCATTTATTGCTCACGAAATGAGGCGAAAAGGAAATTAAAGGCCCAAATCGGAAAGGCCCTATCCATTAAATATCCTGGACAAAGCCGGACGCTTCCCATTCAAATTCCAAATTATTACTAGCATTTAATGTACGCCTTGAACACCGTGTATACCAAATCGATATAAAGGATAACTTTACCAAATTTGGCGAGTTTTACTGTTCATTTGAAATTGACGCGCTTTCTAAACTTTCTCGATCTTTCTCTGCAAATCATCACAAATGGCTTCCCACAACCACGAGCGAGTTCCCCCATACTCGTAACACCAATCACGGTGGTTCCACGAACCCCCATCCTCACGAAGGGACTTGACCACGAATCCCAAGCGAAAAACTCAAAAAACCCCTCTCGAATACTACGAGTCTGCGGGCGATTCTCGCGTGCCAACTCCTTCTATCATAACCGAAATTTGAATTAAAGAGGGTTCGATCTGGGTTCCACATTCCGGATACCCGTGCGATCGGTACCCGGTTTGGTGAAAAAGATGTACCAACGGCTGAAGGATGGGCGGTAGTCCGGTGACCTTCTTTGGAGAGGGGGTTCGTTTCCCCTACACGTCTTTATAGTGACTCTACTAGGGTTTTACGGGTGTGGGGTTTTCACTGGCGGTGCCAAACTCCTACATTCACATTACGGCCTTCGTGGCCTTACGCCATGAATTGGGCGTCGAGCCCTCCACGGACTTCTTCTTCACTTTATGCAAAATAGTACAATCCGAGGAGAAGGGTTCAAGGCCCTTAGCAACATTCTCCGAAGTGCGGAGAAAAATTCGATGAGGCGTTCTTTGGTGAACACCCTTGACAATAGGGGTGTACGAGAAATGGTTTTTCGTCAAAGGCCACGAGATTTCTTCTTTATCGAATCAGGCAAGCAATGGCGAAAAGATATCTCTGCGACTTGGAGGCGTTTACGAAGAAGCGGGAAGTGGAAATGATGGAACTATTCGACAACTTCCAGAAGGAAGAGTGGAAATATGGACTCCTCTCGAAGCGAGCATGGTTATATGACCGTAAGTGTAAGTACCGACTTATTTCATATATATATTTTTTTTTGAAAATATTTTATGATATATAATTTTATCATAAAATTGTTTGATTTATCACGATATCTTTGATCGAATGAGCTCCTTAGAAATAAAGGAGTTCGAAGATTTTTAATCCGGAAGTCTTGAAACAATTGAGGCTATACCAATGAAACTCCCTCCGTCGAATTCAACACCGAAAATTCATACGGATGAATTTCAAACGAAGAAGCGAGTAGAAGAGGTTCTCATACGGAAGAGACCCTTCACCCTCGACGAAGAAGAGAGAGCTACCCGAAAACCCGAATTGACCCTCTTGTCACTCCTCCCGAATCCACACCAGAAATAGAACCAACCCCTAGAACCATTCCTCGACCAGGCGGTTTACTTGATCGTCCTGATTGAAGAAATATACTTAGGATTAAAAAATTAAAAACAAAAATAACCCCTCTAACTGCCGAAGAGCTCAGGGTTCCTAAGTCTTCGGTCATTCCACCTTCGTGCCCCTCAGAGAAATCTGATTGAAGAGGGCGGTGACCGGGGCGAAGGATTCCAACGCTATCTAGGAAGAGAATCGCACTCGATAGCCATCCGAGTTCCGCCTCTGCTTCAACACCGAAAGGACCCACCCCCAATAAATCTCCCATAATTGAAACTATACATGCAGACCCTACACCTCCCGAACAGCCTATTCTCTCTCCTGAAAAGGCAGAGACCCTCTCTGAAACGACCGGTCCATCGGTCGAAGATTACCATCTGAGGCTGTGGGATCACCGAATCCCCAATGGCCCGGAGTTCAACGCCAACTTCCCTTTGACCTCTTGAGCTTTAGTTGAACAACGGCGACCACCGGTTCGATGATCATACAGACGAAAATCTTCTCGACGAGGGGATGAGTTATTTAGCTAAGGTAAATAACAATCTCTTCTTCCTCTATATCTACATTTTCTTTGAATATTTGGACATTTGACTTAAATATTATGAAAATATCTTGAGGCTAATCTTTGTCTTGAGACGGCTGCGTCAAGAGACACATAAATGGAGAAGCCGAGGAAGATTTCATGCGACAAGAGATAAATATGTTGAAATCGACCTTGGGCCAGAAAAGCCGGTCGTGAAGATGCTTTTCATACCATCAGCGGTCTTGAAGCGAAATTAGATCGGGCTAAGATGGATTTGAACACATCGATGGCCAATTAAGGAACCCACTAGGGGATGGGTTGGGCTGCGTCCGGAACCCGACCAACAAACTCGGCCACTGAATCTTTGGTTTGGTTGAAGAAAACTTACTCTGAAGGCAAAAAAATGAGGAGTTTTCTTGACCATCGAAGCTTAGTCATATAACTTGGTGAGGTGAGAGCGAAGGCTCGAGACGAAGCTTAGAAGGCATAAGGCCCAAAGCGTCACAACCTCATACGTAAAATAAAAAGGATCTTGAGGAATGAAGCCCCTGTTACATTGAAGAGCTCGGGAAGCGATTCAGTGACTCTGAGGACTCAGACGAACTCAATGTCGAGATCATGAAGGTATACTCGGAGGGTATGAGGATTAGAGGCGAGGAAAAGAAAAGCTATCTATTTGCTTTCAATTTGGACCCGGCATTGCTCAACTCCGATGATGAAGGCGGTGCCTGAATATCTGTCATGTTTTTGTTCTATGCAATAATTTAACTACTTTAAGCTTTTTATGTTCATGTAATTAATTTATGATTGACTTGAATGAATGAGCGTTTTATATTATTGATAAATCTTTAACTGTCTTGATTATGACTTACATTTTGATCAATTTCTTGTCGATAATTTAGTATCGATAAAATTTGAACCCAACTAGTGAATTAGATATGGCATATAACAGTTAACTTATGAAATGAAATGAATTAAATTTTACGGACAGGATTCAACTTAACTGAACTGAATGAACTGAACTCAACACTTAAACAAAATGAAGTAATGTATACTCATCGGTACCGAAGAGTGAGATCAGTCATGTGTGAGGTAAATTTGGCTGACAAATATATAAGGACCAAGATATAAGGATCAATAGTGACCATTGACTTACCACCCTAATAAGATCAATAAAGGATCAAAAGGACCTTGGGCTACCATCGAATGGCCAGCGAGTCCTACCATACCTCCTTACACCATAGTGACCATCGGACAAATAGGACCAGTGACCAATAGTGACCATTGACTTACCACCCAGATAAGATCAATATAGGATCAAAAGGACACAGGGCTACCATCGAATAACCCGACCGAGTCCTACTATACCTCCTTACACCCATAGTGACCATCGGACAAATAGGACCCGGTGACCAATAGTGACCATTGACTTACCACCCGGATAAGATCAATATAGGATCAAAAGGACACAGGGGCTACCATCGAATGGCCCGGTGAGTCGTACCATACCTCCTTACACCATAGTGACCATCGGACAAATAAGACCCGATGACCAATAGTGACCATTGACTTACCACCCGATAAGATCAATATAGGATCAAAAGGACACAGGGCTACCATCGAATGGCCATGAGTCCTACCATACCTCCTTACACCATAGTGACCATCGGACAAATAGGACCGATGACCAATAGTGACCATTGACTTACCACCGAGATAAGATCAATATAGGATCAAAGGACACAGGGCTACCATCGAATAACGGTGAGTCCTACCATACCTCCTTACACCATAGTGACCATCGGACAAATAGGACCGATGACTATTTATGGAAAAGTGACCTTTTATTAATAACAAACAATCGTTATCTGAGACTTAGATAAAGCCGACTTAATATTTATTGAAAGTATTTAGAAGCACTTGACGTGCCAAGTATTCTTAATCTCGGAACCATCGAGTGCCTTTAGCAGATAAGTACACAGCTTTGGTACTTGATCACCTCATATGGCCCTTCCCATTCGGCATTAGCTTTCCTGTGTTTTGAGGCGTAGAAGCTTGGCTTCTCTAAAACGAAAGTCTCCACTTGAATCTCTACGAAGTTTGACTCCTTTGTTATAATGTTTGGCCACCCTTCGTTGATAAGCGACCAATTTGATTAAAGCTTCCTCTCGACTTACGTCTAGCGAGGTCGGAGTTAACTTTGGGTCCTTCGTCGTTGTAAATTTCTTTAAATTGAGTTACAAAGACTTGGAGATCCGATTTCATTGGGACTAAGGCATCGATACCATAGGCCCAATCGGAAGGCGAATCCCGTAGTAGTCCTTGGTGTAGTTCGGTATGCCCACAAACGCTCGGCAATTCTTACGGCCATCTTCCATTAGCTTCATCAATCTACGCTTGATTAGTTTAACGGCGTCTGTTGGTCACTTCGACTTGTCCATTCGATTGTGGATGAGCCACGAAGTCTTCTTGTCTTTGAATCCCCAAATCATTCAAAAATTCTTCAAATTTTGAACCCACAGTGGCGTCCGTTTGTCAGATATCAATACCTTAGGGATCCCGAAGCGAAACACCACAGACTCCTTTATAAACTTTAGACACTCTGTTAGTTATCGTAAAAGTGGTTTTGCCTCTACCCACTTAGTCGTATAATCAATAGCAACTATAATGAAGCTAACGACCTTTAGCTTTAGATAACGGTCCCAATATATCCACCCCAGACGGTGAAGGGTATAGGAGATAAAATCGAGTATAACTCTTAGGTGGGCGATGTGGAACCGGAATATTGAAGTGACATTTTCGCATTTCTTGACATACTCTGTAGCTTCTTTGAAAATTGTAGGCCCGATAGTATCCTTGTCGAAAGTACTTTATGAGCGAAAGACTTGGCGACCATATGATCATATAAATTCCTTCATGAACCTCCAGAAGAGCATACTCGGCCGGACGGAACCAAACATTTCAACAATGGTGAGGAAAATGCCAATCGATAGAGATCCCCATCAATAAGACTAAAATTGGTACTCTTGTATTTAATCTTCTTTGCGACATTTGATCCCAGAAGGAAGGACGCCATCTGCGAAATACTCGATGTGAGGGGTCATCCAATGATTCGTTAGTTCGATACACATCAACGCCCTTCGTTTGAACACTTGGGCTAACGCAAAATTTCCAAATATACCGATCCGTGAAAAACATACGCATCATGTGTAGTGGCGGCTTTGACAATGCATGGCGGTTGAATTGTCATTCGCTCTATACTCTGAAACTCATCTGAAGAAAAAAATTGAAGTTGGTCTCTTAATTCCGCGGATATTTGATCATTCGGGTTCCACGAGCTTCGTAATCTCCAGATAATTGTTTAACGACCAAGCGAGAATCACTATAGATAATCAACTGTTGGACTTGAGACTCTTTGCCAATCGGATACTGCTTGCTAACACCACTTCGTTTTCGGCTTCATTGTTCGTTGCTTTGAACCCGAATCGATGGCTTCTTGGACTTTGAATCCTACGGACTTATTAAAATAATTCTGCTCCACTTAACGATCGTCGTAGAGGATCCATCTGCATCGGCGTCCATATACGATCTTCTTGAAGAAGCGGCCTTTGCTTTCGATCGGAAGATTGACTTAGGTAACTCGCATA
This sequence comes from Panax quinquefolius, assembly GCA_020205615.1. NCBI lineage: Eukaryota > Viridiplantae > Streptophyta > Magnoliopsida > Apiales > Araliaceae > Panax > Panax quinquefolius. The sequence continues at coordinate 91,237,993 of CM035153.1, forward strand.
TGCTTTGATGAACGAGCATTCTACCAAAAAGTCAGCCAGGGCTTGGCCTTTGATGGCAATTCGGGGATGATACTCGATAAAAAATTGGGATAACTCCATAGTCCACGCTGCTTTGTCTGCGCGAGACTTCGGCTTGCCCATCACCTTCTTGATGGGCGATCAGGTGTAGGCGACCGAAAGTCGACCTTGAAAATACTGTCGAAGCTTTCTACTGGCAATTATTAAGGCAAAGGCAAATTTCTCAATGTTTGGATACCTGGTTTCAGCATCTCGTAGGACGTGGCTGAAATAATAAACCGGATGCTGCTTCCCACTGATCTCCCGAATCAACACTGCTCCAACTGCTAAGGAACTTGCTGCAAGGTACAAATATAAAGTCTCTGCTGGGGCAGGCTTTACCAATAAAGGAGCCGAAGACAGATACGTCTTTATACCTTGTAAAGCGTCTTCACACTCCGAAGTCCACTGGAACATCTTCGCATTCTTCGGTCCCTTCAATGTGTCAAAGAAAGGAAGGCATCTCTCGCAGATTTGGTGACAAACCTCCTCAAAGCCGCAATCCTACCAGTCAGACGCTGAACGTCCTTGAATGGTGAGAGTCTTCATGTCGAAATGGCTGGATCTTCTCCGGATTGGCCTCGATGCCCTCGGTGACGGATAACCCGAAACTTTTCGGCACCAAAGTAGAAAGAAAGTACATTTAATAGGGTTAAGTCTCGATTGGCGATAACGAATAGTTTGAAAGCACTCCTCGAATCGTCCAAATGCTTACGAATTTGCATACTCTTCACGATCACGTCATCTACATAAACCTCCATATTTCTCCCCAGTTTTATCGAAGATGAAGTTCATCATCCTTTGGTAGGTAGCTCCGGCGATAATGAGGCCAAAAGTCATTTTTTGTATGCATACACCGAGCGGTGTGTAATGAAACGTTGTCTTTGGAATGTCTTCTTTGCATGGATATTTGATGATAACTGAAAAAGCATCCATAAAACTTAGTAATCATACCGAAGTGGCATCGATGAAATGATCTATATGGGGTAAGGATAAAGTCCTTGGACAAGCCTTGTTGAGGTCGGTGTAGTCGATGCAAACCCACCACTTTCCATTATGTACGCACCAACACTACATTTGCTATCCATTACGGGTAATCAATCTAAGTATATGAAGTCGGCACTAGCAATTTCATGACCTCATCATCGATGATCTTCGCCTTCTGGAGCAAATATCCGCCTCTTGACGAATTGGATTCTTGAATGATCTATCTCCGATTTATGCTCGTGAACCTTTCGGCTAACTCGGGCATGTCTTGTGGCTCCCATGCAAAAATATCAACATAACATCGTAAGAGTTCCATAAGATTTGTCCAGAAGAGGTTACGGTAGACCCCAACCAATCCTCAACTGTCTTGTCCAAACTTTAGGCGACTAACTCGATCTCCTCGAATCCCTCGGTGAGGATTACCAAGGGTTACGAAATTGCTCTCGGTGAAGGTTCGATCTCAATTGCCATCGTCTTTTTTACGTTTACTAACTCCCATTCCGGATGAGATAACAGAATTCAGATAACATCGCCGGGCCAGGTCTAAATCACCCATCACCTCTCCTACTCCATGCGTTGTGGGAAATTTGATTTTGAAATGTGGGATGGAAGTCACAACTTGAAGAGCTGTCAACGTAGGTCTTCCAAGAATGGCGTTGTGGTAGAATCCACATACTGTGACATAAAATTTACAAGTTATCTCTACTGGCGAGGGGTCGTGCAAGATAGCAAGGGAGTTCGATAGTGCTGCCACTTTGGTAGGTCGTTCTTAAAACCATATAGAGGAGCCTCTGTCCGACCTCCATTTTATGCCCATCGAGATGCATCCTCTGAAAAGCATGGGCATAAAGAATGTCCACCAAGATCCATTATCTATCATCATGCGTTTTACATCCATCCGAGCTACTTGCTACTTTGTGATCACCATGCCCCTTCATGCGGTTCGATGGGCTCAGAAGGATAATCCGCATCCGTAAATGATATAACGGTTCTGGAAAAGGCTGTCGATCTTGAGGTAGCATCATCATTTGACATGGCCAAATCAAGATAAGACCTCCTCTTCTTCCCTACTAACTTCCCAACAGACCCACCAGTTATTACATCAACGACTTGCCTTGGCGGTGGTATGTGAGCATTTTGAGTGGGTGGTACTTGAACCTTTTGAACGGTACGATTGATAACCTGCTGACCCTGACGGTCCTTCTCAGCCACATATTGAATCAGCAAGCCGCTTTTAATCTTGCTTTCCATAAAATCCTTTAGATTACAACACTCATTAGTGTCATGACCCGGCTGACTTGATGATAACCACAGTATTTGCGAGGGTTGCCGTGTCCCGTTCTATAATTATCCGAGGTGGCTCGAAGAAAGGTGGTTTACGATCGATCCAAAATTATCGACCTTTCGTATTCAATTGGGTGTAGACCTTATTAACCTTGAGGGGTAGAAGCGGTGTCTGACTTCTTTGCCTTGTCGCCACGAGTTCTTGTACTTCTTGAACTACCTGACGACCCTTGGTTGTACCCTCCCACTCTTCTACGATCAACATCGGTCTTGGGAACCTCTACCTCCTTGATTGGCTCGAAGAAGGATTCTTGGACTATTCATAGCCTCTTCTACAACAATATAGCCCTACTGCGCTTGTCGAAGGCTTACGCTGGGCTTTTCGGATGGTGAAACATCAACTTCTTTACCAATTTCTCCGATTTAACGGGATCTGGCCCATTACGGAACAACCCAACGACTTGGAGATCATTAAGATCGGATACGACCGAATAGCTTCCTAAACCTCTTTACATATTGGCTAAAGATTCATTGGTGAACTATGGGACTGTCTTCAAAAACTGTAGGTTTTCCCTTCTTGATTGCTTCCAAAACGTCATGGAATTTATCACAAAGTTCGGTCCACGAGGTAATCGAATCCGATGGTAAAGTTCCCATCCAACATCTTGCGTCTTTTCTCAGCGTCGTGACAAAAGTGTGACACTTGGCGACATCGGTGAAGTCATAGTAATCCATTAGCCGGTCAAAGCGCTTTGTTATGGTCATAAGGATCTCCGGACCCATCATAGCTTTCCATACGAGGCAACTTTTTGTAATATCTCGCCTACTCCTTGAGAATATCGGAGGAAAAAGGGGCGCCTTCTTTCGAGGAGTGTCCTTCACTGTTGGACCTCGGCCAATTTGTTTTTGAGTTCTTTCAACTCCTTTACGGAAAATCAACACCTTGGGTTGCGATGAGATCTCCTTCTCTTGAAAGGCGTTAGGCCTCGGAATGGATCGACCTTTCCTGCTTGCGATCCCACTTTGCCCTTGCGGGACTTCTTGATTTACTAGGCGTATAATCTCATCCTCGTGATGAGAAGCGGTTGTGTCGGTACTCTCTCCCTTGGGTTTTACGGCACAATTTCTCTCGACACCTTTTTAAATCTTTCATCGTCGTGATGAATTGATCCCACGATTGTTAGTGCCTTCTTGAGGCCAAAGGCGTTACTGCTCCTCGATCTCCTCTATCTGCGAGAATGATCCACAGACATATGCATAGAATGTTCGGCTCCTTACCCTTCCGACGGGGTATCTCCTTATACTACTCGTCTTTTCGGAATGAATATGGCTAGATGCTTCGTCCCTCAACTCATTCACCGAAGCATCTGTTGGGCTATATCTTCCCTTTGTTTTAACAGAACCTCCAAAGCCTTATCTGCCCGTCCGCCATCCTCGCCTTGACTTGGTAGCTCTGCCTTCTTGACCACTTGGCGATGAGTCTGGTCGGTGAACCTTCTGCCGTTCTGATCGGGATCACGCCCTTATCGGCGTTGAAAACCAACTTAATCTGGCTCCACCATGGATCTTGGACGAAGTTCTCTGAGTTAATGCTTAGAAGCCGTGCTTTCGTGAGCACTTTTAGAAGGACCAGACGGTCCTTTCTTTGAAATCTGGCGATGATGAAATAACGACCATCGCACATTATACGGTGTACCATCTCTACTCTTCATCATCTTAGAAATAAGTTAAACAATTGTGATTGAAAAAGCCCTCCTTCTAGCGCCCGATGTTAGCGCGAAGATCTTTTAGCACGTCCCGATCACGTAAAGCGTCCACGATCCCGCAGCGTAAACCTGATAAACACCACAAGCTTGGCGGCGGTTCCGTCGGGGGATAGCTTCGGCGTGAGAGTCGATAAATGTGTTCCTGAGGTTTATCGAAATGGAGGCTATATCGCTAGTGTATTGAGAGAGAGATAATAATTCTCTGTGTATATGTGATTATGGATGAAGAAGTGTATGAGGCGTACCTCTTTGTGAAGACTTCCTTGCTAAGTTATACTCTCTTTTGCGGATTCTTTGTGCCACACCCTACTACTACGACACACCCCCCCTTTGATCGATGGGTCCTGCTGATTGCATGTAGTTTATCCACTTGCTTTTGGTCCTTTTATTACTCTGGCCGTGGGTTATGATCCCATCCACATTAATGCATGGCGAGGTTCTTTAGTCAATATCGTGCTTTTTCATCATTCTTGAGTCAAAATGATAGATATTAAAATGTCCAAAGGATCGGCCCTTTGGATCGACTTGGTCTTATAAGTTAAAAAGAAAATAATAAGATAAGCTGAAAACAAAGACTTGTGAGTTTACTAATAAAGGCCCAATAGATTAATTAAAAGAATAAGTCCAATACACCCGGCCCAATGAGAGAAAATATCATGACCCAACAGTCCCGATTTTAAATGATTGTTATCTACCTATACTTCTAATATTTTTTTTATCATAACTAATGTATAATGTAGGAACTAACATTACAGAAACATATGCAATGCGTATTATTTAATTACTCCTTCCGTTTTAAAATTAGAGATATAATTTGATTTTTATTTTACGGACTAAGAAACATAAAAGAGATCATGATAGAAATTTAGAGAAAATTTATTTTTTTTCAGGTAGATTTTTTGTTTATTCTGATTTTGTTCATGCCTTGATTTGGAAATAACTATCATATTTGTCTTACAAGTTGTGATATTTAGCTTACTACTAGACTACCATCTTTAGCTTACAACTTATGCCTAATTACTTGTTTGCATATATATGGTGAAATTGTTACTCTTGAACATATATAACTGCATACTTTGTATTCGATCATTTTGTTACGGCAAATATAGATTTTACATATAAATCAAGGATGTATAAATTCATAGAATTTTCAAATGTGTCAACGCTATATATATACTTGTTTCTTTAGAAAAACCATATATATACACAACTAAAAAAAAAACTGAATTTACATTTGCAATATTGTTTTTAACCGACAAATTAGAAGAATTATATAATTAAAAATATTGCACATTATTTTTTGTAGGCTAAATTTTAAAATTTAATATTTTTGTAGGCTATATATATATATATATATATATATATATATACTTGTTTCTTTAGAAAAACCATATATATACACAACTAAAAAAATCACTGAATTTACATTTGCAATATTGTTTTTAACCGACAAATTAGAAGAATTATATAATTAAAAATATTTCACATTATTTTTGTAGGCTAAATTTTAAAATTTAATAATGACGTGATACATTTACACTTTGAAAATAATTAACAAATCTCATAATTGAGATAGTATTATTTACATAGTTTATAATATAATTCATAAATATATTGTCAAAAATTAAATGAGCATATATAAAATTTGAATTTAAAAATATTTCATTTTTTCTTTTAAAATATTAGCATTAATTTTATACTTTGAAATAAATGGTACTTATTATTTTAGGATAACCTTAATAAATGACTATATTCATAGGAATAGTCTTTAAAAATATTATAAACTTTTTAAAGTTAACTTGAGACATTTTAAATTTAAATTTAATATAAATTTATTTAATTTTAGTCAATATAATAGTTAATATTATAAATATTTTAAAAAAATATTACTAATTATAACATTAACAATTACATAATTTTTATTTTTTAAATTATTTTATAATTTAAAACGAAAGAAGTATTATAGGATTATGGTATATTTTTTGAACAATAATCCTACACCGACCGGCTTTTGGTGATATTTTAGTGACCGGTTGATGTGGCACAAAGTGAAAGAAAAAAAAAGAAGGGTCAATATACAACAACTTCACCAAAGTCACACTTCACCTCTCTCTCTCTCTCGCTGTAACCAATATCACACTCTCTCTCCTTTTCTCACCAGTCGCCATCTACAAAAATACAGGGCCCAAAATCGAAAGTAAAATCCAGCAAAATCAACACCAAAAGAGGTATTCATACACATATTGTTTATATATATGATGTACATATATATATATATATATTTATGCTCTAAAACTGATTTCAAGATTTTGAAACCCATTTTTTCGATGATACTCTTCTTCTTCCTGTTTGCTTCACAAAACCCATTTAATCTTTCTCTTATGCTAAGCTCAGATTCTCATAATTTTATATTGTGAATGTTGTTCATTTGGGTGCCAACTAAATGTGGTATTGAAAATAGAAAAACTTTGGTAATGAATGAATAGAAATCAACTGAATGTGATTGAGCTGTATATTGTAAGCCTACTGCTGGCCTGCTGCGGTGCTGCCCCTCCGGTGATAATTTTTTTTGGCTAGAATCATGCATAAACATCTATGGTATTCTGGAATTTAAGTTGTGCACTTGTGGTGTTTGTAAAATTATCTCAAAGATGTTCAAGTGTTTTAAAACTAATTATTACTCAATATTTGGAATTTAAGTTGTGCACTTGTGGTATTCTGGACTATTTGATAATTTTTATTTTGATGAGAAGACCATGATTTGTGCATTACTAATAACAACAGTTAATTTTGTTCAGGTGAAGATGTCAAACGTGAGTGCATAAATATGACAAGTGATCTTCATGATGGGAATGCCATTTTGTAGAGGTGGCAAGCAGGCCCGGTATGGCAGGGCGGTAAAAACAAAATAGTACAGGTTTTGGTGGGTTGTTAAAGTGAGGTCAAGTGGCTGGGTTGGTAGAAATTTCGGCTGAAACTTCTTCCTCTATTTTTTATTTTTTTATAAAATCTTCTACTGTAAAAAATAGTAATAATAATAAATATTAAAAATAATAAAATAATTTATAATAAACAATAATTCTAATTACCTACATTAACTACATATCTCAATCAATTAAAATTTTAATAGTATTATAAATTACTTTCAAAGTATATAATCAAATTTGATTTTTTAAAATTATACTTTAAAATTAATATAATTTATTTAACTTTTAAAAATGCATTCATAACTCCACAAATATTGTTCCAAGAGATATCTAATTAATTTCCAAGATTTACACGGTTGGAACTTGGAGATGCCAAGATTTTAGCACTTTGAATATTTAAATTGATTTTCAGAAGATTTTCATGACATGATTTTAGGCATTACCCAATATCTCATTATTTAATCAATTAGCTTGTTTTATGGGACTTATTAACAGCCACATCAATTAAGAAATTTCAAACTACAATTATTATTTACTACAACTATAATAGTTAAATACCGTATTAGCATATGATATTTTGTATAAAATATATTTTTTATATTGAAGATTGCATTAAAATAAGCAGGTTGTTGTATATCTCAGTTGGTTTGAACTCTTATTTATTTACTTCTGAGTCTTGTGTTCAGCGCCATGCTTAAAAAAGTAGTGACATTTTGTTTTAAAAAAAAAAAGCATGAATACGGGCGAGCCAAAAATGGGTGGGCCAAAAGGTCCAGGATTTTAGTAAATTTAAAAAATGCAACCAAAAAGCCCAGTGGCGGCGGGCCGGCCGACTTGACCCTGAAGCTGAAACCATCTTTAACAGTCTACCATTTTGCATAAATTATGGGAGTGCATAAATTTCATTGTATTTTCTTTGCAGAGGCAATTTGATTATGATTTGTTTAGTTGATTATTGCAAGCTATTGAAAAGAGATTAACATTATTTTAGAAATCGGAGGTTGCTGCTATACTCCTTCAGAATCAAATTTATCCATGTTACGCTAAACACGTATTTTTCGATTCACTGTGTTTGTATAAGGTATAGATATGTGTATAAGTGTATTCACTTGCCTGCAACAGAAAGGGCAATATATGAGCTATCGTGTTTGTCTGTAACAACTAACCTTTGGCTATATCTTGACTCTCTGTTCTTGTGATGTGGTGATGGTGCAATGCATCCTTATAAATTCCATTTCTGTAATGTTAAATCTAGTACTTTTGAATTCTATATGTCACATCTGATACTAATTTGGTTGATTTGGCCTTCAGGACGATATACTTCCAAAGTTGATGACATCCCCTGGCTCTTATGAGGATCTCTTCGAAAGATGATGTTGCTTATGCTTGTAATTTATTCATACAATTATTATACAAGTTTGAGCTAAAGTTCCTTCTAGTCTGTACACCAAGTGTTAATGTTCTGTCTTATATACAATTTGTTTATTGTAAGAAACTAAAAGTACACATCTTTGGGAAATCATTTTTGTTTAAACTAGTTCCTTTTGTTTTAGCAGATTATGGTCTTTTATTTAACAGATAACAAGGTTTTGAAATTATGACAGCTAAGTTGGATGGATTGATGCAACACCCAGCTCGATAAAATTTAAGATAAAAACCAACAAGTACTTTCAAAATGCCATGAGAACAAAACCACACACTTGCTCAACCAATATATAGTCGTACACAAGAGATAAATTTGTGATGTCAAACTGCATTAGATTTAAACAATTATAATTTCTTTCACAACTACACTTCCATTACAACTTCCAACAAAAGATAACTAGTTTTTTATAATAACAAACAAACAGAGAATAAGTATTAAAAAAACTAATTTCTTCAATAATTTCATTTCTTGTCTCATTTCAATAGTTGCTGATGGTTTTTCTTCATTTATAGCTTTGCACCATTCCAAGAAACCGCATCCTTAAATCAAATTCGTTGCTCTCTATCATGCTTCCTGATGCCATGTTGTCTTTCTACAAAAATAACAGATAAACAAAAATCCAGACATGTATCAGAAGCATGAGACTGAAATTACAAACTATATCTAGCAAAACTGCAGTGTAGACTTTTGAGTTAATATCTAAAAACAACCACAATAATATGCAAAATATTTGTGGAATGCAGTTTGTGGACAAATTTTTGTGCCCTGAAATTTAAACTTGGCAGCTTTTAGAGCAATGTTTAAACAACAATACTACAGTGCATTTATGTTTGGTTTTAATTAATCAATCAACTTAACTAAAGTTCATTAGAACCATTTAAGGTCCTTGGGACTTTAGCTAAAAAACTCTAAACTAATTGGTTATAATTAATCCAAAAAAAACATTTTAGTAACCTGCCGTCAAACATCTTTTAGTAGTATTGAATTCTAGCAAATATTTAAATACAATTATACTATCTTACGAAATACTTTTTTAAAAAGGATCATAAAAAAAGACTGAAAATGCATTCATGATATATTAGTATGTGAGTGTGTGTATGTGTGGGTGTTCATATTTGAATGAAAAGGTTGAAAAAAAACCAGAAAGTGAATATTGTGTAAATGCAAAACATCTGCTGCCAACTAAATCACAAATTTAATTAAGATTTAGACTTTTTTTATATTCTTCCTTTTCCCGTCTATTCTTATTTGGTAAGACAAATTTCTGAACCATTCAAACTGCAAACCAATGAACCATAAAGTGAAACAATAATATATTATCACAATATTTTAGAGAGCCACAAAACAAATAACAAAATCCATAAAGCAGTCAGAAAATATGCAACTGAGATGTCTTATTGGATCGAATACTAATACAAGTTAAAAGCACCTAAACAATCATATTTACATGCACAAAACATGGACCAAATTATCTCAGTCAAGATCAGCAAAACCATAATTTGAGACAATTGAGTAATAATTAGTTTTAAAACTTTTGAAACACTTGAACATACTCCAAATATTGAGTAATAATTAGTTTTAAAACAATTGAACATCTTTGAGACAATTTATCAAACACCACAAGTGCACAACTTAAATTCCAGAATACCATAGATGTTTATGCATGATTCTAGCCAAAAAAATTATCACCAGAGGGGCAGCACCGCAGCAGGCCAGCATCAGGCTTACAATATACAGCTCAATCACATTCAGTTGATTTCTATTCATTCATTACCAAAGTTTTTATATTTTCAATACCACATTTAGTTGGCATCCAAATGAACAACATTCACAATATAAAGTTACATCATGAATATGAGCTTAGCATGCATAAGCGAAATATTAAATGGGTTTTGTGAAGCAAACAGGGTGAAGAAGGGTATCATCGAAAAAATGGGTTTCAAAATCTTGAAATTAGTTTTAGGGCATAAATATATATATATATATGTACATCATATATACAATATGTGTATGAATACCTCTCTTGGTGCTGATTTTGCTGGATTTTGCTTCTGATTTTGGGTCCTGTATTTTTGTAGATGGCGACTTTGGTGAGAAAAGGAGATAGTGTGATATTGGTTATAGCGAGAGAGGGAGAGAGGTGAAATCTGATATTGGTAAAGAGAGAGGTGAAGTCTGACTTTGGTGAAGTTGTTGTATAGTGTATATTGACCCTTCTTTTCTTTTTTTCTTTCACTTTCTCTCTCATGTTGATGTGGCTAGCAGGTCACTAAAATGTCACCAAATGTCGGTCGGTGTAGAATTATTGTTTTTTGAAAAGAACTTGGCATTTGGTTTTTAGGGATTACGTTTATTAATTTGAATGTCAGCCAGAAATTTGGTCAATAATAATAGGCTAAAAGGACAACAGAACAGTCTCGTAATAACTACTCGCAAAAAGTACAATTTGTACATAAAATAAAAATAAAATAAAGAGAATAAAATAAATTTAAATTTATATAAAATAATAAATATTTTTAGTTTTTTATATTAATAAATCATATTAAATGATATATTTATCTTTTATTTTATATATTTTATCTCATCATTTTAAAAACAAAAAAATTACTCCCTCCGTCCCAGGATAAAAGTTTTTATTACTCCATTCGTTCCAGGATAAAAGTCTTTATTACTAATTTAGGTAGTTCCAAATTAAATGTCTACTTACCTTAAATGATCTATTTTTTATAATAATTTGCTTATAATACCCTTATTATTAATTGTTATATTTATATTCTCTGTGGATATTTATGGAGCATCACTAATAATGTGCAGAAAACTATGCAATTAAATGAGAAATTAAATATGGACAATTTTTTCATTTTATCTTCTTTCTTAATATGCGCATAAAGTCAACTAAGACTTTTATCCTGGGATGGAGGGAGTACTACTTTAGGTAGTCCCAAGTTAAATGTCTACTTACCTTAAACGATCTATTTTTTACAATAATTTACCTATAATACCTTTATTATTAATTGTTATATTTTTATTCTCTATGCATATTTATGGAGCATCACTAGTAATGTGATGCCCCAAAATAGGTATACATCACCCATCTTGGGTGTAGAAATACACTACTTACAACTCCATTTATACTGTTTGTCAAATGCAATCTGACGACTTCGTATCTTGTGAGAGTTTCAATACAAATATTATTACGTATATAATACGACAATATTCATATTTAAATTATTATAATGCCATATAAAAAGTACAACAACAATTATATCAAGTCCCAGAAGGAACAAGAAAATTTCTGCTTCTCCTCATTCTAATGGAGTGCACCTTTGGCGCTTCCAATTACGATTAAGCCTCACCCTATTGTTGTTCACCAAAATTAAATATCAAATGATGTATAAAACATGTCACACACATTTTAATTTCTCAGTACAATTATTATGTGACACCATTTCATAATTTGATTAGGCTTGTGACTAATTCGTATCACCACTTTATACCCATGTTCTCTCTGCTAGTCTCAGTTACACTTTTATTACCTGAAAGGCGTGGTGAAGAAAAAGGGTGAGCACAAATAGCCCAGTAAAGAATATCATGACTTAAGATAATTAAATTATCAATAGCCTTCATTAATAATAATTTAGATATTTAGAACATATGGTAGAAGATAAAAGTTTCCAACCATAATAGTAGCGGAATCAACAATCCATTAGAAGAATCAAGTAGAACATAATGTCTACTATATCCCCTAGATTAAAAGTTCATCGTTAATATTTCATTCCTGTAATACTCATCAACAGTTCTTGGTTATACCCAAGACAAAGAGAACTCTCATCACTGTCTTTCACGAACCACCACAGATTATAATTAAATCACAATTCATATTTATAATCAAGTAAATTAACAGTCCAACTTTGCACTACATGCCAAAGATATACAATTGTAAAACTAATAACCAACAGTCCATCTTTGCACTATAGGCTAAAGATATACAACTGTAAAACCAATAATCAACAGCCCATCTTTTCACTACAGGCCAAAGATATACAACTGTAAAACCAATCAGTGAAAGCCCATCTTTGCACTACAGGCCAAAGATATACAAGCAGAAAACAAATAATCTTTGAGACTCGACAATTAATAGTATCGCGACCACGAATTATCCATACCTTCTGGCGCTTGAGGATATTCGTGTTTTTTCAATATAGTTATGATTATCTACCGAATAATCCACAGTGCATAATCATACCAAGTCCATCTATATCTACTACGGGCTAAAGATGACTTTTACCACATCATTTGTAACATTACGGTCATGATTATACCGAATAATCCCTGTTCATAATCATACCAAATCCATCTATGCACTACTAGCCATAGATGACTTTTAACACAATACAAGCATGAAAATGATGACAATGATATATATAATGAATAAACATAAATCATCAGAATAATAAGATAACATAGATCTTAGTGATTTTTAACTTAATTATCCAGAGTCCAAATTGATAACATAATAATAGATGAATCATAAACTATTAAGGATATTCTAATCCTTTCAGGACTTTTCACCATTTAATGATAAACTGAATAAACGAATAATAATATTTTACCATAACATAGAGTATGAAAGAAAATAATATTCCTTTTACCATAAAAATGATACCCTTTACCACAATAATGATATCCCTTACCTTAACATATGACTTGATTCTGCTTTCTGTGAAATTGATCAACTTAAACAATGCTTGCATTCCTTATCTACACTTGGAGTAACATTACACTCGATAGAAATACTCACAATATTGAAGTAAAAGAATTCTATATTTTTAGTGTAGTGATGGTGCGTGTTTAGTTACTCAACCGAGCAACCTATTTATACTAAAAATTTAGTAAACAACTAGCACACACAACGACACAAATTAACCAAATGAGGTATATAAAAATGGTAGTGGAATTTATGGTCCCACAGAGAAAATTAAACCAACTTGTACACGTTTTAATAAAATTTGTTCAATAATAGAGTTGTGGTCCATACTACTTTAGTAAAAGTAGAGTGTCGGCAAGTCCTGCCAAACTTACTTTTATAAAAAAGAAAATAATTGAACAACCATCTGTATATCATACTTATCTTTAATCAACACCCTTTTCAATCTTTGAACCATTATTCACAATTATTAACATAGACTCTCAATACTGCCAACTGGTTTAATTATATCATATCAAATAATATGAGTCACTGTGCAATAACTACTGTGGCAATTATTGAATAAAAGACTGAGTGACTTCTTACATAATTAAGAATCAATAATATGAATCACTATGTAATAACTACTGTGACAATTATTGAATGAAATACATAGTGATATCTTATGTAAGAATCAAATTAATACCTTACTTATAAACAATTCAAATTCTATTAAAAGTAAGGATCAACATCAAATCATAATTATCTCGAATAACATATACACCAAATAATAATTCATTGTTCATTCAAGTTGTCTTTATTTATTGCATAATATCATTATATTTAATAATGTTCATTTTTTACAACTTAGAACAACATTCTTTATCGTCGAAAATATTACACGTTGCATACGTGCATGCCCGACGTCCTCCGATTGCCTCTGAATGCACATCAGTCCCTAAAATAGTCATTTTAAGCCTTGATACCGACCTCAAATCTCAGAAAATAAAGAATGAAAGTTTTCGGTCTACTCGTTATCTTTTCGAATCATCCTGAATCACCTCAATCGAAGTTCGTATAAAAACGTTATGCCCAATTTACTAAAGGACATCCAAACAAATTTTGGTTTAACACTAGACCAGCGCCTAGGCGCCCAAATTTGGCCTTGGACAAGCACCTAGGCACCCAAGAACAGATTCTAAGCGCCGAGCCTAGTGCCTAGGCGCTCGACCCTTGGCACTTAACTCCAATTTTTCAGATTTTAAAACTTTTGACACACATACTTCAAATCTTCATAACTTCTTCATCCGTTATCGAAATTAGTCTGTTTTCGAGGCTATGGAAAACTTGTAACATGCTCTACAAAACCCCCATGATTTCATAATTTTTTAGATTCATTAATTATTCTGAAATTTGGCTCCAAAGTCCCCCAAGACTAAGTTTTTCATCGTTTAACACGTTTTACAAAAACTTTCATCACAACTTCAATTTAAATCATTTTTAGTTCTTTCAAATTAGAATATTTCCATAACTTCTTAATCTATAGATCCTCCTTCTCAGATTTTACACATAAATCAACCATCAACACTTTTACAAGTTTGATTTAAGTCCTCAACATAACTTTTGTTCATCCTCAAACATATGCCCAACTTTTTGATCTTAAATTCTATTATGACATGGATTAAACATAAAATTTTTATCATATACTTCCTTATTACTTTGGATCCATCATGATCCCCTATAACCCAACTTTCAACAAATCAAACTCTTAGGAAAATTAAAGAGATGAAAAGTTTTTGTTTTACATTTTGAGTTCTTATTCTTCCTTCAAGCTTCCATGGTTTCCTCTTCTTCTTTCTTCCTTTCTTCCCTTCTTTCTCTTCTCTCTTTTATCTCTTTTCTTTTGCCGAAGATTGGCTACGGAAGGATGTAATGAAGGAGATGGTTGATGGCTCTTCTCTTTTCTCTCTCTCTCTCTTCTTCTTTCCTTCTTTTATTTTCCCCCAAATTATTCCTACGGGAGGGAGTGTGTGAAGACTAATATGGCTGATGGAAAATGTTAAGTCAAAATCAATTAGGCAACATGGCCCCTCCCTCACCCAACATTATTCAACCAACCAATCACATGAAAGGTTGGTGAAGAATTTTGAAAAAAAAAATTTGGAGGTAGGAAATAATTTTCAGCATCTACTAGTCGACTCCTCCTCTTTTATTTGTTCATTTATCCATTTAATTGTTCATTTGACCATTTATCAATTTAACATTTAAAAATTTTTAAAAATAATAGTCATAAATTAAATTAGACTTTTATTTTATAAAAGTCGGGGTTTTACAAGTAATGTGCAGAAAACTATGTAATTAAATGAGAATTTAAATATGAAAAAGTTTATCATTTTATTATCTTTTTTAATATGCGCAAAAAATTAACCAGAATTTTTATTGTGGGATGGAGGGAGTATATATTACGAAAGGAGTACTTGTATCAGTTTGTTAAAAGAAGCCATCAATTGCAATTTATTGGCTGGAACATATCTCTCGCTCACTTCTTTAGTGAAGTTGGATCATGGATGATTAGTTAAGCATTATATCACTTGTTCTCAATTACTTCATCCTTTCAAGAGATACAATTTAAAATCAAATAATAATATATATTAACCTTTAAATTGATATAAATTTATTTAACTTTAGTTGATACAATTATTACAATTGTATTATATAATAATATATAATTAATATCACAAAATTTATTTTATTTTAAGTTTTTTTATTAACTTTAAAGTTTAATATGTCGTTTGATCTCAAAAGTCAAATTATATTTTTAATTTTGGAACAAAAAAAATATATAGCAGGCTCAAGAAACATATCCATTCTGACATTCTGTCATCTAATGGAATTGGTTTATGTTTAATTAAGATATTTATGGTCACGTCATGATCTTAACGCGCAATAAATTGGTGGGTTAAAGCAAACCTCTATATAGACTTGACAATTTAGTTAATAAATTGGTGGGTTAATTTCAATTAATTAGAATCATTTTGGTTGGTTACCTATTTTCAATTATTTAGATCGATTAAAGCTGGAACCCATATTTTTTATAAAAAAATAAGTCAAAATAAGTTAATTGGTTTCAACTGTTTTTTTTTCTTTTCAAACCAGTTACCACTCTCTCATCCTTGTTGAAGAGAGAGAAATAGAATAAAATAGAAGGAAAGATATGTAGCATTAAATGAGCATATATAGCTAGTCTCAAAAATGATATTTCATCAAATTTAAGACTAATGAGGACACAAATTAGCAAGTGTTTGATTGTATCTTAATACATCTTAATAGTTCATTTCTTATTTTATCTTAACAATTTGCATTTTTGTTTTAAGAGGTCATCGAAATAGTTAAGATACGAAATTAACATTAATAACAAATTAGAGGAAATGCAAGAAGTTATATTAGAAAGAAAGTAAAATTGAATGCTAACAACAATTTTGATTTCACTTGCAGAATAATTGAAGGGTTTTTCTTGAAGTTGCAGAAATAGTTTTAGATTAGGAATTTAAAAAGGTGGGAGACAGAGAGACTAAGAAGTGAGAAGGGAGTGTAAGGATTTGGATAATCAAAATTCTTACTGAGCTTAAGTTTAGCTCAATCTATGGGGATTTGTGACTTAGAAGAGATTTAGAGAGAGAGAGAGAGTTCAGAAGAAGTAGAGAAAAGTTCAGAAGGAAGAACAATTCATTTCATAGCCCCAACTGTGACGCCCCCAAAATAGGTATACATCACCCATTCTGAGTCGCCAAATACATGGTACAAAATTTAAATACAAACTTCTTTTATACAAAAAGACAAAAGCGCAGCTGAGAGTTTTAACACGAATATTGTCTTCTAGACAATATTCAAACTCAAATTCAATCCTCATTACATTTATTATCACACTAAATAGTGAAGACTACTAAAACAACCATCTCAGACCATCACTCCGTTCCCTGACTAGTCTCAGCTACGTTCTCATTTCCTGAAGAGAACAATGAAAGCAAAAGGGTAAGCTCAACTAGTCTAGTACAAAATATTATGACTAAAATAATGCAGAATAAATTATCATTAGCATTCAACAGTGTTAAACTGATAAAATATAATAAACATCAAGTTTAACTGCAGCGGAACAAGAAATCCATTAGAAGAGTAAAGTAGAGCATGATATCAACTATCTTCTATGATTTAAAAAGTTTATCATCAATTTTATCGCTGGGACTCGGCTTAATAAATAAACCACATCATCGAATCATCCCTGCACTACGGGCCAAGGATATTCATTTGTATCACGTCCACGAATTATCCCTGCATTACGGGCCAATGATATTCGTGTAATCATCAATAGTCATGATTATACCGAATTATCCCTGGTCATAATCATACCAATCAACAGTCCATCTATGCATTATGGGCCAGAGATAACTTTCATCACAATATAAGCATGCGGATGATGACAATGATATAAGAATTCAATTAAATGAAAGCAAAGGATAAATTTTAAAGATTTATAATTTAATTTATCCAGAATTCAATAATGTCCAAATTGTTAACATAATACTGCTTTGTGAAGTAAAATTCAAGAATAATATTCATGTGTCAAAATAATTTGGACAGAAAAGAAATAAATTTTTCGGGTGAATAGTATCCCGACATGAAAAGTACCCCGAATCCCCGAGTGAATAATACTAGAGTGAATAGTACCCAGGTAAATAGTAACCCGTGAATAGTATCCCGACATAAAAAGTACCCCGAATCTCTGAGTGAATAATACTAGAGTGAATAGTATCCGGGTGAATAGTAACCCGTGAATAGTAACCCATGAATAGTACTCCGGGAGAAATATTGATATTTAATAAGAAAGTTCATATCAATATTTCAATGAAACGATACTGGATGAAGCACAAAACTCAAGGATATTCCACTAATTTTAGGGATTATAGAAACAATACTTACCATAGTAAGTTTAGATTTAAGAATATGAAACGAAATAATATACAAAACTGCAAATAGATTTTCACTTGTCATGCAGTACGTAATCCGCGTAGAGGTTATTCCAACATATTAAAGGATGAATACGAAAAATATTATTCCTTATGAATACAAAAGAAATAATAACCCTTACCTTAGTAGAAGACTGGATACTGCAATAATGAAGTAGGAGAATACTCTTCTTCTTGCTCTCTATAGTTTCTCTCTCTATAGTGTCTTGTGAATCTCAGTGAATTGGTGAGAATGAAAGAAGAATTAAGCTTCTATTTATAGGAGAATGGGCTAAATAATAACTTATTCACGAACTGTCCAAATTGATTTACTATTAGAACGGACGGTCCATATTGATTACTATTAAAACCACAATCGACGGTCCAGATTGATTTACTTTTAAAAATACCACCGATGGTCCAGACTGATTTACTTTTAAAACCACCACCGACGGTCCAGATTGATTTACTTTTAAAACCACCACCAACGGTCCAGATTGATTTACCTTTAAAACTACCACCGACGATCCATAAAATTAGTAAATCTTCCCATGGAATACTAAGTCAAACTTACAATAAGCGCCTCATAACAAATCTCTATATTTATATCAAAAATTAAATAAATATTTACCACAAATCATTTATCTTTAATAAATACATTTTTAATCTATTAACAATTATTCATCATTAATATTATAACTCATAATATTTAACAACCAGATCATTCCCAGGAAAGAGGGGGCTTTCCGATAAAGATTTCTCCCTATTGGCGCGCAATTAGGTGACCAACCCTTTCCTTGACAGAACTTTCTAGACATCGTCAATATTATAAATAATAATATGAATAACTTTGTCATCTCAATTATTAATTTAATAATATAAAATATTATGAAGATGTTACTGTGACAATAATTGAATTAAATAACGTGAGATACTATGCATCAATTACTGTATTAATAATTGAGTAAACTAAGTGGTTTTTTATGTAAGCATCAATACGATTGTCTTCTTATCAACACAGCGTATTATATATTTTTACCACCGTTATTTCAACGATTAACGATAAAACTTTCATTATTTTTATAAAAGATATTTACATCTTTTTCTAACTCAAGCAGATTATTACATTTGTAGGGTCCACCGATGATGGTGTAATAAATCATGCGGATATTCCCTGACAAAAAGAATATTCCCCGACCAAACGAATATTCCCCAACACAACGAATATTTTATATCAACTTGTTTACTTTGTAAAATTTTCAAATATCACCCTTAACTTTAACCTTTTATCAATTTAACCATTTATTAAATAAAATAATAATTATAAAAAAACTGGATACTTTCATTTCATAGAATTTGGGGTCTTACACCAACTGATTACAGATAGTTTCTTTTATACACAATAAAATGAACACTACGGAAATGAACATAAGGGAAATGAACACAACGATAACCAACCGACTCAATTATTACACAAAGACTATTATACCCTTAATGAATATCTGGGTTCCTTACAATCCATCCCCCTTAAAAAACCACTTGTCCTCAAGGAATAAAATCAGAAAATTTAGCATGCAAATCAGACCACAATTCCCAAGTTGCCTCTGAATGTAGAGTGTTAGCCCATTGAACCAAAACTTCAACCACAACTGCATTGTGTTTCTTAACCATTTTTTGATCCAGCGCTGCAAGAGGTTCAATAACAAACTGGCCATGAGCATCAACTGGAGGCAGAACTGGAGAAACTTGAGTAGAAACACCAAGTTTTTTCTTCAATTGAGACACATGAAACATTGGGTGTATTTTAACAGCACAGGGCAGTAATAATTTGTAAGCAACAGAGCCTATCTTGTCCAGCACTGAAAAGGGACCATAATATTTGGAGTCCAACTTGGAATATTTAGATTGTGTCATAGAATGTTATTTATAAGGTCGAACCTTCAAATAGACCAAATCTCCCACATTGAATACCCTTTCTTGTTTGTTGGCATCAGCATAATTCTTCATACAACACTGAGCTTGGGAGAGATTGTGCTTCAGAAGTTGTAACAACTAGTTTCTAGACTGGAAAAACAATCTAGCTATAGGATCAGAAATAGTACCATATTGATGATAAGAAACATGTGGAGCTGTATACCCATACAAGACTTGGAAATGAGTCAACTGTGTTCCACTGTGGTAATGAGTATTATACCACCACTCAGCAAGCGATATACATTCACTCCATGATTTAGGTCTCTGACTGCACATACATCTCAGACAAGCCTCCAAGCACTGATTAAGTCTTTCAGATTGGCCATGACTCTGTGGGTGATAGGTTGTACTAAGTTAAAGTTTAGTACCCAAGAATTTGAATAGGGATTATCAGAAATGTCCTATGCAAATTCTATCCCTATCTAAGACTATAGAACTAGGTAGCCTATGCAGCTTATGAATATGATTGAGAAACAAGGTAGCAACATCAGTGACAGTAAAAGGGTGCTTTAAAATAAGAAAATGTGCATATTTAGTGAGTCTATATATAACTACCAAGATGGAGTTGTAACCAAGAGAAGCAGGTAATCCTTCAATGAAGTTCATAGCAATATCCTTCTAGGGAATATCAGGAATAGGGAGTGGCTGCAACAGCCCTGGGACCACAACAGTTTCATGTTTGCTCAGTTGACAGATGTCACATTCCTTAACAAAGCTGATTACATCCTTCCTCAGAGATGGCCAGTAGAAAAACTTTGAAATCCTTTCAAAAGTCCCTCTTCTTCCTGAGTGACCTCCCATAGGAGAAGTATGAAATTCGGGTAAAAGCTTAGTTTTCACATCTGGAACGTGACCAACAACTAATCTTTCCTTGTATTTAAGTCTGCCATTAACAAAAGAAAAATCTGGCAAGGAAGTAGGATCTAATGCAAGTTGAGCTATCACCTGCTGAAATTCAGGATCAATTTCCCAAGTCTGATCTAGCTCTTGAATCCAAGTAGGAGTAACTGAGGTAATATATAGCCAAACAATGGGAGACATTGTTGATATCTTCCTGAGACACGTGATGAAGTTGCCTAGACAAACCATTAGCTGCTAAATTTTCCTTTCCTTTCTGTAATGATTTCATAGTCCGATCTGAGAGGTGGCAACAGGCGGTAAAGCCGAAAGCTTAATAGAAGTAACGACAGGTCGGACCCAAAATGGCCCGAAGGTTTTGGTAATAATAATAAAGTGAGGCAAGTGGCTATGGTTGGTTGGACCTACCAAATTTCATGAGCTTCTTTCTCTATTTTTTTATTGGCAAAATCTTGCTACACCAAAAATAGTAATAATAATAAATATTAAAAATAATAAAATAATTTATAATAAACAATAATTCTAATTACCTACAATAACTACATATCTTAATCAATTAAAATTTTAATAGTCTTATAAATTACTTTTAAAGTATATAATCAAATTTGATTTTTAAAATTATACTTTAAAATTAATATAATTTATTTAACTTTTAAAATAATAAATACTTATAATTAATACTAATATATAGATAATTTTAAATTTTTATAATTATATTATCTAACTTAAACTAATAATTATTAGTTATATACTTTGAAATTGAAGAACTATTTTGAAAGTTCATGCAATTGTAATTATTTATGAGCGTGAGTAAAGATATATAGAGGATATATTGAGGGAATTAACATTTCCACCAATAAAATTAAAAGCGATATCAATTCCCTATACTAAATTAATTCCTTTATAATATAAAACAAATTTGTGCACTTTCCAGCTAAAGTAGCTGAAACTAAATTTATATTGTCCTGTCCCAAATTAGCTGTCCTATTCTTTTTTGTATATTCAATATATAAATATATTGAATTTGTATTTTTTTAATATATTTTTGCTAGTCTTTAAATGTCCGCCACTTGCAAAAAATGGGGACAGTTATTTGGATGGAGAGACTACTCTTTTAAGCCTCCTCTTTTAACATCATAAAATAACACTGAACATTATGAATTATTTAAGTCCACAACTTTACAACTATATATAATTTGTGTTCAAGCCTCATAACCCACAACAAGTAGCAATATTTTGTTTTAAAAAAAAAAAGTCGTCGGCCACGGGCCGGGCCGGGCCAAAAACGGGTGAGCTAAAAAGGCCCAGATTTTTTTGGGCTAAAAAAATCCAGCCCAAAGCCCAACCCGTGGTGGGCAGGCCGGCCCGGCCCGACCCGCGAGCTTGGGCCATGTTTGCCAGGTCTAGTCCAGTCTCATTAACCTTGTGATCCACTTCTGTTGATTAGTAGTAGTTATTCTCTGATCCAACAGATATTTGAGACTTTGGTGATCTGTTTTAATAATAAACTTATTTTCCATTAAGTAATGCCTCTATTTATGCACAGAGTAAATGACAACCATTAACTCTTTTCCCTAAGTTGACAAGCCTAAATGTTTTGAAGCAATAGCCTTACTTAAGAAAGCAATCGCCCTACCATTTTGTATTAATATTGCTCCAATTCCAGTAGCACTAGCATCAGTTTCTAATACAAATGGAATGCTAAAATTAGGCAAAGCCAACACAGGAGAAGAAACCATAGCTCCTTTGAGCTTAACAAAAGTCTCTTCAGGTTCAACTCTCCAATGGAACTGATTTTTTTTAGCATATCAGTTAATGGTTTACTTATTAAACCATATTGTCTAATGAACTTCCTTTAATAGCCCGTGAGACCAAGAAATCCCCTCAAAACCTTAAGGTTCTTAGACTTTGGCCACCGCACCATACACTCTATCTTTGCAGGATCAGTAGAGGCTCCCTCAGGTGTAATGATATGACCAAGATACTGAACTTGTTGTGTAGCAAAAATACATTTGGACAATTTGGCATACAACTGATGTTGCCTCAACAGGTGTAATGTTATTTCCAAATGTTGTAAATGAGTCTCATATGCGGGACTGTAAACTAGGATATCATCAAAAAAAAACTAAGATGAACTTCCTCAAATAAGGGCAAAAACAGTGGTCATTAAGCTCTGAAAGGTAGCTAGAGCATTGGTTAGCCCAAAAGGCATAACCTTAAACTCATAATGCCCTGAATGAGTCCTTAAAGCTGTCTTAGGAATGTCAGGTGGGTGTACTCTTATTTGACGATAACCAGACCTGAGATCCAACTTTAAAAACCAGCTTGAACCATTAAGTTCATCCAACAACTCATCTATTACAGGTATAGGAAATTTATCTTTAATAGTAGCATCATTGAGTGCTCTATAATCAATACACATTCTCTAAGTATTATCATGTTTCTTTACTAACAAGTCTAAAAAGGCAAAAAGACTGTTACTATTCTGAATAACCCCACTATTCAGCAACTGATCAGTCACTATTTTCTCAATTTCAAATTTATGGACATATGGATATCTATAAGGTCTCAAATTCATAGGTTTGTTACCTTCCTGCAAATTAACATGATGGTCATGAGATCTTTCAGGTGGCATACCTTTAGGTTCTTCAAAGACATCTGAGAATGATTTCAGAAACTCTTTAAGTTTTGGACAGGTAGGTTCTGAGGGTGGATAGTCTTCACATTCCAAGATTCCATATAAACATCCAAAAAAACCATGAGATGTTGTTTGCAACAGGTTTTGGAACTCACTAGATTCCATTAGCTGTATTGTTAAAGTGACATTAATGTCTTCCCCTTTTATCAACACTGTCTCCCCATTTTACACAAATTGGAGTTGCAGTTTATTGAAGTCAAAAGTTACAAGAATTATTGTCCTCAACCACTGGACCCCTATAACCGCATCAACACCTCCCAAAGGCAGAATCGTCATCATTGTAGTGTAATCTCTACCCTACACATGCCATTGGAACTCTGAACACACTTGTTCACTTTGCACCTTAAAACCATCTGCAACTGAGACTGTCACTGGTGGAGTATTTGTTAGCTTAACCTTCAGTTTCTTAGCAGCGTGAGGATCTAAGAAATTTCTAGTGCTACCACTCTCAATTAATATGCTAACTAATTTGCCCCCCACTGACCCTTGTACTCTAATGGTATTGTTAGCATTATGTCCAAATAAAGCATGCAATGTTATTTGTACATCATCCTTTTGATCCTCCAATAATGGCATGTTTTACTTTTCTTGCATCTCTACTTCTGTTACACAATTTGCTTGTTCCTCAGTTTCCAAGCACATTTCCTCCTCCCCAGATGGTACCATCATGAACAAATGAGGCTGTTTGCATATATGAACAAATACATACGGCTCATCATAGGAAAAATATAGCCCCTTCCTCCTTTTCTCAAGTATTTGATCTCTAGTCAAATGCTTAACTGGTATACCTCTTCTCTGTTCATTTCCAGACCAAGCAACCTTAGTTTCCCCCGCATTAGGACTAGAGAATTCCATTCCATTATTGCTGACACTTTTCTGCAAGCTAGAATTCATTACTACATTCCTGCTACTGGAATTATTAATGATAGAAGATTTTAGTACAATTCTGCTTCTTTTGATCCATGCTTCCACTTTAGCTTCTTCAACTCTAGCCAATCAAATAGCTTCCTTAAGAGTAGTAACCCCTAAATCTTAGATACCTAACTGAATATCCTCCCTCAGTCCACCAACAAAGCAATTATTAAAAAATTCTTCATTCAACTTTGAATTTTTTATCAGTGCCCAACCTCTTAGTTCCTCAAACTTTGTTCGATATTCATCTACAGTTGTGGTTTGTTGCAACCTTTTAAGTTCAGCTATAGGATTCATCTTAGTCTAAAGGCTAAATCTAGCTAGCAATTCATTAATTAAACCACTCCAGGTCCAGTCAACACCATTTTCAAAAAAGCTAGAATACCACAACTCAGCTTCTCCTTCGAGATGCATAGTTGCTAGGTTTATTTTATAATTTTCAGCAACATTATGATTAGAAAACAATTTATTGCACTTCCTAATCCAGGTCCTTGGGTTAGATCCACGGAATTTAGGGAATTCAAATCTAATAGTCCTGAATATACCTTCATTTATATTGTTCTATGTACTACCTCCCTCAATCGATCCAAGGTTTGATCCAGAACTTTGTTGATTAAGATTTGGATTTGGAGGAGTTTGTTGAGTTTGTTGTTTGTGACTGTCAGGCTTTCCATTATCTTGCTTCTGTCCTTGTGCTATCAACATTGCTTCTACTCCTTTCATTAGCTTCTCAAGCTTATCATCGAATCCTTTTTGCAGAGACTTCACTGAAGATTGCAATTGAATTTGCAAATCCTAGAGGTTCATTTCTAGATTCGTTAATCTCTGATTGTTAGTAGCCATAACCACTGATCGTAGCAAGCTTTAATACCACTTGTAAGGATTTGGATAATCAAATTCCTTACTGAGCTTAAGTTCAGCTCAATTTATGGAGATTTGTGACTTAGAAGAGATTTAGAGAGAGAGAGAGAGAGAGATTTCAGAAGAACTAAAGAGAAGTTCATAAGGAAGAACAATTTATTTCATAGCCCCAACTGATTACAGATAGTTTCTTTTATACACAATAAAATGAACACTACGAAATGAACATAAGGGAAATGAACACAACGATAATCAACCGACTCAATTATTACACAAAGACAATTATACCCTTAATGAATATTTGGATTCCTTACAGGGAGGCACTGAGGCAGGCACTTATTTGATTGCGGGAGATTATGACAAAATTGTCCCTCAAAATTTGGTGGGATTTCATTTTGAACCTTAAAAGTATGAATATGGTCAATTGTACGCATTCTCAGAGTTTGCTCAAAAATGGAGTAATTCATGTTCTTAGTTAGTATTTATTATTCCGGTCTCGGAAATTCGATTTGAATACTTAATTTTTTATGGTTGGATAGTTTTTTTTTATGACATAATAGTTTTTTAATAATTAATTTTTAATAAAAAGTTTCAAATTTTTATTTTTTTTTATAATTGGACAACTTTAAAGGACAGTTTTTGTCATTTCCCTTTGATTATTCACAAAAATAAAAACTTGTGTTTACTATTAGTTTTTGGATTAGAATGTCCTTCATTACACTTATTCTTCAATTTTCCCCAAATACATATTCAACCACACAAATATTGCTTTTAACTTGACAAAAAAAATAATTAATGACATAATAAAATTCAACACAAATAATTGAATAATTGTGTCGCTAGAACCATCACTAAAAGAAAAATGGCCGCTCATAATGTCGAAACATTAATTATGCTGCTAGAGTAATAAGTGTTGCTAAAAGTTCAAAGTATGTTAAAACAAATGTAAAAGTATCGCTAAATGTATATTTGTCTCAACAAAATAATCTTGTTATGGTATATTATGAACTACTTTATTTTTTAATATTCAAAAAAGATAAACATAACAAACGAATCACTCTAAATTGGATCCTTCACTTTTATAATTACCTACAATATTAAATTAATTTTCTTCAAATGCGAAAATGGACCCTCATGTTGGGATATTTCACATGAATTCCACATTGGATAAATTCAATAGTGTAGATGGGTTAATAAGTATAGTAGAGCCTCAACCTAATAGGTTAACCTTTTGGGTAAGGAGGTGCTCTAACATGCTTATTAGCGTCTACTACAGTGTCTTATTACGTGGTGATGAATTGATGTGGGATGGATCATACAATTCCGCTACAAAATGGTATCAAAGCTCATGGTTCGATGGGTCCAAATAACAACTCCAAGATGCGAGGGAAGTGCGAGGGTAAATTCGCAGGCCTCGTGGGTAGAATAAATAGAGTTGAATCAGATGGAGCACGGGATGATTTGAGTCTGGTGGAGTAGGCTTAGGATGGCTCTAGGAAAGTTGCTGAGACACGTTTGCCCCGGGTGTGTTGAGTCTTTGAAATTATTATTTTTTTAGTAAATTTGGACCCCTAATCTTTTTATTCACATATTTAAACTCTTTGCAATGTGGTGTGATTCTCCCAACCTTTTGAAAAGGTGGTTAAGGTGAATGTTGGAGATGAAACTCTTTGAAGGGGGCAGAATGTAATAATTATATATACTGAAAAATTGAATTATGGGAAACAAGGTATATTGTGTGTTTAGTGTTCTCAATTTCTCATGCATGTTCATTAAGCAAATAGTTGAAGAAATTAATTACTTGAACTATTTTTCTTCGATTGACCTGCTTAAGGCAGACTATAAAAACTGGATCATATGTTTTAATTAAATAGATGCAATATTTGCATGTCAAACGGAGAATTAAAAGGTGAATATACGTACCATTATTGTATTTGAAGAAGAAAAATAATAGTAATTGTTAACGCCAAATTTTGTACGCCTGACGAAATCACCAAAACAGCAGGCTAAAATCGCGCTAACGGTTGATGGAGTAGTTGATTATATCAAACTCACAAAATACATTCACACAAACATAAATAAAGAGATATAAATATGAACACAAGAATTTACGTGGAAACCCAATTGGGAAAAAACCACGGAGAGAGAGAGAGTAATCCACTATAATAATATTGGGAGTACAAGATGTGTATTTGTGTTGTATCTCTTGTGTTCTTGTACCCCCCAAATCCTAGCTTGTAGCCGTATATATAGAAGTCACCTCCATCCGCATCCAACTAGGAGAAAGACTCCTTTTGTAGAATCACCTTATAACTACTGAATCCAATTAAGAGTAGGAGTCCTAATTAAACCTCCTTATCCCACCAAATAAGGAAACACAATTCTATTTTAATAAGGACTCTCCACTGTCACAATAAATACATATGGGCCATCACCAGATCCGGACTATTAAATAGACTGGGTTGCACTATGGCTAGACCCAAATAATCACATCCCAACATTGCCCCCCAGTCTCTTATTTATAAGGAACTTAAAATAAGAGAATATACAAATTTTGTCACACCCAAACACCATACGCCAAACAGAAACTTGTGACTCTCAATATTTTCGCCCCACTCCTCAATTCATTTCTAAGATATACATAAAGATCCGCAAGCCATGACCCATGTGCCACGAGCCACGAACCACGAGCCACGTACTTTGAGACACGAGCCACGTGCTTTGAGCTATGAACCACGAGCAACGAGCCAAAGTGCTTCGAGCCACAAGCTTCATGCTTTGAGCTACGAGACACGTGCTTTGAGCCACGAGCCACGAGCAACAAGACAAGTGCTTCAAGCCATGAGCTTCATGCTTTGAGTCGCGAGCCACGTGCTTTTAGCCGCGAGCTATGTGCTTTAAGTCACATGACACGAGCCACGAGGGTTTAAAACATGTCTTGGCTAGATCTTCTCCGTTTCAATTTCCCTTTTTCTTCTTGTAAGATCTCGACTTTTTTCAGAATGCTTAGAATCTTCGATTGCTCAAGTTCGGTACTACTCAATGAAAAGTCGTCCTTTGCTGACTAATTTCAATGCAGGTCTCCTCCACTTTGGCATGTAATACTCCACTTTCTGTTGTTTACTTCTTAATTACAGCTAAGTCAAGACTTTAGACGACATCATGCTGCAGATTGTATATCATTACTTTTATTTAAAAGCAAGTACATGGGCTTTACCTTAAGCCTGAGCACACAAGGCAACCATAGGCATTAATAAGCATACAAGGCATGAGTTTTATAATATTAATCATGTTAATGATGAAGCACATTCTATACAAATTGGTATTCATCATATTAATTAATCCGTTTATGCTAAATTGTAGCATTATCATTACTCCACATGTATAATAATTGACAAAAAGTCATATATTCCACTACTATTCTTTTTCATGGGTTGAGACAAGACCCTCAAGTTCCACTCGGTCTTGCTCCACTGCTTGTAGAACTCATTAAAGGCGCCGACCCGATCCTTTGGGAATTTGGATACTTTGGGGATACGATCTTTGGGGTGGGCCCAATTCGGGAGGAGTTTGAGGTTGGTCCCTTTCACGAAGACCCATTGGCGGTGCCAACCCTTGTTACTTGAGGGGGTCTTGAAAGGAACCGTTTGGCTTTGTTGTTTGTTCAGTTGGCGAAGGCCGGGCTCTTTGGATCGACCGACGGTGAACAGGGCGAAGAAGAAGTCAAGACCGGGGGTAATCCCGATCTCATAGCACATGGCGATGAAGGAAATCAGCTGGATGTACGAGTTCGGCACAAGTTGGGCGAACCCGATCCCCACGAAACTGAGGAAAGTTGAGATGAAGTCATGAAGCGGAAATCGAATCTCGTATCTCAATATATGTAGGGGTACAGCGACCCACTCACCTTCGAGTCGCCAGAACATTCTCTCCTCTGAAGTGGGTACCCAGCCTGTATTCCCTCGGAATGTTGAACAGTTCTCGGATTTCTGATATTTGAGAAGGGAGAATAGTGGATTGGGTGTTTATGTGAGAAAACTCTATTTCGGAGTGGTAAGCATTCCAAATTTTGGCTTCGAGACTGATAGGTGTGGAGAAGGTGGGGGATGTAGTGGTGTCCGGTGGTGGTGCCGGCAGATCCACCTGGACTAAATCAGTGGTCGATATGGGGGTAGGAGTGGGGATTTCAGTGGCGTTTGGAGATTGATCAATGTTTGGATCAGCCATTGCAACAAATGCTAGCAGAAATGAGCTTGAAATCGAAGAGTAGGGTGGAACGGAGAACGCCCCGGAAATCGCCCTTGCCGGAAAATATTTGAACAGAGCTTTTTGAATTGAAGGAGTCTAGAAAGAGTGACAGTGATGGGTGAGGCGAGGGTTTTATAGGTGCAGCTGCACGCCACCCCAGGGCGGCTATTAAATGCCCAAGGTGGGACCCGGAGTGAAAAGGCGTGCAACGTTTCAAGAAATGAGGACAGACCTTTTGATTTCCCTAAACAACTCATCATTGGCTGTCGTGACCTTTCGATTACTTGACCTTTCAAGTCTCTAATTATAAATATATTATAATCAGAGAGAGCGTTTTGCCGACCTTCATGTGGGCCGAAGGCCTGACATTAGAGGGGCTTTAGGAGACTACTGGGCTGAATCCCATGGAGAGGTTGGAGGTGTTCAGGTCGGTGTCCGAGTCCTTTTGGGCTGGAGCCTCACCTTCGTGAATGTCTTCGGGTTCGGTATTTGAGCCCCTCGGGCCGGAGCCTTATCCTGTTGCATGGCGTTCGGGGTCGGGTCTTTGAGTCCTTTGGGCCGAGACCCAGGCTTGATGGTGGGATTGTTTGGGCCTGCACAGTGGACTCTCCTGCGTGCAGAGTTCGGGATCCTAATCATAATTGAATAAGGTAACTCCAAAGGTAGTGATTGGATTGGATCCCACTTGAACCTTGTAAGGAGATTACGTTGGACCCAAGTTATGGTAACTACCATAACTAGGAGTCCTAATCCGACTTGGAGAAGGATTCTAAAGGTGGTGAGCACTATAAATATAAGGCCAAGGTTACAATTAACATGTAATACCTACTTTCAAGCACTACACACTTAGCCTCCATTGTTAAACCTTTTGAACGGCCTGTACTTATTCTCACACCGGAGCTATCCCCCGGCGGCACAAGCCGTCAAGCTTCTGTGTGATCTGTTATTGTGCAGGTTCTAGCGCGTGAATTCTGTGATTGGACGCGCCGTCGAAACTTGGTGTTAACAATAATCTTCTAGTTTGTTAATATTTAGTTACATGATTATTTTGGTAACGATATGAAGAGTTCAAGAAATAGGAGATGACAAAATATACACAGAGCCAGCCTTGGGCATGGGCCAATAAGGCAACCGTCCAGGGCCCATAGTTGAGGGGGCCCAATTTTTTTAATAAATTTATGTATTTATGTGTATAAAAAAAATAAAATAATAAAAGATTAGCGATATTATGCATTGAAAATGATATGTTAAAAAATATTAAATATGATAGTATAATTGATGATTTTGCATCTAAAAGTGTAACAAGAAGACATTTTAAATGATGTTTTATGGTTTAGATTTCATTGGGCAAAACTAAAGAAATATCCACTGAAATATCCACTGTAGTTGGTAGGTTTTACTGATTACACCATTGAACTTTTAATTTTTCAAATTACACTACTAAATTAATTATTATTTTAAAATTGAGTCGGTCAGTTAAAAAAAATAAATGGACGTTAATTTTTTATCTACAAAACTAATGAATTACCTACTGTAGTTGGCACATTTTACTGATTACACCATTAAAATTATAATTTTTTAAATTACCCTATCAAACTAATTAAAAATAATTATTTTAAATATTTATAAAAATAATTATTATTTAAGTAAAAATATTAGAAACTTTTTCCCATAAAATGAGTAGTTTCATAAAATATAGATTCAAAAAATTAGAGTGATTTTAAATTAAATTAATGTCTATTTAATTTTTTTTAACGGAGATGACCCATTCTTAATATTATAATTTTTTTAAAAAAAAACTAAAATAGAAATTAAAATAAAAAAAGAGTAAAAGATAAATAAAAAAATTGATTCAATTTTTTCAAAAAAAAATTAATAATTTTTATAAATCAATATTATTTTCAAGAAAAAATTGGAAAATTCTTCATATTTTAAAAAATGAATAAAATTTTATAAAATATAGGTTCAAAAAAAATAAACTTTATTTTCGAAGAAAAAAAAAAAATTTTTTTTTTAAAATCGATGAGTTTCATAAAACTTTATTTTTTTTAAAATCTATATTTTATGAAACTTTACTCACTTTATGGAAAAAATTAAAGTTTCTAATATTTTTTACTGAAAATAATAATTATTTTTAAAAATACTTAAAATAATTATTTTTAATTAGTTTAATGGGATAATCTGAAAAATAAAAAGTTCAATGATGTAATCAGTAAAACGTGCTAATTACAGTGGGTAATTCATTAGTTTTGTAGATAAAAAATTAACGTCCGTTTATTTTTTTTAACGGAATAATCAAATTTCAAAATAATAATTAGTTTAGTGGGGTAATTTGAAAAATTAAAACTTCAATTGTGTAATCAGTAAAACTTGACAACTACAGTGTGTATTTCATTAGTTTTACCGATTTCATTGATATTTTTATTTTGTAGGTGTTTTGGAGCATTTTACTGACCTTTATGTGGGTCAAAGGTCTGACGTTAAAAGGGCTTTAGGAGACCACTGGGCTGAAGCCCATGTAGAGGTTGGAGGTGTTCGGGTCGACGTCCGAGTCTTTTTGGGCCGGAGCCCCACCTTCGTGGATGTCTTCGGGTTCGACATTCGAGCCCCTCGGGCCAGAGCCTTACCCTGTTGTGTGGTGTTCGGGGTCGGGTCTTCGAGTCCTTTGGGCCGAGGCCCAGACCCGATGGTTGGATTGTTTGGGCTTGCACAGTGGGCTCTCTTGCGTGTAGAGTCTAAACTCCTAGCCGTATTTGAATAAGGTAACTCCAAAGGTAGTGATTAGATTGGATTCCACTTGCACCTTTTAAGGAGATTGTGTTGGACCCAAGTTATGGTAACTACCATGACTAGGAGTCCTAATCCGGCTCGGAGAAGAATTCTAAAGGTGGTGAGTACTATAAATACAAGGCCAAGGTTACAACTAACATGTAATACCTACTTTTGAGCACTAAACACTTAGCCTCAATTGTTAAACCTTGTGAACAGCCTGTACTTATCCTCACACTGGAGCTATCCCCCGGCGGCACAAGCCGTCAAGCTTCTGTGTGATCTGTTATTGTGCAGGTTCTAGCACGTGGATTCTGTGATTGGATGCGCCGGCGAAACTTGGCGTTAACATTGGCGCTAGAAGGAGGGGTTTAGTGCTTAATCAATCACAACTGATTTCTTTCGGTAAGAGGCCATGGCGAGCAGGGAGAACGACGCTTCTAACCAGGAAAAAGCAAAAACACACCAGACCACCCAGGTGAGAGGGTTGGTCAAAGACAGATTGGGTTCCAGAATCCAAGGTGACCAGGAGGAACCGGCTGCATCCCTCCGACGAAGACTCTTCCATGATAGCCACCATACCCCCAACCAGGCTAGTCGTGAGGATGAGAACTGTTCTCGGGCGCTGGAGGTTCACGGGATGGACCGAGTGAAAGTAGTATGCACACAAGCCAATCATGTTTGATGATAAAGCATATACTTTGTAACAATCTTATTCATTTATTAATAAAAAGTATTAATTTATTAAAGGCTTTTAATTATCTACATGATGCTGTTTTATAATATGTGATAAACCCATAGTTTTAAGCAATGCTTTTAGAATAATGATGATGATCATTCTAATGAGATCTAAATTCTTAGAAAGCTTAAAACTAAAATAGTTCCCAATCATTGGATTACTAAATTGGGGATTAGTAAATCGGATAGATTGAATACATCGTTAACTTGCTTTCATTGGATGGGGATGATTGATCTCATGATCATTTGTGTGGAGACACTAAAGCAAGTATGTAGGTGCTTATTAGAGAATAAGTACACCTTTGAGCGTGGCTCGCTAAGGAATACCTAATGGAGTTTTATTTATCCATCAATAGGAATTCTGTAGAGATGATAGTAGTACTAGTAATCTTTGGACTTGAGATCATCATAGTATCTTGTGTATGATGAGTTATACTTTGACTTATTCCTTAAGACCTTTAGGGTATATCAAAGGGTATGCTTGGGTATAATAAGTTGTATGCATGGAGATAATGTATGATCAATAAAGAATCTACCACTTCTAATAAAAGAAGAGAAATGTCTATGTGATTCGATAAATGACAACCCAATGAGTCCTTGGCGGCGTAATGAAATTAGAAAGGAGTTTCTAATTTGCATTATTTGAGTTGTGCATTTAAGAGTCGAAATACATATAATTAAATAAAATAAGACTTGACAATAATTCCATGTCTTATATTTAATTGGGACATTGTATGGTGGAAGGATTGAATTGTCTTTGTAACTATTTACTCAAAGGTTCTTTAATGATTAATGTTGAAATCTATATTATCCGGAAAGTTGTTGATGATCATTGGGAGGCTTATCCTATTGTAGAATAAATATTATTTATTTAAATAAATTAATTGTTTAATTTATTTATTTAAATAAGATTAGAATTGTTCTAATTGATTTATTCACAACCTAGGTTTAATATGGAGAACCTAAAGGGTCACACCATAAAAGGAAAATAATTATTTAAGAAGTTAATGGGATAATCGTAATAATATGTTAAGTATATTTAATTTAATCTATGGTGATAGAATAAATTAAATAGCTTAATATTTATTATTTAATATTTTAGAAATATTAAATATAAATTAATAAGAGAGTCTTATTAATATTATTACAATTATTATTATTTTAATTTCTAAAAGAGTTTAGGAATTAATTTAATATAAGTACTCTCATTTATTCCTAATTGGATTAGGAAGGAAAATATGTTAAAGGAGTTTAATTAATTATCCCTAATAAGATTAGGGAGCTTAATTAATTAAAAGAATTTAATTAATTAAATAAAACCCAATTTCTTAATTGTTAAGGTGGGTTGCCCACATCTATAAATAAGAGGAGTCTTATTATGGGTGGGGTGGTTGTTGACTTTTTCAACATACGACATAATTTCAATTGTTGGGAGAGTACACCCTTTCTATAGAGATAGAAAAACTAGGGTTTAGCCAACCACCCTTCTTCTTGAATTTTCTTCTTCCTTGGTGGATCACCTCTGAGAGGCCAAACATTTGGGTGGCTAACGTTGATCAAAGGAAGGAACCAAACCCGTGGATTCAAGATTGAACGAAAGGATTTGGAGGTGAACTTGTACACGAGGAAGCTCGATCTTCAAGGGTATGATTTTATTCTTTATCTTTTCGTTTAATTAATAATTGTGCATAAAGGGTGATCCGGGTATATGGTTTGTAAATTTTTTAAACTCTGATATTTTACCACGCTTCCGCATTTATTTTGCAATTTGATTGCTTCTTGAATATTACAAACCTAACAGTGGCATCAGAGCCAAACCTTTATGCGAATTATTAATTGTTTTAATTTGATATGTGTATTGATATGTGTTTAGAACAATTTAATTGGGCATAATTTTATTGTATAAAATTTAAATAAAAAAAAAAAAAAAAAACCGGAACATTGAGGCTGCAAGCAAATCAAGGTGTTGTAAAATAAGTTGCCGTTTTTTTTTGGAAATTAACAGAAAAATTTAAAAGAGAAGGAAGCATGTTGACATTTTAAAAGGCAGGCCACGGAAATTTTAAAAAGAAAAAGGCATGATGCATTCAGTCAAAATGATTCAGCTGGCACGGAAATCGAGGGCCGGAAGTTTAGCAATAAAAGTAATGGAAATAACCGAATGGTCATGCAACCTGGACCACGTGAATATTATAAACGAGAGGCAACAAGGAATTCATGTGAAAAGCTACGGTTATTATATTATATATATATATATATAATAGTTATATATATATATATATATACTATATATATATATATATTATTCTTAATTATTTTATAATTAAAATAAAATGTTTATTTTAATT
This sequence comes from Panax quinquefolius, assembly GCA_020205615.1. Classification (NCBI taxonomy): domain Eukaryota; kingdom Viridiplantae; phylum Streptophyta; class Magnoliopsida; order Apiales; family Araliaceae; genus Panax; species Panax quinquefolius. Next base: position 91,273,536 of record CM035153.1, read on the forward strand.
TTAAAATAAAAGGTTTATTTTAATATTAAAATAAAAAGGAGTTTATTTTAATTTTAAAATTGAATATTATATATATATATAATTATTTTTTTAAAATTTTATTTTAATTAAAATAAAAGGTTTTTTTTTATTTTAATTTTAAAAATTAGATTTCATGCTAACTAATTAGAATTGGAATTGGATTCCATGCTAACTAATTGGAGTTGAAATTGGATTTTATTTTTCTAAAATAAAAGAAGTTTATTTGTGAATAGGAAAGAGAATCCTAATTTCCTTAAATAAAGGAGTTTATTTAAATATGGAATAAGATTTCATATTATTCAAAATAAAGGAGTTTATTTGTGAATAGGAAAAGAATATCCGTGTTTCCTTTAATATTTTTTACATGGAATTGGATTCCATAATTAATTAAAATAAAAGAGTTTATTTTAATTAGAGATTTTTTTTATTACATGGAATTGGATTCCATAATTAATTAAAATAAAGGAGTTTATTTTGATTAAAAATTTTGATTAAAATAAAATAGTTTATTTTATTCAAAATAGGATAAATTAAAATAAAATAATTTTATTTTGATTTAAATTTGGATTTAAATAAAGGAGTTTATTTTTATTCAAAATTAGATTTTATACTAACTAATTTTGCCCATTAAATGATATCAATATATATATTAAATGTTTATTATTCATGAGATGAATGTTATTTATTGATGCGTATGGTGATGTGTATGATAATAAATGGGATTGATTATGACTATCTATTGACCAATGCGATTGGATTTTATTTTAGTTGGATGCATGAATGTATGGGTTTTATTAAATGGGATTGCAAGTACCTCGTCTTCTCTAATTTTTCTTAATGTAAATTCCATCTCCTCCTATGTACTTCCCTTATTTTTGATCAAGGTTTCTATTTATTTTAAATAGTTTTGTAATAGGAATAGTTAGAATTAATTTTGAAAATTGGAGATCAAAAAAGCAAGGAGCGCTTGAAGACCCGTTTGTAATAGAGCAGGGTTTAAATGTAATAGTTATATTTAAATATTATTTCTTGCACCCCTAGGGTTTGACCTTTTGGTTCACTTGGTGGCTCTAGTGAACCAAACTAGAATAAAAGTCCATAATCAATCCGTAGAAATATAGTATTCTATATATGCATGCCGCTAAACAAGATGAGACAAATTAATAACAAACCCTCAATTTTTATATTAAGTCCTAAGCGTTCAAAGATATTTGGAATATCGAGCGTCGCTTTCTAGCATGATAAAATTAATAGAGTATTAAATATTTAATATGAGTTTGTTGTGTCACCACAAGGCAAGTATTAAGTATTTAAGATGTTAATTTATCACATTTGATGCTTATAAAGAAAATTGAACAATATTGTTTTGTTGTGTCACCACAAGGATGATATTTTTCTTTTTGAATATATGGAGTGCTAGGTCGGACTTAACTTGGATAATTTTGATTCGGATGTGCCACCACTTGATCAAAATAATCTAAGAGGCAAAATACTGAGGAGTTGCATAGTTGATGTAATTGACAAAAGTTGTCTACCTATTTATTTATATAAAGTTTGTTGTGTCACCACAAGGCTATATACATTTGAAATGGGATCCTTATTCTCACTAGCAAATCTTTAATTAGATTTTGCTTAACTATATAAGTGAGGGTAATATAGTTTGAAGAAAATAGTGGGAGATACCAATTTAAAACAAGACCTAATTTATTTTGGTAATTAATAAAAGAATGTATGTTAAAATGTTGTTAAATACAAATTCATTTACGAATTTTACAATGTCTAAAATTACTATCATCTGCGAAGCATATTAGATGCTAAATTAACTAATCCAAGATTAAACGGTTGGTTAAGGAATTTAAGAATAGTTCTCATGCCGTTGAAAAGCTATCTTATGTCCTTATTATGTCTATCCTCGCAATGGTTGCGAATAATGCCTCTGAGGAAGAGATTGCTACTTTTAGAAAGTGGCAAGATGATGCCTGATTATTTCGATGCATCATGCTCGCATCCATGAGTATGAGCTTGACGTCGGCATGAAACTATGGATGCTCTTACTATATTCCCCGCACATCAAGTAGTTGATGGTGAGGAAAAGTAGGACCGATAGATATCGAGATATCTAAGGAGCTCTTCCGATCTAGAATGACCAATGACCTTTGCGATGCAGATAAAAAAGTCCTTAACATTATCAATTTGATTGATCAATTAGGACAATGAGTTTTGTCATGGATGGAGAGTTGAGCAAGATTTGATCTTGCACTCACTCCGGACTCCTTTCACAATTGTTGTGAATTTTCATATGAACAAGCTAGATATCGGCCTTGCGATTTACTTAACATGTTGAAAAATGATGAGAGTCACTTTCCAACCAAGAAAGATCAAGTCTTACTGGTAGGGGCCAAAGGATCTTCTTACGAAAAGAAGAACGATTCAAAGAAGGTAAATAGAAAGGCATAAACAAAGGATAATAAGAACAAAAGCGATACGGATAGCAAAGGAGTTTGCTTCCACTACAATAAGCTCGACATTGGAAAGAAAAGCTGCAAGAATCATCTTGCGTTGGCTAACAAAGAAGCTTAATGAAGTTTGATTCTGTCTGATTTTTTTTTCATGATTAAAATAAATTTTTCTTTAAGTCGAGGTTCTACTTGGATATTGGATATCGACTTTGGTTATCATAAATATAGATTTATGAAGGACCAAGCGAAGTAGAAAGTTAAACAAATATAAGTAATCCTATGTGTGGGAAATGAAGCAAAGGTTGCAACATTAGCCATAGAAACTTATAGTTTAGCAATGCCTACGGGCAAATCTATTAAGTCAATAAGATGTTATTGTATTCCAGTTTGTTGTTAAAAATATTATTTCCATTTTATTGTTGACAATGAAATCTTTGGTATTATAATTAAGAACAATTGTTGTTCTATTTATAATAATAATGTTTTGTATAGAACTAGAATATTACTAATAAATTTTGTATACTTGACTTACATGAAAATAATTTTGCATATTGAACAAATTAGTATAAGAAAAGGAGATGATCATTCAAAGAGTTGAATGTGTGTATTTCTTTGAATATCTGAGTGTGAATTATTTGAAAGGTTCAAAGAATTGAAGTGAAACAAATTGACAAAGTATTAAGATTCTTTGATTAGATCAAGGAATAAATACTTGAGCAATAAGTTTCTAGATCATCTCAAATGGTTTTCTCATAATGGACACATCCCGATCTGTGCAATAATTGATTGATGTATCCGAATGAAAAATCGTACCTTGTTGGACATGGTGCGGTCCATAATGATTTTACCGACATTCTAGTATCCTTCCGGATAATGTCCTAGAAATGGTCGCATATCTACTGAAAATGGTAACCTCAAAATCCTATTGAAGACTCCATAAAAGTTATGGATGGGAGGATTCTAATCTTAAGTATGTTAAGATAAGGGTTTGTCCAACTTATGTGAAAAGGTTTCAAAGGATAAGCTTGGGACAAAATTTGACATGTCTGATTTGTGGGACATCCTAAAGTAAGTTTAGGGCATGTGTTCTATAATCCTACTTAGCAAAAGGTGTTTGTTGCGAAACACACGCCTTTCTAAGATAAAAGTGTTTATCATTGAAGGGCTAGTGGGAGGATAATTGATCTTGAAAAGTTCAAGAACCACAAAAACACTATAAGTCAAATAAGAGGAACACGTAGATGTAATTCCTATTGTACCTGGGTAAATAAATAAAATCGGAATAGTACAAGAAGATACAGGAGGTATGGATTCATCATAGATGATGATGATGAGGTACACATCATAGAAGATGATGATCTAGTTACATACGATGAGGTAAGTGTTGTAGACACTTTCAGAAATGGATTGAAGCAAGTTTCTCAAATATGGAACATTCGTTTTGATGAGGCAATCAAAAGAGTTTGATTTTATCAAAATAAGAATGAACATAGTGTGTACAAAAGGGTCGATTGGGAGCATCGTGACATTCCTAGTACTATATGTTGATATACTACGGATAAGGAATGACATACCAATGCTACTGATCGATAAAGATAAAATTGTCTAAACATTCCTCCATGAATGATTTGGAAGAGTATCTTAATTGGGGATATAAATCTATATAGATAGATTTAAGAGGATGCTCGACTTAACCCAAGGAACGTATATTCATTTGATGCTAAAGTCGTTTAGCATGGCAAACTCCAAGAGATGTCTCATGTCGATGAGCTATGGAGTGTATCTCTCTTAATTGTCCCCACAGACTCCTGAAAAGAGAGGTCGCATGAGTGACAATCATGTATGCAATGAAATGTACGAGACCTGATGTTGATCAGTCATATTATGGAGAAGTTCACTATGAGTCAATGAAAAACATCTTAAAAATGCTTAACCGGCAATAAGGATGTGATCATATTCATGGTGGGTCTAAATTAAAACTAGAGGGCTTAACAGACTCAAGTTTTTCGAGACGGACTAAGATGACGAAAAATCCACTTTAAGGTAAAGCGTTATCTTGAAACAATGGTGCGATGAATTGGAAAGGTTCCAAACAACAAAAGAGTTCTTTGGTTTAGTGATAAAGACAAAGTAAATAGCTATAAATGAAGGCTGCAAGTTGATTGTTTGGATTAAAAGTTCATTACTGAAACTAGGAATAGTTCCTAAGTCTCATCTTGGATCTAAACATGTGTTGTGGCACTTTCATTTGATTATTAGAATCATTGAAAGATGGGAAATCACTATAGAGATAGTGGAATCTCATGAACAACATTACATATCCATTAACTAAAAGCTTATCCAATGCAGGATAATCGTCACTTAGAGAAGAAGAGTATAAGATACTGATGACGATTGGCTTTAGTGCAAGTGGGAGATTGAAAGTAGTATGCACACAAGCCAATCATGTTTGATGATAAAGCATATACTTTGTAACAATCTTATTCATTTATTAATAAAAGTATTAATTTATTAAAGGCTTTTAATTATCTACATGATCTTTGTTTTATAATATGTGATAAACCCATAGTTTTAAGCAATGCTTTTAGAATAATGATGATGATCATTCTAATGAGATCTAAATTCTTAGAAAGCTTAAAACTAAAATAGTTCCCAATCATTGGATTACTAAATTGGGAATTAGTAAATCCGGATAGATTAGGTACATCGTTGCTTCTTGCTCATTGGATGAGGATGATTGATCTCATGATCATTTGTGTGGAGACACTAAAGCAAGTATGTAGGTGCTTATTAGAGAATAAATTACACTTGAGCGTGGCTCGCTAAGGAATACCTAATGGAGTTTTATTTGCTGTCGATAGGAATTCTGTAGTGATAGTAGTCAAGTAATCCTTGGACTTGAGATCATCATAGTATCTTGTGTATGATGAGTTATACTTTGACTTATTCCTTAAGACCCTTAGGGTATATCAAAGGGTATGCTTGGGTATAATAAGTTGTACATGGAGATAATGTATGATCAATAAAGAATCTACCACTTCTAATAAAAGAAGAGAAATGTCTATGTGATTCGATAAATGACAACCCAAAGAGTCCTTGGCGGCGAAAATGAAATTAGAAAGGAATTTCTAATTTGCATTATTTGGAGTTGTGCATTTAAGAGTCGAAATACATATAATTAAATAAAATAAGACTTGACAAGTAATTCCATGTCTTATATTTAATTGGGACATTGTATGGTGGAAGGATTGAATTATGCGGTAACTATTTACTCAAAGGTTCTTTAATGATTAATGTTGAAATCTATATTATCTGGAAAGTTGTTGATCATTAGGAGGCTTATCCTATTGTAGAATAAATATTATTTATTTAAATAAATTAATTGTTTAATTTATTTATTTAAATAAGATTAGAATTGTTCTAATTGATTTATTCACAACCGGTTTAATATGGAGAACCTAAAGGGTCACACCATAAAAGGAAGAATAATTATTTAAGAAGTTAATGGCATAATCGTAATAATATGTTAAGTATATTTAATTTAATCTATGGTGATAGAATAAATTAAATAGCTTAATATTATTATTTAATATTTTAGAAATATTAAATATAAATTAATAAGAGGAGTCTTATTAATATTATTACAATTATTATTATTTTAATTTCTAAAAGAGTTTAGGAATTAATTTAATATAAGTACTCTCATTTATTCCTAATTGGATTAGGAAGGAAAATATGTTAAAGGAGTTTAATTAATTATCCCTAATAAGATTAGGGAGCTTAATTAATTAAAAGAATTTAATTAATTAAATAAAACCCAATTCCTTAATTGTTAAGGTGGGTTGCCCACATCTATAAATAAGAGGAGTCTTATTATGGGTTATAGGGGTTGTTGACTTTTTCAACATACGACATAATTCCAATTGTTGGGAGAGTACACCCTTTCTATAGAGATAGAAAAACTAGGGTTTAGCCAACCACCCTTCTTCTTGAATTTTCTTCTTCCTTGGTGGATCACCTCTAGAGGCCAAACATTTGGGTGGCTAACGTTGATCAAAGGAAGGAACCAAACCCGGTGGATTCAAGATTGAACGCGAAAGGATTTGGAGGTGAACTTGTACCTAAGGAAGCTCGATCTTCAAGGGTATGATTTTATTCTTTATCTTTTCGTTTAATTAATAATTGTGCATAAAGGGTGATCCGGGTATATGGTTTGTAAATTTTTTAAACTCTGATATTTTACCACGCTTCCGCATTTATTTTGCAATTTGATTGCTTCTTGAATATTACAAACCTAACACCGAGGGGAGAACAACCGAGATCAGAGGGAGTTCATTCTGCAGAAAAAGATGCAATAGAACAAGGATGCCATGCTGGCCCTACGCCTTCAGCAGGAGGAGCTCGAACAACAGATGACGCAGATGGCTGGGGAGCAGGAGGCCTCCTCAAAGAGGCGTAGGCATCGGAGCCGATCCCGGTCACCTCGACGGGGAGAGGTTGGAAATGAAAGGAGCAGGCACCGCAGTCGGTCTCGAGAAGGCCAAAGTAGAATGAGGAGCCGTTCGAAAGAAAGACGATCAGAGCGTCCAGGCAGGTCGGGATAGAGGAGGAGGGATGCGACTCCTGAACATGGGAGGGACATACCCCGATCGTCCCCCCATAAAGAAGAGTCCGACCCCCTCGCTCGAAGGGTGGCAGAACTGGAAAAATTGCTGTTGGCAAAGAACTCGATGGGGATACCTTCGGCTTGCATAGGGTCACCCTTCTCGCTCGAAATCAACAACGTGACGGCCGACCCCAAAAAAAAGATGCCCCCGATGGAGACCTATGATGGGCTGGGGGATCCATATAATCACTCAGACGGGTACGATAGGCTGATGACATATTACGAGCATTCGAATGCTGCCAAATGTCATATGTTTGCGACCACTCTGAAGAAAAGCGCCAGAGAATGGATGGGGACCTTGGCGGCAGGGTCAATCAATTCTTGGAGTGACCTTCGGGAAAAGTTTCATGCTCAGTTTGGGAGTAACAAAAGGCGAGGAAAGATCACAGCGTCCCTCATGCAGTCGGGGCAAATCGAATGAAAGCTCAGGCTAGTCGTTAAAAGGTTCCGAGAGGTCAGGGGAATTGATGGCGAGTTAAACTCCCATGAAGCACAGGATTTTCACTTCTTGGTCTAGATATCGGGATTTGACAGAGGCCTTCCACCGAGCCGAAGGTCACATAGAAATTGAAGAGGCAATGAGGAATTTCAAACCGCATTCCCAATCTTATGAGAAGTCCAGGGATTGGGATAAGCAGAGTTATCAAAAGTCAGACAATCAGGGGAGGTCAGATAACTATGGTAAGAAAAGCTATAATGGGGGAGGTTTGGGTAGTGGACGGCCACCCTTCCCAAATAAAAATGTCAACAAAGTCTACACCGCACTCAACACGGACCGGGCTAAAATATTGGAGGAGATGTGGAACAAGCATTTTTTCGAGCCATGCCAAGCGATCCCGAAGCCTAGGAAGAGAGGTCGGGACAAATATTGTGCATACCATCAAAGTCGGGGACATACAATGGAGATGTGCAATGATCTAAAAGACTTGATAGAAAAGAATGTCCAGAATGGACAACTGGTGCAGTATGTAGTCGGTCGGGAAGGTGCAGAGGCACCTCGAGAAGAGAACAAGGAGCCAACTCGGGAAACACAGTCGTAACAGCACCCACAATCCCGAGGGGTGATTGATGTGATTTCGGGCAGGTCGGTAGGGCGTATAACCGGTAGGAAGAGGAGTGGACACCTCGAGGTCGTATTGTCGGTAGCAAGTTCGTCACCCAGAAAGGATAGGGCCTACTTAGGAGTATCCATCTCATTTTCGGATGAAGACTATCCTACCGACCACATCGAACCACATGATAGGGCACTGGTAATAACGGCACAGGTCGGGCCAGTAGACATGAAGAGAATGATGATCGATAATGGATCCTCGGTCAACATACTATATATGCACGCCTATCAGAGGATGGATCTGGAAGGAAAGAAGATGGAGTTGGGAGGAGAGGGTTCGTTGTACGGTTTCAGCGGCGACCCGGTGCACGTGTCAGGAACAATAGAAGCTTCTGTCGAGGTTGAAAGACAAAGACCCCCACACATCACGAAATTTAGGTCAACTTTTTACGTGAGTACGTGGGATTCGGCTTATAATGCTATCCTGGGAAGGCCGACCCTAGCAGCCCTACAAGCAGTAACGTCTATTCCATACTTCAAGATCAAATTTCTAACACCGAACAGAATTGGGGAGGTAAAAGGCGACCTTAACATTGCCCGAAGGTGCTATCGGAATACATTAATCTCGTCGGGGGTCGGTGTCAGCAAACAAAAACAGACGATGGCCATCAAAATAGAGTCATTCACCGAAAGCAGTACTGAACCGATGGCACTGCTAGCAGAAGAAACAGAGGATGTGGAGTTGATACCAAGGAACACAGAAAAATTAATCAAGATTGGGGCAGGACTAAAAGAACCGCTGCGGACAGGACTGGTGGAACTACTTCAGGTGTATACCGACATCTTTGCTTGGGAGCCTAGCGATATGCCAGGGGTAAGTGAGTCGGTAGCGTTGCACATGCTGCATACAGACTCGAAGAGGAAGCCGATAATACAAAAAAGAAGGATTTTCGCCCCGGAAAGGCAGATGATCATAGATGAAGAGATCGCTAAACTGATGGAGGCATGATTCATTTTCGAGGTCGACTACCCCGAATGGCTGGCGAATGTGGTATTGGTTCAGAAGCAAAATGGGAAGTGGAGGTTGTGCATCGACTACACAGATCTTAATAAGGCATGCCCAAGAGATTTCTATCCTCTACCCAACACAGACCAACTGATTGATGCCACTTCGGGGTATGGCATGTTAAGTTTCATGGACGCTTTCTTGGGATACCACCAAATTTCGATGAGCAAGGATGACATCCTGAAGATAAGCTTCATCACTCATTGGGCTATATATGCGTATCGGAAGATGACCTTCGGATTACTGAACGCGGGGGCAACTTATCAACGGATGATGAACTTTGTATTCAGAAAGCAGCTGGGCTGAAGTATGGAAGTGTACGTGGACGACATGATTGTAAAAAGCATGTCAGCCCGGGATCATCTGGAAGATCTAGAAGACTGCTTCGAAACAATAAGGAAACACAAACTGAGACTGAACCCGACCAAATGTACCTTCGGTTTGGGTTCAGGAAAGTTTCTGGGATATTTAGTAAGCAAGAGAGGAATAGAGGCGAACCCAGAAAAAATTATGGCGATCTTAGACATGAAATCTTCGAAGACATACAAAGATGTACAGAGGTTGACGGGCCGGATAGCTGCCCTTTGGAGATTCGTGTCAAAATTAGTCGAAAGATGTTTACCCTTCTTTGACACTCTTAAGGGACTAAAGAATGATAAGAGTTTCCAGTGGACCTCAGAGTGCGAAGACGCGTTCTAAGGGGTCAAGAAATATCTGAGTTCGGCACCGTTGTTGATGAAACCGATCCCTTCGAAACCTTTATACTTGTACTTGGCAGCGAGTCCGATGGCAGTAGGAGCGACATTGGTAAAGGATAAGGGATGAAAGTAGTTCTCGGTATACTACGTCAGCCACGTTCTTCGAGATGCAGAAACAAGATATCCGAACCTAGAAAAATTCGCGTATGCCTTAATTATTGCGAGCAGAAAGCTTCGGCATTATTTCCAAGGTCAGATGGTGGTGGTATATACGGATCAGCCGTTAAAGAAAATACTGCACAAGCCTGAAGTTTTGGGTCAGTTAACCGCGTGGGCGATGGAATTAACTCAGTTTGCTATAGAGTATCATCCCCGAACGGCAATCCAGGGTTAGGCATTGGTAGACTTCACAGTGGAATGCTCTTTCACGAAACCAGACATAAGCACAGTGGCCAAAACCCAGCAAGGGCCGACCTCGTGGACCTTATACGTGGATGGATCATCGACTTCAAACGTCAGTGGGGCAAGGGTCATTTTGATTAGTCCCAAAGGGTTCAAAGTCCAGCAGGCAATTCGATTTCAGTTCAAGGTCACAAATAACAAAGCAGAATATGAGGCCATCCTAGCAGGGATACGGTTGGCCCGGAGCTTGGAAATACATAAATTGGTTATCTATAGTGATTCGCAGCTGGTGGTCAAGCAGTTATCGGGGGAGTATGAGGCTCGGGGGGCAAGAATGTCAAAGTATCTGGCCGAAGTAAAAGATAAGCTCACATACTTCGCATCGCACAGCTGTCAGGGGGTGGATCGGTTAGACAATACAATAGCAGATGCCCTAGCCAGGTTGGCAACCACCGAAGCAAGTTCCTTCAACGGGTTGGTATACCTGGAGGTTTTAGAATGACTAAGTGTTCCAAAGACAGAAGTGCTAGCTTTGGACCGAATCGACTGCTGGCTCACACCTTACATCACGTACCTTGCAGATGGGGTTCTACCTTCAGACCGGATTCTCGCACAAAAAATCAAGCACCGAAGCTCAAACTTCGTCCTCATCGACGGGGATCTATACTGAAGGGCATTCAGCTCTTCACTGCTCAAGTGCTTAACCCCATCTGAAGCAGATTATACACTTCGGGAAGTACATGAAGGGATTTGTGGGGATCACATGGGGGCCAAGTCACTGGCGCACAAGATTTTGAGGCAGGGGTATTATTGGCCGAATATCTACACGGAGGCCAAGGAATTTGTCAGAAGGTGTCCCAAGTGTCAGCTGAACAGTACTATACACATCAACCTCCCGAAGAGCTATATTCGATCTTATCCCCGATTCCCTTTGCTGTGTGGGGAATCGACATCCTAGGGCCTCTACTGAAAGCCAAGGGACAAGTTAGTTTTGTGATCGTGGCTATCGACTATATGACGAAGTGGGTCGAAGCCAAACCACTGCAGAAGATCACTGAACAAGAATGCCTGAGATTTTTTAAAGAAGGAGTGGTTTATCGTTTCGGCATCCTGATGGCGATGGTCTCCGATAATGGCAGACAGTTTGTAGGGTCTAAGTTCGAAGGCTTTCTGAAAGAATTAGGAATTCAGCATCGCAAAACTTCAGTCGCTCACCCTCAGTCGAATGGTCAAGTAGAAGTGACCAACCGAACCCTGCTCAACGGGATCAAAAGAAGGTTGGATGAATTAAAGGATCGTTGGCCCGAAGAGCTACTTAGTGTTTTATGGGCCTATCGGACCACTCCAAGGACAACAACTGGGGACTCTCCTTTTCGACTGACATACAAAATCGATGCTCTCATACCAATGGAGATCGGGTCCCCTACTCTTCGAGTCAGCCAGTACAAAAAACTATATAATAAGGAAGGTTTGAAAACAAACCTGGATCTACTGGAAGAGGTTCGGGAGTCAGCTGTGATGAGGTTGGCTATCTATCAGCAGCGAACAGCCCGACACTATAAACGAAAGGTGAAACAAAGGAGGTTTGAAGTGGGTGATTTGGTCCTCCGGGAGTCGGAGGCATCAATCCCCCAGAACACCGACAAACTGATGCCTAACTGGGAGGGACCATACGAGGTAGTAGAGGTACCGAAGCCAGGTACTTAACGGCTTCGAACAATGGACGGTTCAGAAGTAAAGAATACATGGCATGATGGAAGACTTAGAAAATTTTACCAGTAATAGTTATGTTATTCCTCTCTTTATCCATGTAACCACTTCAGTTTTAAATGAAATAAATGAAAGTTTTCTTTGGAGATGTTTAGCTTCATCTATATTCATACGATTTTCAGTGTCCGATCAGACAAACATCGGGCTTAAACCGATCAGAAAGTTGAAGACGACGTAACTGATTGGTACAGTCGCGGGTATAACTAATCGAGACTGCAATCCTGGAATCAGACAAGATTCGGGCATAGTCCGATCAGAAGGTTCGAAAAGACACCACTGATCGAGATAAGTCACGGGTATAACTGATCGAACTATAAATTTTTTATTCAGACAAACTTCGGGGATAGTCCGATCAGAAGGTTCGAAAAGACACAACTGATCGAGAAAAGTCACGAGTATAACTGATTACAAATATTTATTATCAAAGATACTCTATTTCATTCATGCTTTAAAATTTTTATAAAACCCGATCACTTACGATTCGGGCGAAGTACGAATAAAAAGGAAAATGGAAGAAGTACAAAAATTTACAAGTCTTAAAAAAACGCTATTCGGGAGGAGGATCATCCCCGGCCTCGGACTCTTCGTCCTACGAGTCGAGAAGGGAAGCATCGAGCCCAGCAGCTATCAGTTTCGCCTTAGCCTTTTCCCGAAAAGTTTCATACCCTTCACCGAATTGGGCCATGACTTTCTCGTTCAAGGCATCAGACTCTTCGTACTCAGCTATTATCCGCTGCTTGGCTCCGGCTTGGTCTTCCTTTAGGGAGTTGTTTTCCCGAATTAGATATTTTAGCTTCTCATGAGCTTCAGAAAACTTCTCCCCGAAGGCCTCAAACGCTTGCTCCCGCTCTTTGACCTCGGCGGCCAGACGTTCCTTATCCTTGATCAACCTCTTATTATGGCCTTCGAGGTCGACGAACTCATGTCGAAGAAGAGCGTACTGTTCCTTCAGTTTGTCAGCCTAGCGTTCGGCCTGGGTTACCTTATTCCAGGTATCAGCATGAAGATCCCGTTCTTTTGTCAGGTCCGAGTTCAGGCCCCGAACCTCCGCCTCGAGAAGTTGCACATCCGATCTTAGCTGAACCTCCTTTTTGGTGGTTCGGGCAAGAGGAGGGATGGCCCGAGCAAGAATGGCGTTGGCCTACAATAAACATATACATCAGCTATCGAAATCAAACTTTAAGTCTACAAGAACAAGTTTAACAGCCTTAGAGTTACCTAACACTGAGCCCGGACATAGGCCACCAGATACTTCTCAGAAGAAAATCCCTTAAATCGTTCGTCATCGCCCGAAAGCTTAAAATGATCGAACAGAGTGAACGGGAACACTTCCATGGGGCCTTTCGGCCAACAAGTAGTCGGCGATCCGTGGGACGAGCTCGGACCAGAGGTAGGAATGGTGGTGCGGATGGGATCGGCAACATCAACTTGTCGTTCAGGCTGTTGTTGTTCAGGATCTTCGGCAAGTCGTGGTTTTTTGGATCGGGGTTCGAGAAGAGCCTCTTCGGTATCCTCCGAATCCTCGATCACCTCGGTTTGAGGAGGGGTGGCGGAGGAGTTGGCTTTGGGAGAATCGATGAGGCGACTTTGGTAGGGACTCTTGCAGTCGGCTTGGAAGCCTTCTTGGACTTCTTCAACAAAGCCGCTTTCTCCGCTGGGCTCATCTTCAGAGCTACTTTGTTGGTGGTTGAAGGGTCGAGTCCTGAAGTAGACCCCACCGACAGCTTTATAATGGGGATGGTCTCTTCGTCGGGAGAGTCATCGGTTATTGGCGGACGAATGGGTTCGGTGACAACAGGGAAGGGTATTAGAGAGTCATCGGCGCCTTTGGGTTTGAAAATGGTCACTGCACAAAGGATATGGGGTTAAGATAGAAGCTATCAGATGATGAAGAAAGAAAATCCATTGGTATGGCGAAATACTTACACCCATGTTTGTACAACCAGGCTTCATTTGATAGAACCGCCAGGCTCCACTCAGTCTTAGACAACTTCTTGTAGAAGGCTTTGAAGGCAGAGGCCCGATCCTTGGGGAATTTGGATACCTTTGCGATGAGGTCCTCGGGATGGGCCCAGTTAGGAAGAAGTTGGAGGTCGGTTCCCTTGGCGAAGATCCACTTGTCGTGCCACTCCTTGTTGGTCGAAGGGGTTTTGATGAGGATTGAATGGTTGGGTCATTTGGTTAGTTGACGAAGGCCAGGTTCTTTCGACCCGCCAACGGTGAATAAGGCAAAGAAGAAATCGAGGCCAAGTGTGACCCCATCTCGACACGAGGTATGATGAAGGATATCGATGATGAATATCGAGTTCGACACAAGTTGTTACATGAGCCGATACCCATGAAGCAGAGGAAGGAAGAGATGAACTCGTGGAGTGGAAATCGAACCCCGTATTTGAACAGATACAGGGGAACGACGACCCATTCGCCCTCGGGCCTCCAGAACATTTTCTCGTCAGGGTTTGGAGCCCGAAGCTTGTATTCTTGGGGGATGTTAAAGAGGGTTCGGATGTCAGGGATTTGAGAAGGTGTGATGGTGGAGGGGGTGTGGAGATGAGAGAACTCTTCGCTCGAATGATAGGCGTTTCAGATTCTTGCTTCGGCACTGATTGAAGTGGGTAGGGCCGAGGGGGTAGTGATATCAGTAGGAGTTACCGGAAAATCGACCGGAACCAGGTCGCCGGTGGTGACGGAAGGGGGAATTGGTTCAGTGGTTGGGGAGGAGTGCCAGAACCAGCCATTTAGTACAAATTCGACTAGGAAGAAACACAAATGTGAAGTTTTGTGTAGGAAACGAACAAAAATGATGGTCAAAAAGACGAAGAATAGATGAAATCAGTGAAGAGTAGGAGAGGAAATGAGCTCGCCGGAAATCGCCTTACCAAAAAAGTTGAACAGAGCTTTTTGAAATGAGAGAGTCTGGAAAGAGTGACAATGATGGGTGAGGCGAGGGTTTTATAGGTGCAGCTACGCGCAACCCAAGGGCGGCTATTAAATGCCTTAAGTAGGCCCAGACATGGAAATACGTGCAATGTTTCAAGAAACGAGGACAGACCGTTTGACTTTCCCAGACAACTCATCATTAGCTGTCGTGACCTTTCGAACACCTGACCTTTCAAGTCTCCAATTATAAGTACCTTACAATTAGAGACTGAGGGGCAATGTTCGGGAGCGTTTTACTGACCTTCATGTGGGCTGAAGGCCTGATGTTAGAAGGGCTTAAGGAGACCACTGGGCTGAAGCCCATGTAGAGGTTCGAGGTGTTCGGGTCGGCGTCCGAGTCTTTTTGGGTCGGAGCCCCACCTTCGTGGATGTCTTCGGGTTCGGCATCCGAGCCCTCGGGCCAGAGCCTTACCCTGTTGTGTGGTGTTCGGGGTCGGGTCTTCGAGTCCTTTGGGCCGAGGCCCAGACCCGATTGTGGGATTGTTTGGGCTTGCACAGTGGGCTCTCCTGCGTGCAGAGTCTAAACTCCTAGTCGTATTTGAATAAGGTGACTCCAAAGGTAGTGATTGGATTGGATTCCACTTGCACCTTTTAAGGAGATTGTGTTGGACCCAAGTTATGGTAACTACCATGACTAGGAGTCCTAATCCGACTCGGAGAAGGATTCTAAAGGTGGTGAGTACTATAAATACAAGGCCAATGTTACAACTAACAGGTAATACCTACTTTTGAGTACTAAACACTTAGCCTCCATTGTTAAACCTTGTGAACGGCCTGCACTTATTCTCACACTGGAGCTATCCCCCGGCGACACAAGTCGTCAAACTTCTGTGTGATCTGTTATTGTGCAGGTTCTAGCGCGTGGATTCTATGATTGGACGCGCCAGCGAAACTTGGCGTTAACAGTAGGTACATGTGATGATTCTTTGCTTCGATGACATTTTAAAGTGTTCTTCCTTATTTTTTGTAAATTCTTATAATATAAAATTAATTAGTTGATAATTTATTTATTTTTTTATTTAGTTTATATAAAGAGGCATACTTGATAAAATTTGTCCTGGGCCTTAAAAAACCTAAGACCGGCTATGAATATACATATGTCACGCCCCAAAATTCAGAAATAATTTGCAGAACGTGAACTAAACAGTAATCAATACCCGAAGTAGAGAATTCAGCTCAAGAAATTCTCATTTGACAATAAACAAACTCCATAAACATATATATATATATATATATATATATATATATATATATATAAAATTCTAAACCTTATTCCAAAATCAAAATTTAATCCAGTTACAATCCAATACCAAACTCGAAATAAATAATAAAATATATCAACCTGTCTTGACAATCACTAACTAACTTATAACTATAATTATGGAAATAACTGAAGTTTAATATCTTCAAGCTCGCATAGCTCGTCCTCGAGTTGCTAACAGATAGCCCAAGAGCTGATAAACTTGATAACAATCTGAAAAATACGATAAGTGAAATCAGCTGATAGCCCAATAATATGCAAAGGAGGATTAAAAATCATTTATATATAACAAATTATGCATTTATTACTGAAATCATGTTGTACAAAACAGTTTCCGAAAAAACTAACAGTTGGTCAAAATAGTTATCATATTCGACTACTATAGCGATCAATTCGGTACATCAATAAGTACTAGCAATAAGTGAAATATTTTAAGTATTAATAATAATTCCTTGCGGAAATGATTTTAAGTACAAGTAATGCTAACTTGCAAAGTATTGAAAAATAGTGTAATGTTGATAATGTATTGACGAACGACTCACCAAGTTACGTTGTTTCTTCATCTTGGTACCCTTTTGACTTGTTTGAGCACGCTTTTGATTTTCTCAAGTCTAACCACAACAGCTTCCATGGTGATCCTTTCCACGGGCGAGTCTTTTGAACAATCCAAGGCCAAACCAAGGATGGATGATAGGCATAGCAGTTTCGTAGATAAATTTTCATCCTAACTTCCCAACAAATTAATGTCTACAACTTGAAGCACCGAGCCGGGTAAAATGCAAAAATGTAATGGCTTGAATCGTTGAAACTTTAATGCGCGTAAGCCTTATAGCACCACGTAGCATATCTGACGTGGGTTTTTTATTTTTTATTTTACACGTAGCATATCTGACGTGGGAAAAATTTGTTGATACTCAAATTCAATCTCTAGACCTCCCACTCAAATTTCAATCCACTTGACCACCCAAGCACCACGGGTTAGCTGATATATTTTCGCAAGAATTATACTTTATAACCGAACAAAGAATTTCCCCCAAATTAAATAATACTAATACTAATACTAATAATAATAATAATAATAATAATAATAATAATAATAATAACAATAATCACAATCCGGCCAGATTCAAAGACGTCAGGAATGATGTTTATTCAAATTATTATTATTATTATTATTATTATTATTATTTTGAAAAACTCCTACAAGATCTGTTAGTAATCAATCCAGAACAGATTTAAAATCCGGCCAAAAAATCCCACAACATCTATATGATCCAAGGACAGAGTAACAGTTTTATAAATCTAGATCTATATCAGACTAAACCCATAACAGACTAAATCAAAAACATCAGCAGACAAAATCTGAGTTATGTTTAAGGGAAGATATGTAAAATCTAATAAACTTGAATCACTTTTTTATCTTAATTCAGTTTGTATAAAAGGTAGTAAATTGGTAGTAAAATAGTTACCTAAAGTTATTAAATATCGTATATTTTTAAATTTAAAACTTTTATATCTTTTTATTTAATCATCCAAAATTTATAAAAAATTATTTTAGTCTCATACTATTATTATTGTTATTGTGATTAGTATTATTATTATTATTATTATTATTATTATTATTGTTATTGTTATTAATATTAATTTAATTATTATTATTATTATTATTGTTATTATTTTTATTATTATTTTATTATTATATTTTATATATATATATTTTATTTTATTATTATTATTATTATTATTATTATTATTATTATTATTAGTATTATTTAATTTGGGGGAAATTCGAACAGGTTATAAAGTATAATTCTTGCGAAAATATAGTAGTTAGCTTGTGGTGCTTGGGTGGTCAAGTTGGATTGAAAATTGAGTGGGAGGTCTAGAGATTGAATTTGAGTAGCAACAAATTTTTTGGGTTAAAGTCCAATATGTGCCACGTCATGTATGCCACATGTAAAATAAAAATAAAAAAAACCACGTCGGATATCTGCGTGTCAATGACGTATCTTGTATGCGTGAAATAATCAATCAACGATATCTGGCGGACGAAGCTCAAGTCCAAATTTTTGCTTTCGATCTTTCTTAAAAACCCACAAAGTTCGGTGGTCATGCATTCATGCAATGCTTCATTAACCCAATTCCTCAAGCTCATTTCACTAAAAAGCTCATCAGTTGGTTTCTTTCTTGTGAATACTTCCATCAACATGACACCATAACTGTAGACGTCCCCTTTTGTCGATACTATTCCTTGGCTTCCGTATTCTGTGCATCACATACATAAACATTCCTTATAAAGTCAATCAATTTAACGAAATTTTAGTCGTAAATGACATAACACAACTTTTCCTTTTGTTCTAGATAATAATAAACTTCAACATAAACTAGAAGTATAAACATTGAATATTACCTGGTGCCATATACCCAATTGTTGCTAAAGTCTTAGTTTGTGCCATAAACTCTTCTTCTCCCAACAGTTTGGCAATACCAAAATCACATACATGTGCCGTCAGATGTTCATCAAGCAACACATTGCTAGGCTTCAAATCACAATGAACAATGGGTTGGGGGTGACCATGATGCAAATATTCCAAGGCCGATGCAACATCTGTCATTATGTTTAACCTTGCTAAAATATCCAAACAATAGTTGTGAGAGTACAACCACTTCTCAAGACTCCCATTAGGCATGTACTCTCGAGTACCAAGGCTTTGAAATCTAAGCTAATACAGCCACTTATGATCTGTACTAGATTCCTGTGACGAATTTTGGACAATATCTTACATTCAACATCAAAACTCTTGCTCGCTCCTTCTAACTGCATGTTGAAAACCTTTACAGCAACATTTATCCCATCAGAGAGTGTTCCTTTAAATACAGACCCATAACTTCCGGCCCCAAGTAAGTTTGTCTCGCCAAATGATTCAGTAGCTCTTACAAGTTCAGAGTACGAAATTCTTCTCCATGCAAAGAGTGATGAATCCGTCCAATTTGATACGTTCTTGTTCCGTTTGCAAAATCTTATGAACAAATATATGGAGGCTCCTAGAAGGATTGCTGAGAAGATAGAAGGTAATAAATATTTTAATAAAGGCAGAATTTTTGATCGCTTGCTGAGAGTTAATGTTTTACATTCTGAGACTTGCAGTCGAGGGGAACCACAGAGCAAGATTTTGCATAAATGATTGAGCCGTGAATTTTGCAAAATTTCCACCTGTAGGAATATCTCCTTGCAACATATTTAAAGACAAATTCAAATGGTAGAGATACTTGAGTGTCTCTAATGATTTGGGAATCCTGCTAGACATTTTGTTATTTGATAAATCCAAGAACTCCAAGCCTTTTAAATTGCCAAATGATTCAAGAATTGATCCATGCAATTTATTATGTGCCAAGGACAAATAACTTAACTCTTGTGTCCCTCCAATGGTGCTTGGGATAGAACCTGATAATTGATTCCACGATAAGTCTATCTTTGTTACTATCATAAAATTTCCAAGACTTGATGGTAGATCGCCACTTAATAAATTTGAGGATAAGTTTAGACTCACAAGATTTTCAAGTCTCGACAATTCGAGAGGTATTGATGAAGTTAACTTGTTGGAGTCTAAGTACAGCCGTTGCAGGTTTTTCAAATCTCCAAAGCACGCCGGTATGATTCCATTGAGCATATTATTACTCAAATACAATTCTCCCATCCTTTGTAAATTACAAACCTCATTTGGGATGGATCCTTGCAGTCTATTATTTGAAAGAATTAAACGTTCCAAATTTTTTAGTCTTTCAACTGTTGTTGGGATAGGTTCTGTCAGCTCGTTTCCATCTAATGCTAACGCCTGCAAGTTGTTCAAGTTGCCAATTCCAATGGGAATGTGGCCCTTAATTTTGCATGTACTTGCATAAAACCAATTCAGAGAAGAAGAGATATTTCCAATTGAAGTTGGGAGGATGCCATTCAGCTGGTTATCTGATAAGTCTAAAACTTTCAAATATATGCAGTTCGTTAGAGAAGTGAAGAATTGCAATTCAAGAGAAGAAGCCTCCCTAGTTAAATAATTTCTTGCAAGATGGAGCTTCTGCAGGAACCTTAAATTACCAAGTGTATCAGGTATAGATCCAATTAATGAGTTTTTCGCCATACCTATAGTGGTAAGCAAAGAAGCATTGGAGAGAGAGCTTGGGATTGTTCCACCAAGTTTATTATCATTTGCAAAAAACATTTCAAGATTGGGAAGCCAAAGCCCTAAGGTTGATGGAAGATGGCCCGAGAATTGATTTCCACTCACCTCAAGCCATTTCAATGTTGAGATATTGAAGAGTTTGAAAGGGACGCTGCCTGTTAGGCTATTGGTCCGAATGGAAAATTCCACCAAATTATTAAGATGTCCAATCTCATCTGGTAATGTACCTGCACAATTAATATAGGTGAATTACACACTTTTTGTTATTTATAAAGCTTAACTAAGACTGGGATTCTCTGGTATTTTCATATTTTTTTATAAACCTTTACTTACTCATGCATCTAACCCATTATATTTAAAATGATTCATTTATGATCCATTTGTAACTCTGCTTTAGATTTTAATCCTCAAAATGAATGAGATATTATGTATTTGAAATTAAATTAAAAGAGTAAATTTCTATATTTATTTTCTTTTTAAAATTAAAGGGTTGTGTTCACTTTATTATTTATTGTGATTGTGTTCACTGTTATATTTTTTAATAATGATATTAAATTTTTTATTGTGAAGAAGATTCTCACGTGAAATAGTAGGTGCTACAAGCTTACATGAGCGTGTATGAATTTTAGAGGTTATATTCAGACTTGAAGATTGAAGATGGTCTTTTAGAGTTGGGCTTAGAATCCTCACATAATTTAAACTCCTCAAGTACACTACTCTAATAAATGTGATGTAAATTGCTACGGAATCTTTATGGGTAATCTAACATTCTTTTAAGGAAGTTTATCATTTCATCAATTCCATCAAAAAATTGTGATTAATAAAAAGTTTTGACGATAATGAGTTCAAGACACTACAAAAAATTACGGATGTAGTGAAAGAAATTTTGTGAAGAAATTCGTACTTTCACATGAGTTTTCTAGCAAATGAATTGTGAAGGAAAAAAAAATATAGTGACAATATAATTTTTTTCTTACGCAAAATTGAGGTGGTAAAATGATATTTGACGCCAATTTATGATAAAATTTACGAGGAAAAAAATTATTAATGAAGAAATTATTACTCATTATACATTATTGTTGAGATTTTTTTGTGAGAGAATATTGATCATTGTTTTGTTCTAAATATAATTTTTAGAATTAATTGTGGTGAATATAAATTTTAATATAAATACATTTAATTTTTTACAATAAATAAATTTATTTTTAATAATACTTTTTAGGGAACTTAAAATATCGACTATTTCTTTAATCAAAGTAAATAGATTTATAATTATTTAAACTGTAAAATTTCATATATTGACAATGAAAAAAAATTAAAAAAAAAAGGATAAGGCTCTTCTGTGGAATAGACCACAAATTCTATAAATATGGCTGAATAACACTTCTGTCCCTCCAAGTTGTCATCCACTTTCAAAGTCGTTCCTAAATATTATTTTTCGTCAAATAGGTTCTTAAAATGACATCTTTTGGCGTTTCCATTCTTTTTACCCGATTAATTAAAGAGTAAAGATTCATAAAATATAGATTCAAACAAATTAAAGTTAAAATTTTTTAAATCCTAATTATTTTTATGAAAATTTACACATCTTTAAAAAAATATTTTTGTTCTATGAAAATAAAGTTTTATTTTTTTGAATATATATTTTATAAAACCTTAATAATTTTTGAAAAAATTAAAAAATTCTAAATTTTTTCCCGAAAAGAATAATTATTTTTAAATTTTTTAATTTATTTTTAAAAAAAATTGAATAAGTTTTTTATTTAAATTTTAATATTTTTATTTTAATTTCTATTTTTAGTTTTTTTTTAAAAATTCTAATATTAAGAATACATATAATTATGGTAAATATAATATTTTTTTTCTGAAAATAAATTCTTACATAAAAAATGTAAATTTTTTTAAATAAATTTTTATTTTATTATTTAATTTTTATTCTATATTTTATGAAACTTTATTCATTTTTGAAAAAATAAAAGTTTCTAATATTTTTCTTTAAAATAATAATTATTTATATAATTTTTTATTTTTTATTTTATAAATAAAATTATTATTATTCTATTTAAAAATATTAAAAATAATTATTATTTTCAAATTAATTTAAAAAATATTTTATTTGAAAATTTTAAATATAATTATTAATTTAAAAATAGTATTTTCTTTTAAAATATCAGAAATAATAATTATTTTAAATTTAATTTAAAAATATTTTATTTTCATATATGAAATATAATACTTATTTTAAATTTTTTAAAAAATAAAATTTTATTTTAAATTATGAAAAATAAATATTTTTAAAATTATTTTTTTATTTTAAAATACTATAAATAATTATTAATTTTAAATTATTTTGAAAAATAATTATTTTAAAATATTAAAAATATTTATTTATTTTGAAATATTAAAATTGGGGTTGGCTCAAACTAGGTCGGGTTAAGTCAAAATTTGGTCAAAATGAGTTTGGTTGGAGTCAAATCCGGTAGAAAGAAAGGAAACGCAAAAAAATGTTACTTTAAAGAACTACTTGACGAAAAATGAACTTTATGGACCACTTTGAAAGTGAGTGATAACTTGGAGGGATAGAAGTGTCATTCAGCCCTAAAAATACTCATCTATTCTGCAAAAAGAGTTAAAGTTCATGCATGTCCGTGTTTAGATATTGAAGGTTCAATTGGATTAGGGTCGTTAGGTATTTCCAAGAATTTATAGTTTTGCTAAATTGAATTGAATTTCCAATCTAATCTGCAACAATTAATGATCATGAATGTGAGCACTCCTTGCATTATTTAAAATACTTTAATTAAAAGTTTATTTACTAAATTTTGGAAGGTACCTTTGAAGTTGTTAGCAGAGAGATACAACTCTTGGAGAAAAGTAAGGTTCCCGACTTGCTTAGATATGGTTCCTGTAAATATATTCTTCCCCAGCGATAAGAACCGAAGTGCTTTGCATTTCCACAAGCTTAAAGGAATCTGACCGGTTAATTGATTTGTAGAAAGATCGAGCTCTTCAAGATTAGGGAGATTAAAAGTAATGTCCATAGTTGTAGGTAGGTTCCCAGAGAGTCTATTACCCCCACAAATAAATATGCTTTAAGGATGACATATTGAAGATAGATGGTGGAACAAGCCTTGTTAGAGAGCTTTCCTCAATAGTCAATATCTCTAAATGTTTTAGATTTTCTATCTCCAGTGGTATCATTGAATCTGCACAGGTGTCGAAAACAAGACTAAGTTTCTTTACTTAGATACATATACAAGGGAGTCGAACATGCATAATAAGTAGCATATTTTATAATTAAAAAGAAATTAATTTACTTTATATATATTTGTATTTGTTATGAATAATTTTGTTTTTATATATATATATATAGATATATACATATATAGCAAGGATCAAGAGCATTCCTCTTAAATAACATTCCTCCTTAAATAAGACTCTTTTATTAAAAGCTACGTTGTTTTGGAGTCTTTTAAAAAGAGAGTGATGCCTCACACGCTTCTTTTATTTATAAAAATGTCACTCACTACCCTACTTATTTTTTAAAAAAAGACTCAAAATAGCGTAATTTTAATAAAAGAGTCTTATTTAAGGAGAATCTTATTTAAGGAGATTAATGCTCTCGATCCTTGCTCATATATATATATATATATATATATATATATATATATATATATATATATTATGTGTGTGTATAAAGTAAATCATTGGTTAAAATGAATAACTAATTTTTTTTCCTTTTAATTTAATCTAAGTTTTAGTGTTTAATTTTGTCTGCATTATATTAGTCAAAATATATATTCTACTTAAATTTTCATTTAAATGATCTTTTAGTTTTGTAATTGATTTCTTTTTACTTAGTTTATATGGTTAAATAAAATAAATTTATTTATAAGAGAGTCTATTTTATTATTCTAAAGACGTATTTTTCCTTCTATTAGGAGAGAAAATAGTTTTGTGCATGAATGAACTATTTTGCCCTTATAAAACTCACATGACATGCACGTCTTACTAATTTTGACCAAAATTGGTTAGAAGAGACAGTTTTGCAAAAAATTGAGATATTAAGGTGGTGTTTGATAAAACTGAGTGTTAAGACCTGAACAGTTTAAACGTCTGAATAATATAGAACATCTGAACAGAATTGTGTCTGAATGAAAAAATGTTATTTGATAATTAATTTTTCCAAAATGTCTGAATAACAGTATTTTACCATTTTAACCTTCTGAACAGTTTAAACAAAACCTGTTTGATAATCAGAAGGTCTAAATAGTATTTTAAATACATATTTATAATATTTTGACCATAATATGATAAAATAAAAATGAAAACGTACAAATTAAATTAACTTCAAACATAGTATCATATCCCAAAAATATCAACATATCATAATAATAATTCAACTGAACAATTTTTGTAAATCCTTTAGACATTTCATCAGACATATTTTAATATCAATTCCACTTTGTATCAAACCTTCAACTGAACAATTTCTGTAAATTTCATTAAACGAAATGGCACATGTTTGAAATTAGTGTTCATGATCTATACTTTAAATAACAAGAGTCAACAAATTATTTCACAAGTAAAACATCCTAATAAAAAAATTAACAAGAGAAGCTGCTCATAGAGGATTATTACAATGACAGTGCAATCATAAAAAATCAAAATCCTGGTCCTTGCATCTCTTAAATTTGTAGCCAATGAAGTAAAATAATGGCAAAGACCGGAAAAAGCATATACATTTATTTAAAATGAGTTCGAATGCAGCTGCAGTGCTCGGTGGTGGCGATGGCAATGTTGCTGCAATATCCTGCCACATTATAGTAAGCACAATGTAAGTGCTAACACAAAATAAATAATCAATACCAAAATATAAATAAGACTTGGAGCAAATAAACATAACGTTGGTACTCTTGATAGCATCCTTAATACTTATGTAGAGTATAACACATTCCACGTGTTTTGATCACCGTGGTTATTTTCCTTGTAAACATCCTAATTCAATCTCAAGAAAATGTTAGTGCCTCAATTTCACTGTGGTGTGTTGGAAGACTATCCTCTGCGAGTTTCATCATCTGGGCATGGCCTGCAATCATAGCATTCCATGTAACTAAGCTGATTGTCTCCATTCCATCAAACAACTTCTTCGCATCATTAATCCATCCACATTTCAGGTACAGATACATAATAGAATTTATTACAAGTAAATTAGTTTCATACCCAAGTTTGATGCTCAATGAGTGAACCTGTACTATGCAGGAGGTTGTTCTGTACCATAAGAAGATTATACAAGTAGGTAGAAGTAATTCCACAAACCTTCCTATAAGAAACTGAATTATGGATGACAATACAGAAAAAGAAGAATTACACATAGAAGAATGCACAACATTAAAAAGTCAAACTGCTAAAAGCCTAAAACTACGTAAATAACAAATCTAAGATATCATTTGAAACAATCACGATGATCAGAAGAAAATAACATCACAACATGGTGGCACAACTCATGTATTCTCACCAGACACTACTTTGATATATTTAATTATTCCCCAGACCAAGCATACAATAGAAGTTGACAGCAGAAATTCCAAGCAAAAAATGAAATATCATTTCCTATAATAGATTTTTTATTTATTTTTTGACAAGTCCCATGATAGATTTTCTACCAGCAACGAAACAATAAGGAAACATCATAATACATATATAAAGGTTAGCTAATTTCAAACTTTGTTTAATTCTCACTTTTTAAGCATTAAACCTCTTTGAGGTATTTTATCAAACATCATACATGCAAGGCTTAATTTCCAGAATTTCATAGACAATAAGGTATGGGTTTAACCAAAAATTTCATCCTTTATTACTCCTAATAACCTGTATAACACTTCATCTATACCAATCCACAACCAATTATAACAATTATATTAACATTTACATATATTTTCACTTAATTTCGCATAATGGAAATATATGGGTTACCTTTTTGATTGATGTAATAACTGAATCCTTATTTCAATTTTGTAATTGATACTCCCTCTTTAAAACTGCACCTTGTTCCACTCTTCTCAAATTTTCAGTTGATGGCTTCAATTTTAGAGGAATTTGGTAGTTCAGTAGAATTTGGGAGTTTGGTAATTGAGAGAGAAAAGAAGAAATGAAACGAAAATGAAGAGGAAGGCCGAGGATGGTTCTTGATTACAAGCTCTCTAACTCTGTCTCTCATCCTGACTTTAGAATCCAGAACTTAGATATAAACCAACTTATGTTGATTGCTCATTACCCAAAAAACGAACAATAGATGAAAACGGGAGAGAAGATTTACCGTCGAAAGAAGAAGATCGAAAGCGAAGAACAAAGGAGAAGATCAGTAGCGAAGGAGAAGAACAACAACGCAAGAAGAGCAATAACTTGTAATATTGAAGAAAGGTTATTTTTGTCTTAAAAAATTATTTTCTTGCTCAGACATGCCTCTAGATGGTACAGATTTATTTTTATGTCTAACCAATTAAGAGCCATTAAGAGGCCAAAAAAAATTTGTCAAACAAGATTTGCCTCTGACCGAATAAGAGGCAAATCCATTCAGAGCCATTAAGAGGTAATCAAACATTGCCTAACTATGACATTGCAAAAATTGAAACACTGACGATCTATGTTACAATTCAGTTTATACATGAGGGGACAGTTTTGCAATTTACCTATTAGTATATTTAGAGATATAAAAAAAAATTACAGAGGGAGGAGATGCAAGGCAGCTAAAGATTCTCTCTTTTTCTAAAAACTTTTTGACTTTAAATAATAGTTTGCACTTAAATTGTGTACTACAAACAACCTATAATATTTTGATGGTCGAAAAAGGAGACGAGACATTTCAGTTAAATGACATTACCTTTCCAGTTGTTCCCGCCAAGGTATAATTCCTTGAGCATGGTTAAGTTGCCGATTTCACGAGGTATGCTTCCGCTAAATCCATTGTAAGATAGTGATAGTACTTGGAGATCCCTGCACTTGTATAAATTAAATGGAATTTGCCCACTAATGTTATTGAGGGCTAGAGAGAGGAACTCCAACTTAGGAAGATTACTGCAGATGTCCACCGGAAGACTACCAGATAGGTTATTAACTCCTAGTTCAGTTTTTCTCGATGAAGATATATTGAAGATCACAGCTGGTATAGAACCTGTAAAACTATTGTTAAACAAGTTCAGGTACAGCAATTGTTCCAATTTCCTGAGCCATGATGGTATTTCTCCAGTGAAGTAGTTAAATAGCAAATAAACTATATTGAGTCAACGCAAACGAGACAATTCTTTGGGTAGAAAACCATGAAAACTGTTGGAACTGAGATCGAGTGAAGTGAGGAACGAGAGGTTTCCAAGATAAGGAGAAATGGTGCCCTTTAGACCCAAGTTGGAAATATTTAAAGAAATGTGACCAAATAGCGGAACTAGGGGGGCATCTTGCCCAGTTATGAGGAGGCGAACTAGGGGGCGGCGGCGGGCGGGGCGTCCACCGACCACTTCTTGGCCGCTCAAGACCTTTCGGTGGGGAATTTTGACAAAGGCTTTTGAATTTAGATGGTGGTGGGTAATCGCCAGTTTAGGAAAGGAAAATATAATAATATAACTTAAATTTTTAGGAGATAATGGAGTCATGGAGAGGAGAGAGAAAGTGATGATGATGATGTTTTTAATGAGTTTGAAATTACTATTTAAATAAAATTAGTTTTTTTATTTTAACCCATACCAGGTGCATGGCTAATTTGTTTTATTTAATATAATTAATATTTATACATATTTAAGGTGTTAATTAATATTTTGAAAAAAATTAGTAAGATTTCCTTATAACAATGATTCAAGTAACAACCATAACACAATAAAAAATACAAAAAATAAGGATAAAAATACATGGCTGAACCATGTAGTATGAAATTTGTCTTTTAAAATTGTGCACATGTTATGTTTGATAAATGTTCTCTAAGAGGTTGTCAAGCATAAATAGGAAAATTTGGTCAAGTTTGTGATTAAGAAATTCTTTATACATGTTTTATAAAGTAAGTCAACTTGTTTTGGTTGGGTGAGCCAAAACAAGTTTGTAAGAATTGAATGAGTTAGACTCTGTTGAAAAAGCTATTTGATTAGCGCTTTTAAATTCTTATAAAACCTATCTAAGATGCTTGTTTTAGTAGGTTTATAATTTTTAAAAACAGTATGATATGCCTTCTACAACATATTAAAAGTTGGTTTATATTGGATGTACGGTTTGAAAGATAGAAAATCGCAAAGTAGCTACTATTGGATGTTAGAGTTCTTTCAATTAATTAATTTTTTGTTGGGCCGCTAATATACTTTCCATTTTTTTCAATCTGGGTCAAAATCAAACCCAAGGACCTTAACTCCGCTCCCTAGTCATTGCACCTACACGTCATTTGCTCGACCTTGATGAATCAGCCCTCAAATTTTGACCCCCTCAAATTTTGTTGTTCGTTCGCCATCGGTTCACTCTTTTTGTGGCGGAGGCCACAAGAGATGCCGAGCCATTTGCATGGTGAAGAATTGGTGGACCAATTGTTTGCTAAGATGTTTTGAGGATCGGAGGTGGTATGAGCACTAAATGCAAGAAGAGTAGATTGATCATCACTAATGGTCTTAGTAGTAGCTGAACCACAAGCAGCTAAGAAGATGCAGATATATATGATAGAAATTAAGACAACAGAATGAGAGTAATTAGGTATCTCCATGATTATTATTGAGAGTACTTTGATATATATATATATATATATATATATATATATATATATATATATATATAAATTGATGAGGTCAAATCAAATCAAGTAGTTGATTTTGTTATATTAGTCAATCACATAATAATTAAGAGCCCAAAATTAATGGCAAGTGTCCCCTCCTTATTTTTTTTGTTAATATAAGGATATTTAAGTAAAACAATCTCTCTTTAAAAAAAAATTAGTGACCTTAAATAATTATTTTCAAAATTCAAAAATCACCAATCAAGACTTTGAACATTTTTTTAGGAAAAATCATATTTTCTTTTGATCGGGCCAGCCAATTTGATAGTCACGTGATAGTCACAGACTTATTTGGTACGTTTTGACTCAATTTGTGATGTAGGATGGTCCGAGACCGAAGATACCGAGTTATCGAATAATATATTGATGGCCTTGGAGTATCATGAGCGGGATGATCGTCACAAACGACAAGGCTATCTTCGGCATTAATCCTTTCAGTTTCGGGACTAGCGTTCAGTCGGTCAAGAGTTCGACATTAATTCCTTCAGCTTCGGGGTCAGAGTTTGACTTCGGGTAATAAATAAACATTTAGCTTCAGGAGTTGTGTTAACACTTTCACCTTCGACTTCGGGAGAAAGAAGAGCGTCTTTACTTCAAGGCTCGACAGATTACTAGTTTAAATTGTTTTCTTTTCTATTTTGTTATTTAATTAAGCATATTTTATTATTTGTAAGTTTGTTATTTTTTTCCCGTAAAATTAGGATGTTTGTTAAAATCTTTTTTTTACATCCCTAGGAAGATTTTATTTCCATATCTCTAGGAATATTCTAGAGTGACTTGGGGATAAAGTTTGCTATCTATATAAACCCGGCTTGTGGGTTAAATGGGGGACTTGAATTTTGATAATACATTATACACATTAGAGATATTTCTTTGTGTTTATCTGGTGAATCTCTTGTTCCTTTGTTTGTGAATTCAATTATTTACCAGCCCGCAGGATAATCGCTATCCCGCCCGGCGTCAGTTGGTATCAAAGCTCAAATAATCTTTCTGGGAGTAGACTTATCGATTTTAATGGCTGGTGTGGTCATGGTCGTGGTCATGATTGTAGAGGCAGATTTCGGGTGTGGAAGTCCCACACCATGATTGTAGCATCCAAGACGTGATGATTGAGGATTTACAGAGACAGGTTACAGAGATAACCCAGCGCCTGGCAGCCCAAAATCTGGGGCGTCGTGGATAGGTTCCGGAGGAGAAAGTCCCATACTTAGGCCGCTGTGGACAGTTTTCAGAAGAAGAAGTCCCACATCTTGAACACGATGAAGAATCCTATGATTCTGAATCAAGTTACGAAAACCCTTTCCACCATAGGAGGCATCTAAGGGAATGACGTGACCGTGAGGACAGTCGTAGTGATCTGGGTTTCAGAATGGAGCTACCAAATTTTTTTGGTACACTACATGCAGAAGGATTCATCGATTGGTTGAACGAGGTGGAGCGCATATTCGATTATAAGGAGATTCCAGATAATGTTAAAGTGAAACTGGTTGCCATCAAACTAAAGGGCCGAACATCTGTTTAGTGGGAACAAATGAGGCGTTCATGGGAGAGATAATAAAAAACTAAAATCACCAAGTGGGAAAAGATGAAGAAGAAGATGCAGAATCACTTTCTTCCTTTTGGATATACTTAGTCTCTATTTAAGAGATTGCATCTGTTAAGACAGGGTACTCGATCTGTGGATGATTATATTGGAGAATTTTACCAATTGATAGCAAGGAATGATCTATCAGAAACTGAAGAACAAATGATGGCACAGTACCTAGGAGGATTAAAATAGCTGTTGCAAAGTGCCCTCAGTCTCCATTCACTTTGGACTATTTCTAAAGCGTATCAGCAAGCTCGGGAGGCAGAGTAACAGCAGACTGATTCCAAGGAGCAATCCCTTCAACAAACTGAATCCATCCCCACAGTTTCGTACTACACCCCAACCTCAGAGTAACTTTAATTCTAACATCAAGTGCTTCAGATGTGGAGAACCAGAACACAAAGCAACCGAGTGCCAAAAGCCTGCTAACCAAAAGGGTAAAAACCTTTTTATTAAAGAAGGCATGATCGATGAAGTAGAGGAGTTCGGAGAGCCTATATATGATGAGTACGAGGATGAAGATGTATTGTATGGAGACGGACATGAGACCCTAGTCGTTCGTAAAAGTCTGCTAACTCCGAAAGAAAAATCCGAAGAGGATTGGTTGAGGACCAATATCTTCCACACTACTTGTATAGTGGCAGAGAAGGTCTGCAAAGTAATTATTGATAGTGGCAGTTGTGAGAATGTGGTGTCCGAAGAGGCTGTTCAAAAGTTAAATTTAAAAATGGATCGACATCCAAATCCATATAAGTTGTCTTGGTTGAATAAAGGTAGTGAAGTAACCGTTGACAGAAGGTGTCTAGTATCTTTTTCTATCGGAAAGAAATACTTTGATAACGCTTGGTGTGATGTAGTGAAAATGGATGCTTGCCACATATTATTGGGCAGACCATGGAAATATGACCGAAGCATTATCCATGATGGTTGGAAGAATAATTACTCCCTCAGCATCAAAGGGAAGAAGGTTGTGCTAGCACCTCGGCGAGAGGAAGACAGTTCGGCTGCAGCAGTCGGGAATCCGAACCTACTGTCTATGACAAGGTTCTTAAAAGAAGTAAAGCATGAAGGAGTTATGTATTCATTGCTTCCTTGTGAAGACAGTTTGGCAAATGGAACTGTAGAAATGTTAGCTGATGTGCAGAGGCTGCTAACAGAGTTCGCTGACTTAATGCCTGAAGAACTTCCATCGGGATTACCACTATTAAGGGATATTCAACATGGAATAGATCTTATCCCAGGATCAAGTCTACCAAACAGACCAGCCTATAGACTCAGCCCCAAGGAGTCCGAAGAACTACAAAAATAGGTAATGGACTTAATGGAGAAGGGGTACATTCGAGAAAGTATGAGCCCTTGTACAGTACCAGCTCTATTAGTTTCGAAGAAGGACGACTCATGGAGGATGTGCATCGAAAGTAGAGCAATCAATAAAATCACAGTGAAGTATCGTTTCCTAATACCTCGTCTGGATGATATGTTAGATCAGATGTCTGGTGCAAAATTCTTCCCAAAAATTGACCTGAAGAGTGGATATCATCAAGTTCGGGTAAGACCTGGAGATGAATGGAAGATAGCCTTCAAAACATAACAAGGCTTATATGAATGGCTGGTTACACCCTTCGGCCTCTCTAATGGGCCTAGTACCTTTATGAGGTTTATGCATCAAGTGTTATGACCTTACATGGGCGAATTTTTGGTTGTTTACTTTGACAACATCCTTATATACAACAAGACATCAAAATTACATCATGAGCACCTCCGAACTATATTTGAAACATTAAGGAAGGAACGGTTGTTCATAAATCAGAAGAAGAGTTCTTTTTTCACAACTTTAGTAACCTTCCTCAGTTTTATTGTTTCCACCGAAGATGTTCACGCCGATCCAACCAAGATCGAAGCAATTTCAGCATGGCCAACACCGAAGAGCATACATGACGTCAGAAGCTTTCATGGATTAACATCTTTTTACAGAAGGTTCATCCGAGACTTCAGCACGTTGGTCGCGCCTATCATTGAATGCCTTAAAGGGAAATCATTTTAATGGTCCCAGGAAGCCGAAGATAGCTTTTAGTTGATCAAAAAGAAGATGATCGAAGCACCCGTACTATCACTTCCTGACTTTGAGAAGGTCTTCAAAGTAAATTGTGATGCATCAGGAGTGTGTATTGGTGGTGTTCTTAGTCAAAAAGGTCGGCCAGTGGCTTTCTTCAGTGAAAATTATCAGGGTTAAGAAATAATTATTCTACTTATGATTTGGAATTCTATGCCCTAGTCTAGACACTGAAGAATTGGCGTTACTTAATACAGAAGGAATTCATTCTCTTTACTGATCATGAAGCTTTAAAGTATATTAATGGTCAGCATAAGCTCAGCCGAAGACATGCTAAGTGGGTAGCGAACTTGCAAGAGTTCACTTTCACTCTTCAACATCAAGCAGGAAGTCTGAATCGAGTTGTTGATGCACTTAGCTGAAGAGCATTACTCCTTAGTACTATAAAAAATAAGATTGTAGGGTTTGAAGTCTTCACTAAGATGTATGAATGAGACCTTTCCTTTGGAAAGATAGTTCAAGACATACGGGAAGGTCGACGAACTAATTTTAGCTTACATAAAGGGTATTTATTTCGAGGACTTCAGCTGTGTATTCTTGATTATTCGTTTCGGTAGCAGATCATGAGTGAACTTCACAAAGTAGGACACTTCGGACAAGATAAACCATTGGCTTTAATCGCAGCTTACTATTATTGGCCAAAAATCTTAAGTGATGTAAAGCGCTTTGTAAAAAGGTGTTCTACTTGTCAGAAGTTAAAAGGAGTTCTCACCAATACAGGATTATACACTCCCTATAACCTATTCCTGAAAGGCCTTGGTGTGATGTTAGCATGGACTTTGTCTTAGGCCTACCCCAAACTCAAAGAGCTTCAGATTCTATTATAGTTTTCGTCGACCGATTCTCAAAAATGGCTTATTTCATAGCTTGTCGGAAGACCATGGATGTTGTTCGAATCGCCCATCTCTATTTTTGGGAGATTGTACGCTTACATGGTGTTCCACAATCTGTCACATCTGACTGAGATACTAAATTTATGAGTAATTTTTGGAAGAGTCTATGGGAAAAGCTCGGAACATAATTGAACTTCAGCAGTGCTTACCATCCCCAAATCGATGGTCAAACTGAAGTGGTAAACCGAAGCTTGGGCAATATTATGAGGTGTTTGGCCGGAAATAATCTAAAGCAATGGGATTTGGAACTCCCTTAAGCAGAATTTGCTTATAACCATTCAAAAAATTAAACCACCAACATCAGTCCATTTGAAATAGTTTGTGGTCAGAACCCTTGTGGAGTCTTGGACTTAGTTCCTCTTCCTCGGATTGGTCGAATACATCCCAAAGCGGAAGAAATGGTAGATCATCTTCGGGTTATTTATGATCAAGTGTACAAGTCAATCTTGGACAAAATTGCTAAATACAAGGTTCGGGTTGATAGTCATCGGCGTAGAGTTATTTTTAAAGTTGGAGATCTTGTTTGGGCTGTACTTACTCGAGATCTTTTTCCTGTTGGCGATTATAATAAACATAAAGATCAAAAAATTGGCCCATGTGAAATTCTGCAGTGAATCAACGATAATGCCTATCGGTTATGCATTTCGAATCATCTGAGAACTTTGGACGTTTTCAACGTTAAGTATCTGAGTCCCTATTTCGAGCAGTTTGCTGAACAAAAAGATTTCGAGGAAGAGCTCTTCTTAACCTGGGGTGACTGATGTAGTATGGTCCAAGAACGAAGATACCGAGTTATCGGATAATATGTTGATGGCCTTGGAGTATCAAGAATGGGATGATCGTCACAAACGATGAGGCCACCTTCGGTATTAATCCTTTCAGTTTCGGGATAAGCGTTCGGTCGGTCAAGAGTTTGACATTAATTCTTTCAGCTTCGGGGTCAGAGTTCAACTTCGGGTAATAAATAAACATTCAGCTTTAGGAGTTGGGTTGACACTTTCATCTTCGACTTCGTGAGAAAGAAGGGCGTCTTTACTTCAAGGCTCGACAGATTACTAGTTTAAATTGCTTTCTTTTAATTTCTATTTTGTTATTTAATTAAGCATACTTTATTATTTGTAAGTTTGTTATTTTTTTCCGGTAAAATTAGGAAGTTTGTTAGAATTTTTTTTTCACATCCCTAGGAAGATTTTATTTCCATATCTCTAAGAATATTCTAGAGTGACTTGGGGATAAAGTTTGCTATCTATATAAACCCGACTTGTGGGTTAAATGGGGGACTTGAATTTTGATAATACATTATACACATTAGAGAGATTTCTCTGTGTTTATCGGGTGAATCTCTTGTTCCTTTATTTGTGAATTTAATTGTTTACCAGCCCGTAGGATAATCGTTATCCCGCCCGGCGTTAATTTGACTGTATTCCATAGTATAAGACCATATAACAATAAACAAAAATATACATTAACTATACATTTTTTTCCTATTAATTCTTTGAGCTTCTTCATTTTTTCATCGTCTTAAACCGTAGAAACCCAATCGTGAGATCTCAATAACAAATTGGAAAAGCATAAAAGGAGAGGGGAAGAAGAAGGTACCTCCCATTATTCAATTTTCTAATCCTACAAACTCGTTTACTTTTCCTCCGTTTCCATTTGGTTGTCATTACCGACGAAATCCAAGTCACTGCTCCGGTGGTCTTCATAGTTGTCAGAACATCTTGGACTGTAGATTTGAAACAAACTCTCTTTACTTGACTATTGATTTGAAACAAACTCTGTTTACATAGAAGTTTCCTCTCATATGAGTTTGATGCATATTTACTATTCACGTGAGAGAGATATTGTGAAACCATTATTTTTACTTGTGAAAATATCAGTTCCATTTATTTTTATTGATATATGTTAATTCAATTATATTAATATAAGTACTTATACTGATATTATTTCTGATAATTGTATTAATTTTTCATATAAGTGAATTAGCTAAAATTAAAGTCTTTTATAATAAGAATAGGGAATTATTATTTCTATAAGAGAAATTTGGCATTTAGTCACATAAATGTGGGTCCCATCTACTATTCATATGATAGAAAATTTGTGAAACAATCAAATTTCTTTGTGAAAATATCAATTCCCTAAGAATTAAATAAAACTTCTTTTTTTTAAAATCGCATACCTAATGTGTATAAAAATGTTGTATACCTATTCTTTTGTATAAAAGAAACTGAATTTATAAACATATAAAATGTGACGGCCCCAAAATCGGGTCCACACAGCTCAATTTTTGTCACCAAAACTACATAATGCCAAATACAAAATTTTCTATTTACAATTATTATACCGTTGTGCAAAGTACGACAACACGCATACTGTGAGTTTCAATACAAATATCATACCGCATATAGTATGACAGTATTCAAACCCAAATTATTACAATATATAAAATATAGCAACACACATTTTAAGTACTCAAACAATTATTGCTATACTATTTTATGACTTGATAAGGACAACCACTAACTCGGACCATTATTCTATTCCACGGCTAGTCCCAACTACACTCTCATTTCCTAAGAAGAACAATGGAATAAAAAGAAAAAGGGTGAGCTCAAATAGCCCAGTAAAGATATGTCATGACTAAGATAATGAAGAATAAATTATCATTGGCCTTCAACAGTGATAAATCATATATTTAAAGATAATATAAGTTTTCAACGATAACTACAGCGGAACAAGCAATCCATTAGAAGAGTCAAGTAAACCATAATGTCTATTATCTTTAAAATTTCATCATCAATATTTTATCTCTGTAACAATAATCAACAGTTCTTGTTCATAATCACGCAAATCAACAATTCATCTTTGCACTATGGACCAAAAATATTCATTTGTAACACCAATGGTCATGATTTTGCCAATCAATAGTTCATCTTTGCACTACGGGTCAAAGAGAACTTTCACCACGTGTCCTTGCCATACAGACCAAAGACACTCAAAAATCATATCGTCTTTGCACCCATGCCAAAGGCATTCACCATAAATTGATTCTTTGATGATTAGTACAAATAACAGTGATATAAAGAATGAATTGAAGTTGTAAGAATAATAAGATAAAAGTATAAACATTCGAGATTTGACATTTAATTTAGCCATAGTCCAATAATATCCAAATTGTCAATTTGATATCTAGAAATTTGATTAGAGTTCAAGAATATAACAAATAAGGTTTAAAATTCAACTATAACATGTAAAACGCAATAAGAAGATTTAGGTGAAAAAATATTAGATGATCACGTGTAAAGTGAAATAAATAGATTCAGTTGAAAAGATATTAGATGAAGCGCAAACTATTAAGAAAGTTCTAAATAGTTTAGGAATTTTCACCGTTTAATGAAACAGTTATAGAACCGAATAACAATTTCTTACCAAAATATGAAGTATAAAAGAAAATAATATCCCTTACCTCAATTAGCAAGTTATTGGATACTGTTTTCCATGAAGTTTATCAACCTAGATATATATTTATAATATAATTAATAATTACAACAAATAAGTTTCATAGTGTACACTAACTCGTATATGATGAAATTGTTAGAATGAACTATATAGTATAACTTTGTGTAGAGTACAAAACACAGTATTTCAAAATAACTTTTGAAAGAATAAGTAATATTTCAAAACAATCTTCTAGAGGAAGCTTTTCAAAATAAATCTTCCAAATGAAGAGTTTTTTAAAGTAAAAGTTGTAAAAACTGTGTGATGTGTGTAGGTGCTAATGTAACTATTATAAAAACTCGCCTGAAAAATTGGTGCGCCAAAACTTAAGACAAACTTAGCACTTCAAAAACAATTATACTAATGATTCAGAGAGTGAAAGGAAGGATAAGCAAGAGAGTTCTGAAAATCCTTATACTTAACCCCCCTATTTATAGCAAAAACTTAACTCAAATCAACATCACCCACATGTTACACATTTTAGGCCACTTTTAATCTATACCGTTTATCACCAATCCACACGTTACATATTTTAGATAACTTTTAATCTACACCATCCATCACCTACCCACACGTTACACATTTCCAGAACACACGTTACATACTTTCTTACACACGTTTCACACTTCAGGACACATGTTACACATTTCTAAGATTATTATTATTTATTAATCACCATTATTATTATAAATCCTTTTTCTATATTACGGTATTAAAATATCACAAATATCATATAATCGCAATACTAGCAATCAGATCGTTCCCAAGAAATAGGGGTCTTTCATATTAACTACGCACAATTAAATAACCCCTTTCCTCAACAGAACTTCTAGACATTGCCAATAATGCTAACTAATAATTAATATCAATTCAAATAATATGAGTTACTCTATGTCGTGAGATTTATTTATTTAATAATATGAAATACTATGCAATTGTTATTGTGATAATTATTGAATCAATAATATAAAATACTATGCAATTATCACTATAGCAATAATTGAATCATTAATATAAAATTCTATACAATTATCATTTTAGTAATTATTGAATCAATAATATGAAACACTATGTAATTATCACTGTATCAATTATTGAATGAAATAATAAGTGACCACTACTGTAGTCATTATTGTATCAATAATCAGAAATAATGTGCAATATTGTGTGCTACTGTGGAGTATTGTGGAATAATGTGTGTTACTGTTCTTTTATTACCAAGTATTTCAACAGTTAACGGTAAAAGTTTTGTCGTTAATTTTTAAAAAGGATATTTATGTCGCTTTCTATATCTGACAGTTATTCCGTTGTGGGGCCCACCAATGATTGGTTAATTCGACACTGTCGTACGAATATTTCTCGACAAAAGGATTATTCCTCGACAAAACGAATATTCCCTAACTGTAAGACCCCAACTTTTATGAATAAAGATGAATTTTTCTATAAATATCATTTTTGAATATTAAGGTTTGAATTTGTTATAATGTTAAAGTTGTGGGTAATATTTATAAATTTTGCAAAGTAAGCAAGTTGTTATATAATATTCGATTGGTCAGGGAATATTTGTTTTAACAAAAAATATTCGTACGACGACACAATCATTGGTGGACCCCACAACAGAATTATTGTCGGAATGAGAAAACGATAGAAATATCTTTTTATAAAAATAACGGCAGAAGTTTTACCGTTAAAACTGTTGAAATACCCGGTGATAAATGTACAATAATACGCGTGGTTGCATAGTATCACACGGTATTGATTATTGATGCTTACATAAGAAGTCACTCAGTTATACTCAATTATTGCTACAGTAATTACTACATCATATCTCTTATATTATTGATTCCATTATTGTCACAGTATCATCTGCATAATATTTTATATTATTAAATCAATAATTGAGACGACAAAGTTATTTATATTATTATTTGCAATATTTACAATGTCTAGAAGTCTGTCGAGGAGAGGTTTGGTCACCTAATTGCCCGCCAATAGGGAGAAATCCTTATTGGAAAGCCCCATATTTCCTGGGAACGACCTGGTTGTTAAATATTGCGATTTATAATAACGATGATAAATATTGAGGTATTTTTTTTAAATATGGACGTATTATTTGGACCCCCATTTACCCATTTTTCAAAATAATCGATAAAAATTATTTAATATAATAAAGATGGGGCCACATGTAGGGGCCACATATGAAGTATTGAATCTGAAATGGGGGGGTTTAGTTTGCTTTAATGGCAAGGAAGTTGTTTATATATATATATATAAATATATATATATATATATATATATATATATATATATGATCTTTGTAAGGTAAATGAAATCAAGGGGGGGGAGAGGGAATCTGGATGTTCACGTGGGATTATAATTATATATATATATATGTATGTATGTTTTTGTATGCCATGGACAACAGTATATGATGATTATATATATATATATATATATATATATATATATATAAGTTTTGTTTTATTAGATTATAAATAAAATATATTATATTTTATTTAAAGTTTTTATTTTATTAGAATATTTTATTGCACAGTAATGAATAGTAAAATCAACTTTTCGAAAAAATTTCACGGTCTTGCCGCTTAGTGAATTTCAAACAACACTAAATCCGTGATTATTTCCAAATAGTATCCTTTTCATTCTCCTATAAATAGGATGCTTAGTTAGAATTGAAAATCACACCAGAATCAGAGAATTCTTCTTCTATAATATTTAGCGTATTTCTTTCGAGTTTTAAAAAGCTTTGAGCGTAGAAAACATTGAAAGTTTTCTTCAAGAATATCCCCACTCTACCAGTTGGAATACTCTTCTTTTTAAGGTCAGAGATGTTATTTTTGTTCAATATTCGCTTGAAATAATATTTTCTTCCATACTCTGTAGTATGTAAGTAATATTATTTCGTTTCAGATTTCGAATTCGATACTCATTTAGTTAAAGTTTTGGCTTCTATACTCCATGAAATTAGTAGAATATCCTTCATATTTGCGCTTCATCCAGTATCTTTTTATGAAAATATTATTCTGAGCATTCTCGATAAGTTTTTACTTTTTCATGCCGGAGTACTATTCACAGGTAACTATTCCTGAATTACTATTCACTCGAGTAATATTCACCCGGGGTACTATTCATGATAAAAATTGATTCATTTTTGGTCCAAATCATTTTTGGTACAATATTATTCTTGAATTTTACTCCACATTGCAGTATCATGCTAATAATTTGGACGTTATTGATTTCTGGATAAATTAAATTATAAATCTTTAAAAATTTATCCTTTGCTTTCATTTAATTGAATTCTTATATCATTGTCATCATCCTTATGTTTATATTATGATGAAAGTCAT
Organism: Panax quinquefolius; assembly: GCA_020205615.1. Lineage (NCBI taxonomy): Eukaryota > Viridiplantae > Streptophyta > Magnoliopsida > Apiales > Araliaceae > Panax > Panax quinquefolius. The sequence continues at coordinate 91,314,311 of CM035153.1, forward strand.
CTGTGGCCGTAGTGCATAGATGGACTTGGTATGATTATGATCAGGAATTATTCGGTATAATCATGACCGTAATGTTACAAATGATGTGGTAAAAGTCCTCATTGGCCCGTAGTGCATTGATGGACAGTTGTTGGCATGATCATGACCATTGATGAATACACGAATATCCTTGGCCCGTAGTGCATGTATAATTTGTGGTCGTGATACTAAATAATATCCTTGGCCGTAGTGCAGGGGTGATTCGATGATGTGGATTATTTATTAAGCTGAGTCTCAGCGATAAAAGTGATGAAAAACCTTTTAAATCATAGAAGATAGTAGATATCATGCTCTACTTGATTCTTCTAATGGATTGCTTGTTCCGCTGTAGTTAAACTTGATGTTTGTTATATTTTATCAGTTTAACACTATTGAAGACTAACGATAAATTATTCTGCATTATCTTAGTCATAATATTTCTTACTAGGCTAGTTGAGCTCACCCTTTTACTTTCATTATTCTCTTCAGGAAATAAGAACGTAGCCGAGACTAGTCGGGGAACGGAGTGACGGTCCAGATGTTTGCATTAGTAGTCCTCACTATTCTATGAAATAGTGTGATAATAAATGTATTGAGGACTCCATTTGAGTTTGAATACTGTCTAGAAGACAATATTCATATTACAACTCTCAGTTTATGTTTTTTTTGTATTTTACATGACAGTTGTATTATTAAGTTGTATTTGAATTTTGTACCATGTATTTGGCGACTCAAGATGGGTGATGTATACCTATTTTGGGGGCGTCACAGTTGGTATTAAAGCTTAGGGATATGATCCCTTGCGGAGATGTGAGATAGGAACTAGGAAGGGAGAGATGGGGAATTCCTTCGCTAGTATGACCTACCTAAGTTTATTTGGTATTTAATTGGCCGATCAAAGTATAGGGATAATATGTGACATGTCAATTAACCCTTGTTTTATGGAAGTATTTGAAAATAACATCTGAGAATGTTGAGAATAGCAATGGAGCACAGGAGACCGTTGAGTCACCACAGATCCATACCCAGGATAATGTGCAACAGGAAGACAATAATCCTCAGGTAAACAACAACACCGATCAAATGATGAACGATGAAATGTTTAGAGGCTTTATGCAATTCATGCAACATCAGGCGAGAGCGGCTCCTGTCCAAAATGCTGGTGGAAACACTGGCAATTCTCAGACGGTCACCGCTAAGCAGTTCAAGGAGCTGGGACCACCAGAGTTTATTGGAGAGCCAAAACCACTTAAGGCGGAGACGTGGATAAAGCAGATCACCAAGATATTTGATGTCTTGGGATGCTCCGTGGAGCAAAAGGTTCCCCTTTGCCACCTTCATGTTGCGAGGAGAGGCATATTACTGGTGGGAATTTATAAAGCGTACCCAGCCTGCCGCACTCAAAATGTCTTGGGAGAAGTTCCAAGAACTGTTCAACGACAAGTACGTTCCCAAAAGTATTCATCAAATGAAAGAGGTAGAGTTCATCAAGCTGGAGCAAAACAATATGACCGTGTCGCAGTATGAAGCCAAGTTTGCCGAAATATTCATCCGTGTTATTCGTCCCACTTAGTTGATAATGAGGAGAGAATGACGCGAATGTTTCTAAGAGGTTTGAAACCCGAGATACGTCATTACCTCATTTCTCACAAACTTTGCTTGTATTCAGATGTTGTTAATATGGCTCAGTTATTGGAGCGCGATAATGAGTTAACTTAACCAAGAGAGAGTAGCCGGCAAAATGATAATATCAGTGGTAGCAGTCATCGAAGCGGTGACAACAAACATGGAGGGAATCAACATGCCAGAAATGGTAACCACTTCGGTGGTATTCATGGCCAAGACAATAAGAATGGACATTTCAAGAAGAGGAGATTCAACAATAATTGAAAGACGTCAGCATCAACACCCATTGTTAAGGAAGGAGAATGACCATCTATCATATGCTTCAAATGCGAGGGGAGGGACATATCAGTCCAAACTGTGCGTAGTAGTCCAAAACGTGTTACAATTATGGAAGAGAAAGTCACCTAGCTCGATTTTATCATTCAGGGAAGCCAAGTTCAGCTGGGATGGTGGCACCAAAGGCCGTTCCAGAAAAGTCAAAACCAGTAGTTCAAGGGAGAGCGTTTGTCGTAACCTCCCAGAAAGCAAGGAACCCGAACGAGGTCATCACAGGTAAGCTTATCATAAACTCTAGCAAAGTCTATACCTTATTTGATACCGGTTCTACCCATTGTTTTATTTTTCCTACTTGCGCTCAACGTTTAAATTTGACTCCGGAGAAATTAGACTTTAACTTATCTGTTGAATCTCCATTGGGAGAAACCTTTATTACATCCATTGTTTATAAGTCTTGTTTGTTTCAAATCGGTACCCTCAAATTACCTGTCGATCTTATTTCATTAAAAATACTTGCATTTGACGTAATTCTAGGGATTGATTGGTTAACTACTCATCATGCAAAAATTGATTGTTTTCGTAAGGTTGTTAGCTTTCATATTCCTAACCAACCTATTATGCGAATTCAAGCAACCAAACCATTAAAATCAATCACTGTCATCTCAAGTCATAAAGCAATTCGTTTATTGAAAAACAGATGTCAAACTTTCTTAGCTCATGTCACGGATTTAAACAAAAATACGTCAGTTTTGAATGATATTTCTATTGTTAATAAATTTCCTGACGTATTCCCTGAAGAACTTCCTGGCCTACCCCCAGCCGCACTGAAGATGTCTTGGGAGAAGTTTCAAGAACTGTTCAACGATAAGTACTTTCTCGAAATTATTCGTCACATGAAAGAGGTAGAGTTCATTAAACTGGAGCAAAACAACATGACCGTGTCGTAGTACGAAGCTAAGTTTGCCGAGTTATCCCGGTTTGCGTCCCATTTGGTTAATAATAAGGAGAGAATGACGCGAATGTTTCTAAGAGGTTTGAAACCCGAGATACGTCAATATCTTATCTCTCATAAACTGTGTTTGTATTTAGATGTTGTTAATAGGGCTCAGTTATTGGAGCACGATAATGAGTCAACCCAACCAAAAGAAAGCAGCCGGCAAAATGATAATACCAGTGATACCAATCATCGAAGCGGTGACAATAAGCGTGAAGGGAATCAACATGCCAGAAATGGTAACCACTTCGGTGGAAATCATGGCCAAAATAATAAGAATGGACATTTCAAGAAGAGGAGATTCAACAATGATGGAAAGACGTCGAAGATCAAGACCGTTGTTAAGGAAGGAGAACGACCACCTATCATATTCTTCAAATGCGAGGGGAGGGACATATCGGTCAAATCATGCATAGCAGATCAAAACTCATTACAATTATGGAAAGAAGGTCACCTAGCTCGATTTTATCATTCGAGAAGGCAAGTTCAATTGGGATGGAGGCACCAAAGGTCATCCCGGAAAAGTCAAAGCCGGTAGTTCAAGGGAGAAGCGTTTGTTGTGACCTCCTCGGAAAGTAAGGAACCCGAATGAGGTCATCACGGGTAAGCTTATCATAAACTCTAGCGAAGTCTATCGTTATTTGATACTGGGTTTCTACCCATTCTTTTATTTCTCCTATTTGCGCTCAACATTTAAATTTGACTCCGGAGAAATTAGACTTCGACTTATCTATTGAAACTCCGTTAGGAGAAACCTTCATTACATCCACTGTTTATAAGTCTTGTTTAGTTCAAATCGGCAACCGCACGTTACCTGTTGATCTTATTTCTTTGAAAATACTTGTATTTGATGTGATTTTAGGGATTGATTGGTTAACTACTCATCATGCAAAAGTTGATTATTTTCGTAAGGTTGTTAGCTTTCATATTCCTAACCAACCTATTATGCGAATTTAAGCAACCAAACCATTAAAATCAATCACTGTCATCTTAAGCCATAAAGCTATTCGTTTATTGAAAAATGAATGTCAAGCTTTCTTAGCTCATGTCACAAATTTAAACAAAAATACGTCAGTTTTGAATGATATTTCTATTGTTAATAAATTTCCTAACGTATTCCCTCAAGAACTTCCCGTCCCTACCCCAGGCGTGAAATTAAATTTTGTATCGACCTTGAACCCGATACAAAAACCCATTTCAAAGCCCCATATCTAATGGCTCTATTGAACTTCGTGAGTTAAAGACCCAATCGCAAGAATTGTTAGACATCGGTTTCATTCGTCTAAATCGTCTCCTTGGAGTGCTCTGCATCTATTCGTGAAGAAGAAAGATGCACTACAAGAAAAATGCCATCTCATGACCAATGATATCGCCGATCGCACTATCCGGTCGTGATAATAGTAATAATGACCAAATATCTGCGACATCGATAAGGATTCTCGTCATAGCTAGTATATATCCGCGATCGCGACGCGGTCATTGATCGGTCATTGAGAAGAATTTCCCCAAAATTTGGTGCGAAAATTTGGTAGCGATTACCAATTTGTATCGGCCGATCGCGAGCGTCATATATATCCACATCATAAAAAACTAGCGACCGTGCGATTCATTAAATATGATCATGATTCTTATAAACTTAATCGGACTACGGTTCGCGACATCGATGATGAGAAGAAAACAAAAGAGGGAGATACGAGATGAGGGAGAAGAGGGAGTAGGGGAAGAGAAGAAACCATCGCCAAGATCGCCGCACCACCGCACTTCATCAAGACACCACTGCACCACCGCATTCACCGCCTCCACATTGGTAACCCCAATTAATCTCTAAAGTAAACTTTTAGTTATCCCTTAATCCCTAAATCTCTAAATTAGACTAATTGTGCTTTATGTAATTCTATTTTTGTACATTTAAATTACATCAATAACTATGCTATACTCAAACCAATTTGGTAAAATTTCCTAATATTTATCTTGTTTTCAGCTGGAATTTGATGGATTAGTTGTTTCACTTTGTGGGTTTTGGTCGTTGTTATTTCTCAGTCGGGTTGGATGTGATTTTATATTTTAGTTAATGGGTTTTGGTTTTGGACAGTGGCAGTGATTGTTTGATTTGTTTCTTTATCAAATCTATAGGTTAGAACTTGAAATTTGGAACTAGGAAAGAGCTAGGGAAACAAAAAACAAAAATAGAAAAAGAATTCTTATTGAATACAGAATACTAGTAAAATATAAGTAGTATACTTTTTTAAAGCATAATTATCAATAATTTTATGTTTGGAACTTAATGTTTACAAATTAAGGATTAAATATAGTTAATAATAAATTTGTAGTGATGATATATTTAATAAATTTATTATTATTTTATGAGTGTTATTGTCAGGAATCAACAGGGACATAATCGACTTCTTGTAAAGGCATTTTGTAAATGCTTACTCCTTTTGTTTTGGAATTATAGCTTAGAAATAATCGAGTTTATATTCTAGGCATGACTTTTTTTGATCATTGTATAAGGTTATCCTCACATTTTTTACATCTTTCCTGTCATAAGATCGTATATGGGAATTAATTCTGAATAAACAATAAATTTCAATTGAAGTTGCAAGTTTCCAAATTTCATATAAAAATTAATTAACAAGAGAATGGTATTCAATCGTAGTCTGTTTGCTAAGAGGACATAGTACTTACCAAGATTATGCCTGATTGATATGTTAAATTGGATTAGAAGTTACAGGGTTTACTTTCTTATTCTAGTTTGAGAGAAACTGTAGAAATTAGTTATTATTATTTGATAAGTGAAACCTTCAAAACTCATAATTTTTAGTTGCTATATTTGTTCCAACAAATGCTCCATTGCCCCTAGTTAAATTCCAAGGAATAAACAATATTGGCATCTTGAGTTGTCCCTTAAAAGAAAAGCATTTATTGATACCTACAGCTGTAAATGAACGGAGTTGGTTGTGAACAAAGCTCAGCTTAGCTCGTTGAAGTTTGACTTGGTTTGTTTAAGCTTGGCTATACTCGGCCCAAGTTCGTTTATCAAGTCGTGTTCTAACAAAAGATTGTGATCGTTTAATTAAAACCGTGTCCGACTAGAGCTTGAACCGCTTAAACTCTACCATCTAAACTCCACTATAGTTCGCTTAAGTTCGATTCTAACTAATTAAACTAATTAATTATTCATATATTATATATAAATATAATAATTATTTAAATTTGGTTATCTCGATTTAAATATACATGTCTAAACAACAATACCAAATAATCAACTTCTTCGTTTATTTATTTATTTATTTATTACTATTTTGCATTATTTATCCCAATATTGAAAAAAACTCTTGCACAATTTTTTAAAATTTAAAACTCTTTTAAAATTTAAATTTAAAAAACTCTTGTTCATGAGAAGTTAACTTTTTACGTTAAAAGTCCAAAAGGGTCGACTACTCTTTCTCTTTTAGGCTAAAATAAAACATACCAAAGTTCAAATTTCAATATCTTTTTTGTTATAAATTCAAAATTGTCAATCTATGTTATTAGAAAAGTCTTGAAAAGATCTTCAAAATAAGAGGTATTATTGATATGTTTTGACATAATTAAAATAAGAGGTATTATTGATATGTTTCTACCCTACCCACTGGTAGCTCGCTCAACTGTTATATTGAATTTTGAATTTTTATGGAGTACTTTGTAACTCCCTTAATCGGATTCATTTTGGATCATCAGATTGATATAATCTGTATCCAGTATTCACTCACTCTTCTAATTGTAATGGCTAGGCCTAGAATCCAACTATATGGATCAGGAAAAGGATATAATATCAAACATAATCCGGTTCATTCACATCCTAACCCTATATATATATATATATTGAATTAAAGAAGGCAATAAAATTGTGTTCCCTTCTGTGTTCTTTCTGCACTCATAAGCTCATACACCTCGACACCTTTCAATTTCAGTTGGTTTATATGCAAACACATTGTGAATATTGTACTATAATGCTCATACATTTATGCTCATACATTGTGAATATTGGATTCTCCTAAATTGTGCCTTGAATTATAGTTGTGCACATTCTGTTTTTGTGTGTTGGGATTATATTTTCTTTGAAATTGTCAAGTATGCATGCCCTCGTGCATGTGGATAGTCCATATTATAGGGAGACTCTGCTAAATTTTTTTCATATATAAGTCAAATGGCCATATAACTTGAACATGAGTATAACATAAAACATAACTAGGAATTAAGTTTATCCATAATTCAATCAAGAAGAAGGTTCAAAGAAGTTTTTCCATAATTCACAGTCGAGAAGATAAAGAAAATGACACACTATTAATATGTATGCTATAAGTATAACTTAGCTTAGAATAGAAAGAAAATGAAAAGTACAAACACAAACACAAGCACTCTTTTCAATCACACTATTAATGAGTTGTTTCTAAAATATCCATACTTGTCTAAATCTTCATATATAAGTCAAATGGCCATATATGCATTCGTGTATATGTGATGGCAATGAGTATATGTGATATTTTTTGTTGTGTTCAGATATGGACCCTCGAATCATATATAGGAATGCTTAAAGACCATATGTGTTCTATTGTGATCGTTGAGATTTGTGTGACTAGTGTTGTTAGATAGTGAGGAGTACATACATTGCCTATAGATAACATGTAAAAATGGTTCCCTAAGTTAGTTAAGGTCTACATGGTTCCCTAAGTTAGTTAAGGTCTACATGGTGATGTTCTCTATATCCCCGACATATTTATGTACCTTTCATTTATAACTTATACTAACATCCTAAATTTTTATTTATAGATGTCTTACGAACTCCGCAAAGACGAAAAGCGGGTTGGCTCTGGAACCTAATCATATGTCAAGGGCCAAAGCTAATCCGGGATGATCGCATTCTTATACGAGATCCGTCCTCCTCCGAGATAGCACGTAAGTTAAACATCGTATATATATATATATATATATATATATATAGGGTTTTAATATAAATTATTGTATATTGTAGTGATTTTCAAGATAGTAAAATTGTGAAGTGCATTTCACAATTATGCTTCTGTAATCGGCCTACGCCGGATGATTACATGGGCGAAACACACCTCTAGCCCATAAGGATCTGATTTAAATTTGAATTTCGTATATTTTTTATCACTCGATAGAGAATACATAGTTAATCAAATAATATTGCTTAGTAATATTATTATTGTTGTTTTATTTGCGAAAAACGATATAGATGGGACGACACACACAAGCATCGCTTATTCGACACTATTCGCGCGAAGCTCTGTGCATTTAACTAAAGATAATTTGAACAAGGAATGACAAAAAGCCCCGCACAATCTTTGAGATTGACCATCCAGATGTGGTGAGCAAGATATGCATGAGCATAGCCCTGTGTGCGCATGTGACCCGTATAGGTGCAAATGTGTGACCAAAGGGAAAGTCGAGAGTCGGGTCAAGAGGCGCAAGAAGATCGCCGCCTCGAATGCATCCTCGTGTGTATCGACTGGCGAGAAGGCAAAAGGCACGACGGGGCTAAGAAGATATCACACATTTGCAACACATTCTTTGCCAGTGGTACGTATGTTATGTTTACAGTCATCTTTTGTAGCTAAAATATCATATGTTTACATAATAATATGAGGAAATGAACTATAGGAGTCTCAGTCTCAAGGTCAACCTATCAATTGGTTGGATGTGTATGTAGCCACTCATGATGGTCTACCCGAAGTCGCTCGAGATAAGCGGTAATAAGTTCACTTTATCCTAATATGTTGTTTATAAATTGTAACGACCTTCTTTAGTATTTTTTTATTTATTTTTAACTATTTAATTGTTCATCTTCTGACAGGACACTTATAAGGGCTTAATGAACGAGCGCGCATCCTGAAGGCACCCCTGCGTCTGTCGATTGATCAAGAATTATGGGAGAGGCGTCCATCGTGAAGAAAAATTATGTCAAAGGCCAAGGACAAAGACGACGCTCGACCATCGATGGCACAGTAGCTCGCTCACCACCCGTCTACACACGATCATCGTGTATTCCAACCTATCATACTCCTGGCCGATGTGTGAGAGCGATCTGTCAGATCGTGATCTTCTTCAGATATCTTGGGTGGGCATCTGCAGCCTCTCGAGTCCCGATGAGTTAAGCGAGGCGATGGCAATAATGGCGGAGGAGCAAAGAACACAACAACAGGAGCAGGTATATATATATATCGTTTATTGTTTAGCTACATTGTCTTATATATTTATAGTCTCTGAGTCAATGTCTTACTTATATGTAACATATATGTTTTATTACTTTGATAATTACAGGATCCTAATTTGGATGATCCATGAAGAGCGCCTAGACTTATTTTTTTTAGAATTTTAAAGCCTTGTACTCTTTTAGATTCATTCTTTGGACAATTGTATTAGTTTATATGGATGTTTACGATATCGATTATATTGTGTTGGAGGAATGTTTTGTATTGTATTGGATGAATGTTTATTCATGGATATTTGAATGTTTTGTATTGTATTGGATGGATGTTAATATGGATGCTTGTATATATATATATATATATAACTGTGTTGGGATTGAAAGCAGTACAAAAGCGGGTTATTTTTGGGAAATCAATAAAATAGGCAAAATTTAAAAAAAAAAAAAGGATCGTGATAGCGTGCGATCGCTCTAAAAATGTATCAATGATCGCTTGAATCTAGCGGCCATTGCTGGTCGCTATTATCGATCATTGACACGTGTGACACGTCAAGCAAGACAAATGACTCAAAGATAAGTCATAATAATAGCGGCGGTATCGGTCGCTAATTGCGATCGCTAATAATTGATTAAGCTATTGGTGGTCGCCGATGTCCTTCAAATGACCAGATTATCTCAACGACTTCGATCAATGACCGCATACTGATCATGAGATATTATCTCGCGACCGTATACTGATCATGAATGTCTGATCATTGATAAGCCTTTTTGTTGTAGTGATGGGAGTATGCAACTTTGTATTGATTATCGGGAGTTGAACCATGTCACTATCAAAAATTGATATCCATTGCCTCGCATTGATGACCTGTTTGACCAGTTGCAAGGCGCCAAATTCTTTTCAAAGATTGATCTCTGTTCCGGATATCACTAATTAAAGATTAGAACCGATGACATTCCAAAGACTGCTTTCAGAACTCGGTACGGGCATTATGAATTCCTAGTCATGTCTTTTGGATTGACTAATGCTCCTGCTGCCTTCATGGTAATGATGAACCGAGTATTCAAGGAATATTTGGATCACTTTGTGGTCATCTTTATTGATGACATCCTCATATATTCCAAAAGTCGTGAAGATCATGAGCAACACTTGAGGCTGATACTCCAAAAGCTTTGTGAAAATAAGCTTTATGCCAAGTTGAAGAAATGCGAGTTCTGGCTTGAGAAAGTAGTATTCCTTGGGCATGTAGTATCAAGTCATGGAATATCTATTGACCCAAAAAAGATTGAAGCTATTCAAATCTGGGAGCAACCTAAATCGATTCATCAAAATCGTAGCTTTCTACTTTAGTTGGTTATTATCGGAGATTTGTAGAAGGGTTTTCTCAAATTGCTACTCCATTAACTCAGCTGACTCAGAAAGATACAATGTTCGGTTGGAGCGAAGAATGTGAGAAGAGTTTTCAAGAACTCAAGTGAAGACTTAGTTCAAGACTGCTACAGCAGTACCATCCGCTCGGAGGATTTGTCATCTACAGTGATGCTTCGGGCAAAGGGTTAGGATGTGTTCTCATGCAACATGGGAAAGTCATAGCCTATGCCTCTTGGCATCTCAAAGAATATGAGAGGAATTATCCTACTCATGATTTAGAGTTGGCCGCTGTCGTTTTTGCGCTTAAGATTTGGAGGCATTACCTGTATGGAGAGAAGGTGGAGATCTATACGGATCATAAACGCCTTAAATATTTCTTCACTTAAAAGAAACTCAACATGCGGCAATGACGTTGGGTTGAGCTGTTGAAAGATTATGATCATACCATCCAATACCATCTTGGAAAAGCGAACGTAGTAGTTGACGCATTGAGTAGAAGATCATATGCGGGCATGAGTGTATTATTGTCAACGCAAAGGCCCATTATGTATGACTTGGAAAGGATGGAAATAGAGTTAAAGACTTCAGCTACCCATGTGATGATGGCAAATATACGAGTGGAACCGTCTTTAATCGATAAAGTTAAAGCTGCTCAAGCTACAGACCTGGAGCTGATACGTATGAGGAAGAAAGTAGAAGAAGGTACTATTCCAAAAGAAAGAATCGATGAAGAAGGAATACTTCGAGTCAACTCCAGACTTTGTGTTCCTAACGATTCTGACTTGAAGTATAAAATCATGATGGAGGCGCACAACACACAATTTGCAATCCATCCCGAGAGTACCAAAATGTATCATGATCTTCGACATACATTTTGGGGGAGTAATATGAAGAGAGAGATATCGGGGTTTATCTCAAGCTGTCTAACTTGTCAACGAGTCAAGGCAGATCATCAAGTGCCAAAAGGTCCATTGCAACCACTTAAAATTTCAGAATGGAAGTGGGAGCACATTACCATGGATTTTGTTACCGGTCTTCCCTAGGTTTCTCAAGGCATAGATGCGATTTGGATCATTGTTGATAGATTGACCAAGTCTGCTTATTTCTTACTCATACGAGAAACTTATACACTTGAACGTCTTGCTATTATGTACATAAATGAGATTGTAAGATTGCATGGTATGCCAGTATCTATAGTTTCTGATCGAGACCCAAGATTCACTTCAAGATTTTGGGTTAGTTTGTAAAAAGCTATGGGCACGGATTTACGATTTAGTTCAGCGATAATCCTCAAACGGACGGACAATCAGAGAGGACTATTCAAACTCTTGAGGATTTATTAAGACTCTGTGTCCTTGACTTCAACGGAAGTTGGGATAAGTTCTTACCATTGGTGTAGTTTTCCTATAATAATAGTTATCAAGCAAGTATTGACATGACTCCATTTGAGGCGTTAAATAAAGTGTCGTTCTCCAGTATGCTGGGATGAGGTGGGTGAAGCAACATTGTTGGGACTGGATTTGGTAAGTATGACTACGGAAAAGATTCAAACGATACGACAACGTATAAAAACCTCACAAGATCGATAAAAGAGTTATGCTGATCTTCATCGAAAGGACGTGGAATTCGATATTGGAGATCATGTGTTGTTACGTGTTGCTCCATGGAAAAGAGTTACAAGATTTGGAAAGAGAGGAAAGCTTAATCTTCGAAACATTGGCCCATTTTTAATCCTCGATCGAGTAGGAACTGTGGCCTATAAACTCGCCTTACCGCCAAGTATGTCTCGTGTTCATAACGTTTTTCATATATCTATGTTATGTAAATATGTGAAAGACCCAAACCACATTATTGAATTAGAACCGGACGAGATAGCGGAAGATTTAACGTATGAAGAGGTACCTGTTAAAATCTTGGATAAGAAGGATCATATTCTACGCTCTAAAGTTATACCTCAAGTCAAAGTTTTGTGGAGAAACCATGATGTTGAGGAAATGACCTGGGAGTTAGAATCTGAAATGAAATCAAAGTATCCTCACCTGTACACACCCTAATTTTGAGGACGAAATTTCATAAGAAGGGAAGGTTGTAAGACCCCAACTTTTATGAATAAAGATTAATTTCTCTCGAAATATATTTTTTAATATTATGCTGTGGATATAATATAATGTTATAGTTATGGGTAATATTTACAAATTTTGCAATGTAAGCAAGTGGTTATATAATATTCGATTGGTCGGGGAATATTCATTTTAACAGGGAATATTCATACGACGGCACAATCATATTATTAAATTGCAATATTTACAATGTCTAGAAGTTCTGTCAATGAGAGGTTTGGTCATCTAATTACGCGCCAATAAGGAGAAATCCTTATCGAAAAGCCCCCTCCTGGGAATGACCTGGTTGTTAAATATTGTGAGTTATAATATTAATGATGAATAAGTTCGTGTTGATTAAAGATGAAATTGATAGTTCCATTGTGTTGGAATTATTAGTGTTAGTGAAAATTGACATTTATTTCGATAATAATTGATGTCTGGAAGTTATCAGGTAATTAATCGGATAAATGAGGAATTAATTGCTATTAATTCACATGATTATAACTATTTATTCACATGTGTGTACTATTGATTCACATTCATATACTATTAGGGGAGTTGGGGCAAGATTGATAATACTTGCATGACTAAGTTAAAGATGGAGGTACTATACTGTTATTCGTATTTTCATATGATTATAACTATTGAATCACATGATTGAACGATTAATTCACATTATTTACTATTAGGGGAGGTGGTGAAAGTTTAATAATACTTGCAGGACTAAATTAAAAATGAAAGAAAAGTTGGAGGTATTGTACTGTAATTTTTGAGCCCCAAAATATGCAATTATTGAAACTATATTTTTCTATAAATAGAAGCTCATTCTTCCTTCATTTCTCACAAATTCACTAAAGCTATAGAGCAATTATTATAGAGAGAAATTATAGAGAGAAAGAAGAAGAGAAGTTTGCTACCTCTCTATTCCAGTATCCAGCTTTATTCTAAGGTAAGGGGTATTATTTCTTTCATTTTCATGAAGAGAGCTTCTGTTATTCCATTCTTTATTATTTTGTTGGAATATCCTGTCTGTGCGTATTACACATGACCTGGTTCCATTATTTATTATTTTGTTGGAATAACCTGCATGTGCGGTCTATCGCATGCCTGGTGAATTCGGTTGTTATTCCATTCTTTATTATTTTGTTGAAATATCCTGTCTGTGCATATTACGCATGACCTGGTTCCATTATTTATTATTCTGTTGGAATAACCTGCCCGTGCGGTCTATCGCATGCCTGGTGAATTCTGTTGTTATTCCATTCTTTATTATTCTAGTGAAATATCCTATCTGTGCAGATTTCACATGACCTGGTTCCATTCTTTATTATTCTATTGGGAATAACCTATCTGTGCGGTCTATCGCATGCATGGTGAATTCTTCTGTTATTCCATTCTTTATTATTCTATTGGAATAACCTGTCTATGTAGATTACCACATGCATGGTGAGTGATCATTTGTATCCATTCCTTATTAAATTATGGAAATGATCTGTCTACGTGGATTACCGCATGGCGGGCGAAAATCCATTTGCAGGTTCATATATTCTATTATACTCAGTTGGTTAAAGTTTTGGCTTCTATACTCCATAAAATTAGTAGAATATCCTGGATATTTGCGCTTCATCCAGTATCTTTTTATGGAAATATTCTTCTGAGCATTCTTGTATTTTACTCCACAAAGCAATATCATGTTGACAATTTGGAAGTTTTAAGTTTAGGATAAATTAACTTATAAATCTTTAAAATTTAATTCTTGAACTTGTTTTATTGAATTATTATGTCATTGTCATCATCCTGATGTTTATATTATGTTGAAAGTTATCTGTGGCCTGTAGTGCATAGATGGACTTGGTATGATTATGACTAGGGATTATTCGGTATAGTTATGACCGTAATGTTACAAATGATGTGGTAAAAGTCCTCATTGGCCCGTAGTGCATTGATGGACAGTTGTTGGCATGATCATGACCATTGATGAAAACACAAATATCCTTGGCCCATAGTGCATGGATAATTTGTGGTCGGGATACTAATGAATATCCTTGGCAGTAGTGCATGGATGACATGGTTTGTTTAGTAACCTGAGTCTTAGCGATAAAAGTGATGAAAGACCTTTTAAATCATAGAAGATAGTAGATTTTATTCTCTACTTGACTCTTCTAATGGATTGCTTGTTCCGCTGCAGTTAAACTTGATGTTTGTTATATTGTATCGGTTAACATTCGTTGAAGGCTAACGATAATTTATTCTGCATTATCTTAGCCATAATATTTCTTACTAGGCTAGTTGAGCTCACCCTTTTTGCTTTCATTGTTCTCTTCAGGAAATGAGAACGTAGCAGGGACTTGTCAGGGAATGGAGTGACGGTCTAGATTATAGCATTAGTAGTCCTCAATATTCTATGAAATAGTGTGATAATAAATGTATTGAGGACTTATTTTGAGTTTGAATACTGTCTAGAAGATAATATTTGTATTAAAACTCACAGCTCATGTTGTTTATTTTAGATTGTATTTGTATTCTGTACCATGTATTTGGCGACTCAGAATAGGTGATGTATACCTATTTTGGGGGCGTCACATCATGTGTTGTTACGTGTTGCGCAATGGAAAGGAGTTACAAGATTTGGAAAGAGAGGAAAGCTCAATCCTCAATTCATTGGCCTATTTTAATCCTCAATCGAGTAGGAACTGTGGCCTATATACTCGCTTTACCGCCAAGTATGTCTCATGTTCATAACATTTTTCACATATCCATGTTACGTAAACATGTGGAAGACCTAAACCACATTATTGAGTTAGAACCGGACGAAATAGCGGAAGATTTAACGTATGAAGAGGTACCTGTTAAAATCTTGGATAAGAAGGAACATATTCTACGCTCTAAGGTTATACCTCAAGTCAAAGTTTTGTGAAGAAACCACGATGTGGAGGAAATGACCTTGGAGTTAGAATCTGAAATGAAATTAAGGTATCCTTACCTCTTCGACATACCAGGTATGTACCCTAATTTTGAGGGCGAAATTTCATAAGAAGGGGATGTTGTAAGACCCCAACTTTTATGAATAAAGATGAATTTTTCTATAAATATCATTTTTAAATATTAAGGTTTGAATTTGTTATAATGTTACAGTTGTGGGTAATATTTATAAATTTTGCAAAGTAAGCAAGTTGTGTAACAATCCGGAATTTCCAAGTTTAATAGTAGATATTTATTGAATTATATAAATATTTATTTGATGTGTTTATTATTGAAATTGATGAAATAAATATTTTATTGATGTGGTTATTATTAGTAAATATTTATGAATTAAATTTATTAGATAATATTCTAAATTAATTGAATTTATAATTTGGAGATTTATAATTGGGAGCTGTCGTTTACACTCCTAAATTAACCTCACTTTCACTTTACAAATTCAAACAATTAGCACAGTAGTAAGTAAGGATCGATCCCACAGAGAGTGATTTATTTTATATTTATTCTATTATTTTGATAGAAAATAAAGATTGGAGATTTTTTGAAAATTGTTTTGAAACTAAGAAAATAAGAATTAATGATAAAGTTAACCAAAATGTAAAAACTTCATTACTCAGCCTCAGCCACCAAGTACAACAATCAATTAATCAAGTTATTATTATTTTCCCTTCAATGAAACTATTAGCCCTAGATAACAATAAGCTCGCTTATCCGAAATTCTCCTTAGATTATCACCGTGTGTAAACAAGTTCTCCACCAGATTCTAACTAGCATACAACCTAGAATAAGCTCTCTAGATTTAATATGATAGAAGCATTAAGAAATAGAGAATTAGGATAATCCAAGCAACAAACACATAAGCTCGATTTGTTTAACCTATTTTCTAATAATCTTAGCAATACACAAAAGCTTGTCCACAATTAGTATTACCAAGTTGCTACTTGTGATGAAGAAAGTTATTAATTACACGTAATACCAATCTTAATTTAGCAGATGATAATGATCAAATTAACTCAATTGGCCATATTAAATCAATTAGATCAATTAGCATGCAGTCAATGAAAGTAGATTATCAGAAGAAATTTCACACAAGAAGGAATAAATAATAATACTCAATTAATCAATTACCTGTAACAAGGATTCACCTCCTTTAGAATCGAATAAAAGAACTAAATGACATGCTCTTGAGTCTCACACTCCAATAGATGATAGTTGATAGTTGAATCCTAAAGCCCTGACTCTCATCCTCTATTTATAGTGCTAGACAAAGTCCTAAATCCTATAGAAAGTAGAAATCCAAATCCTAAAAGGAATTACAAATCATAACTAGTTTTCATAAATAAATAGAATTCAATTTGGAAATAAATCTTAGTCTAAAGGAAATCCAAAAGCTAATAGAAATATCAATCCAATTCCATGTAGAAATCTGCCAAAATCTTCTTTTAGAAACTTTCCAAAAATCTAATATTTCCAAGATTTTCCATATTTCCCGCAGAAATATGCCCCTATTTTCTGTTGTGACGTCCTTTGGTAAAACAAGCATAACTTTTGATCCGGGAAACGTTATGGGGCCTGCTACCTATCAAAACGAAGATATCGACAAGATCTACAACTTTCATTCTGTGAGAATTTACAGATTCAGAATGAATCAAGGTCGAAATCAGGCTCCAAGTGATTACTGTGAAAATTGCAACTTCCAAACTTCGAGGTTCAACGTCCGTTTAGTAAAAAGATCATAACTTTTTCTTATGAACTTCGATCGGGACGATTAAAGTTGTTCTAGAAAGTTAAGAAAAAGCTCTCCAATAAAATCCAATTCCAAAGCCAAGACCATGCATCCAACGTAATGCTAAACACCTTGCAATTTTCTATTTTTTCTCATTTCAACTCCAATTTTTCCTGAAATCATTAAACACCTTAATAAGCTCATATACACATGAAACATACAATAAAACTAAACCTAAAGGAATCAAAATAAATGAATAATATGCACTCATCAGTAATATAACATGAGATGTTATATTGTTGTCTTAATTTAATAATTTAAAATGGTATATTAAATTATTAAATAAAATTATAATTTTGTAATATTTATTTAAGTGGAGTATTTATTTAAAATATAGTATGTATAATTATTTTATTTGATTAATGTTAGATATGGAAATCAAATAAGTCATATGTGGTTATAAATTATAAACTAAATGGTTTATTAAAATAAAATTAAAGTAGTTTAATTTAGTTTTGACCAAACAAGGCTTAAATATATTAAGTCTTTATTTTAAAGACTTTTTGCCAAACAAAGCCTTATGGCTTTTGGATTTTTAAATTTGTAAATAATATAAATAAATTAAATAATAAATATAATATATTTATAATCTAAGCGTTATATCTGTAACTGGTATTCTAATAACTAGACGTATTAAGGTTATCAGTTTTTTTTATCTATACGCTTAAGTGAGTATTAGTTTTACGAGAATTGTCTTTTGGCCTAAGAAGAAAAAGCTGCAGAGAATTTGAGAGAGAGGTTGTGAGAATTGTCAAGGAACTTCAGTGTTTAGCAAGAATTAACAAGCCAATTGAAGGTATTTTGTCTAACTTTGTATTATATATATATATATATATATATATATATATATATATATATATATATATATATATATATGAAATTACGGCAAAACTTTCTTATGTTCTGTGAAATAAAATTGTGGAATTGTGGATATATATAGTTGGTAATTGTGATGATAGACGTTTATGATGCTAGAGTTTATGTTTAGATAGGAAATTATATGCGTATTACAGTTCAGAGGAAGAAAATAATGTCAGTGTTTATATTTTTTTCCATATGGCTTGTGAAAAGTACCAATTTTGATTATCAATTCGTATGATAAATTGCAAATTGAAGCTTGTTTATGCTACTTCATTAAGAAACGAAGATAGCGCAGTTTGAACGAAGTGATTCGGTGTAAAATTGAGATTACAGTGATGAATTTTGTAAAGGATGTGAAAAATAGAGTTTTATATGAAAATGAGAAATCTTAGAAATTAATCTAGTTTAAGTTGTTGTTAAATTGTTCTATGGTGATATATATGTGAGGACACATGTTTGTAATAGATATTGTCATTTATTTATGTTAATTTCACTATTTGGTGGGTGAAATTTGTGTTAGTTGGGCTAAATTCGGCTACTATTCATACCGTTTCATCTCTTTCAGTAATACGTGCCGTAGCCTTCTTACTGTGTTAGAAAAAAAGCAAAAATTGGCCTTGCCATCTCCAGAACTTTATGTATGGCACAAATTGGCCATACACCGATCCGATCTGGCGGTGACTTCTGCTCGATCTGCAAACACAGGATAGCGACACTATAACTTGGTCTAATGATGTGTTAACTTAATAAACATAGAATATGGAGGTTAAAACAGAACCATGTCATGTCATTGATAATTTCAAGGTTGAAAATGATTAGTAAGTAATGAAATTGGCATATTAGACTTAGTGAGCATGATGATTAGTAAATATGTATTATGAAGGTTAACACTTGGAATTTCTGATATTGATGTAGTAGCATAAGACTTGTACTAAATTAATAAGTTTAGCTATAAATGAGTGTTATTTTGGAAATGGATGTTAACATGCCTAATAGATATTGTGATTGCACTAAAATGTGTAGGATATTGGAGTACATGAGTTGTAATTGTATAGCTTACGCAAGAGGCAAGTTCCCTAACCTTTGCTACTTTATTATTCAGTAAGGTTACTTTTCACTGTTACGTTATACTTATGCAAATTCTCTATCTCTAATATCTTGTTTAACGATTTATTGTCATGCAAGTTCTTTAACTCTCATTTATTGTTGAGCAAGTTAGTTAATCTTTGTTTCTTTATTCCCTCAGTTATTCAAAGTCTGTAATTTTATTGTAAGAACTGTGTTTATTCAGCTACTAATAACTGTTGTTTGATTTTTGTTCTTCAATATCATTGTACTATCTTACATTATTGTACCGAACTCTAAGTTGTTTAGCGATTCTTTACCAATTCAACTAATCTTTAGTTAATGAATATTTTAAACTCTAAATTACCCTTGAAGTCAACCCAAACCAAACTTCCTTTGGTTTATTTATGTACTCACACACCTTTGAAAGCATGTTGTCAATGATAACATTTGTTCAACTTAGAAATTGTTAATACTCTAGCTCTTACTGATTCATCGATATACCTTGTTCATGAGAACATTCTAATCAAACCCTTGAATAGTTATTGATTCCTATCTGATTCAACCAGTACTTGGTTGATGAGCGTTCTAAAAATCTAGACTTCCTTTGAAGCTAATTCCCAACCAAACTTCCTTTGGTTCGGAACCTGATAATCTAAGCTAAGATGAACAACCCTATATTAGGGGATTATTTTAGAGCTACGCAATAGCGTTAAAATGTTTGCGCAATACATATTACAAAGGGCTGATCACATGGAGTACGGAATGATGGTTCGTATAGTCGTTTAGACTATTAAAGGTTACAGTAGAAACACCTGTGAACCTAGGACATAGATGATGATTATAGTCTTTTAGATTGTTAAAGGTTAAAGTAGAAATACTTGAAAACCTAGAATAGAGTTCGTGGTCTTGTGACCCTCATTGTATTCTTTGATGTTGTTATCTATTGTTAACTTAAACGTTCATTATTCCTTTGAACTCATAACTGTTGAATTAAAGTTTATTGTTCCGGTAAGAATACTTTACCATTGAAAGCTCAGTTAATTGACATTCATAAAATGTTATTGTATATTATCCTTCTTGTGGGTAATTGTTTGCTCACTTTTGCACAAAATAATGTAGATGAAGTTAAGAAGTTTGAAGAGCTTTCTACAAGTAAGGGCAAGAACAAAGTGCTTGATTAGACGACAACGTTTAATTTATATTTTATTTATGAAGCTTATGTAATAAATTTATTTATGATCATGTTTTAATTTTTTACTGATGATTGTAATAAAGGTTAGATGACCTGGGATTTATTTTAATTGATGTAACCCTTTAATGGGAGATTGATTGTTTAAGCTTTTGAGTTTGATTATATCCTTTGTTTATGGGTAGCTAGTTATGATTTAATTGGACAGTGAACACCAAATCTGTGGGAATGAAGTGTCCAGATTTGGGGGTGTCAGAAGTTGGTATCAGAGCTTTAGGTTATGAACCTTAGGTAGGGAAACCTTAGGCTATAACCTTCTAGGAGATCGAAAACATAGAGGTGATAAACTCTTATCGAGTTCTAAGGAATGAATTAAGAAAATTTATTGAAGATAAAATGATAAAATACTTTATTTTTTTATGTGTTAGTGACTTATGTGCTCGCAAGTACTTAGGAGTAACAAGTATTATACACATTAAATTGTGGGTTGTTAAAACTTTGTTGTCAGAATGACTGATGAAGGAAGATTGGGATTAGGATCCCTGAGAAGTTCCTACAGTCTAAGTATGGTTTGTATTGGGAAAGCCATACCTGCTGATTTCTGTTGTGGACCTTGGGTATAGGCTTGAGTTTGAACGAGAGGATAAATTTGGGGTGATAAAGGTGAAGGATGAGAACGAGGAGGGGGAATTCCTCCAATGAGGTGTATGGTCATAACATTGAGTTATAAATGAAGGTCGAGAAATTAGAAGGTCTAGCCGTAAAGCACCAATGTAATACCCGAGAATTTTCGCATATTATTAAATAAATATATTAATGGAAATAAATATTTATTTGAATATGAACAATTTCGTATTATGAAATGAGATAACTCAATCATATTAATAAATGAATAATTGAGAATACATGGAGTTGGTGGTAAACTCGTTGAAAGCCTTGTGTGGCATGGTGATGGAAATTCAAATAGTAATGATAAGCGGCAAAGAAATTATGAGATGAACAATTAAGTAATATTAATTTTTAAGTGTTGTTGTAGTATATTTATGGATTTTTAATTGATATTAATAAGGTCGGTTAATATGTGATTATTAATTATTATTTAATTGATAATGGTTGTGGTGGAATATTGATTTCTTGGCAATTATTAATAATAGGTGATTAATATATGGATAAGTAATGTTTATGGAAAACCCATAAATGGGTGAATTAATTAATATTGATGTTAATTAATTAAGGAAATGCATGGTTAATTTATTTAACATAAGTGAGTAAGTTAGTAATATAATAATATTATATTGATAGTTATGTGCATGTGAACAATAATACAAAATAACTATATAGTGTAGTGTGACATTTATGTGGCTATATATATTAAGTCTTATAAAACTATATTGTTTGGGCATTGTGACTATATATATATTGGAACTATATGGTATAAATATATCATGAAATGTGTAGGTAACACTATGAAGGCGAGTAGACATTTAAAATATAATTTTATGAGTGGTAGGAATAATTATGGAACTGCCCGGACAATAATATCCGACTGCATTATTTTATTGCTTATATTTACTATACATGGATTATATGATGCGAGTGTATAATTTATCCCTAAAATCCTAATATGGTAACGATTGTACATTAAAATTTCATTATGGGGATTTAAATAGACCAAACTAAGTCTAGATAACTAGATTGCTGAGTTCTCTCCTTTTTGTCCCAAATTGAAAGTTACCAAGTACATGAACAGTAGCTGAGTTTGATTTCACGTCTTCTTCCATAAGGCTAAATCCTAGATGATCATAGCTAGCTAGGTGGTTGGTATGGAGTGGTTGAACCACCCTCCTTGAACCATTGTTTCATTGCATTACACCATGAGCTCAAGTTTTGTATAACACCAATACCCAGTCCAAAACTCTTCTATAAAGAGCAGCCATGTTCATTAGTTGATTTTTTTGAAATTGTCTGAGAATTTGCTAAGTAAGAGTGGGAAGCATACAAGCATTCTTAGAGTTTAAGTGTTCAAGTAATAGCAAGTTCTTTCACATTACAAAGGTATAATTCCATTCTTTGCTTTCCATTTTCGTTTCTGTTAACAGAGTTCATAAGTGTTGAAATTCAAATTCTTGAATTCATGGAATTGTATGTTAATGAGGTTGGGTAATGTCCATATAGATGTTATATGATCATATAAGCTTGTTGCAATTGGTTTATAAGTGTTTAAAACCCATTTAGTGAATAAATTTTGGGATTTGGCTAGTCGATTCAAGGCATCGCTCGCTTTGCTGAACAGTGTGTGGCAATGCGCATGCATTTTATTGTATTGAGGCACAAATAATATTGCTACTTATTCTAAACTTCAGTTGAGCAATGCTTTTCAAATCTGATCATGAGTAGCTAGTTATTTTGACTTAAGTTAACATGTGAACATGTGTATGATGTATATTTGGATATGTTGACCTAATGTGAGCATGTTTTCATAGACTTACATGATTAATGGAGACATATGGTTTAATGGATATTTGAACCTTAAGTTTTGAAAACCAACTATGAACCTAGCGTGCTATGCATGACTGATTTTGCACATAGATGAGCATGTTGTAGTGTATATAGTCCGTTGAGCATGATAAAACTTGTTAAGCCTTATGTTAGGAATATTTTCAAGGAAAGACTTAGCCTAGTATGCTAACTTGTATGATTTCTACATGTGGTATATTCTGACTTTGCAAAGCATGTTAATGCGACTTAGACATGCATGAATAAACCTTTAGCTTATGCTTAAGTGATTAGCAAAGAAGCATGAACGTGTTGTATACTTTACAAATAAAAATATGACCTTTGAATAAGAATATTATCATGTTACCTTGAGGACTAGAATCTGACATTTGTGATCATATTTAATGACTCTCTTAGACTAACTCATGTAGTGTAACCATGGATATACTATGCTTGTATGTTATATTTCAAGAAAAGCACGAACAAAGCATATTTTCAACTAAAGCGGTGATTAGTTTCACGTATGTGTTACGAATACACACAAGCATGTATAATATGAGTGTTGTAACTAACTTGTATGATTTAGAAAGCAAGCATACTAGACTTTGTGGTTTCATGACCTTAATTTGTTGAAATGATCGAACTTAGAACCATGATATACATGAAAAGGCCTAGATTGATCTAAGAAGCATATGGAAGCCTTTAACATGTCAAAATACATTAAGTACGAGTGTGCGTTCGAGACCAGACAGATCCCACAAGGCAAATTTGAGTCTTGGCGAGAATTCAGGGGACGGCAAGCATTGCTGCCTTGTCCTAGGCCTAACCATGGCGCCTTGCGCACCGATCTGAATCCTAGAAAGTGAATTTTGATCTTTTGGACAGTAACTTACATGATACTTATGATGCTAAATGTGATCTAAAACCTACTGGTGTACATATATATGTGTGATGCTTAGTTGATAAGTCGGTGTTGCATTGAAATGAAAAGTCCATGAGTGGAGGAGGTACTAACCTTGAGCATTCTTGATTTGTTTATAAAATGACTAAGTGTTTGGTTCATGATTACTTATAAACTGATTTTGTACCATATGTGCATACTTGTATTGTGTCATGCTTGATTAAAGACTGTGTTAGCTAATTAACATCTTGAACATATAATGCGTTATAAATAGGATTCGAAAGTGTTGATTTATTAACATGGATAAACTACGCTTAAGGCAAGTTCCCTAAACTTACTCTAATTATTATTGAGCAAGTTTCCTTGAACCTTATTTTATTGAGCAAGTACCCGAACCCTATTATTATTGTTGTGCAATATCATTGCATTATACTATAAGCTTATCATTTTGAATAACAAGTTAGATTACTTTGTTAAACCCTTGTGAAAGCTATTATTCATGTTGAAATTGGTATTGTCCTTGAATATTGTGAAAGAGTCGATGCCATTTGATTCGGCTAGACTATATGCATGTTTATAATAAAACTGTCCAAACTAATTGATGGGTGCGAAAATCTTGAAAACTAAGTTTGGACAACCCTTTTGGTAAGGGGAGTGTATTTTGTTGGAAACGCCAACACATGAATAAATATTATTGTGGTGTTATGCATAACATAAAGTATTGTAGACTGATCATCTATAGTACTTGATATTTTTGGTTATCAGTTTAATATTGGTTATCAGTATAAATTACTTATCCAGTTGGATACATTGTTAGCCGTTGAATTCATATATATCTGTTGATTTATATTGAATTGTTATATCCCTTATTCATGATGTTATTCTGACACTTTGAACTATCCGAGAAATAACCCTTCGATATTTCAAACCTTGTGATATTACATCCTACACCCTTGTTGTATATTACTTGCTTGGCAATTTGAGCTCATCTTTGCTTATTTAAAACCTTTTAGTTAAGGAAGAACAGGGAGGTGTCTCTGGAGCAGACAAGGGCAAGGGCAAGGGCAAGGCTACCGACTAGCTTGTCCTTTTTATGTTTAAAGCAATTATGTTATGTTAAGACTGTTTGTGAACTATGTTTAAACTTAAGTAGGATTATGTAATAGGCCTTTATTCGATACTATTATGTAATCTATTAAGTACTGTAGGTTGCGAGACTTGGGGAAATAATTATAATAAATTATTGTATATTATTCTAAAGTAGATTTTTCGTTATGTATGCGTTATTTTAGTTATTATGGTTTTACCATGAGAACGTGATGAACCGAATTCGAGTGACCAAGTGGAGGTCCGAATTTTGGGGCATCACAGGTTGGTATCAAAGCCTTAGTTATAAACCTTAGGAGCGAGTGTCCTTAAATTATAACTTAAGGGAACTTAGAAGTTAGAAGGAGATAAAACTCATGTAGAGTTTTCCTTGAGAGACTTAGTGTGTTATGAAATGTAACTTCATTCTATACAATGAACTTATGTTTATTTAACATTCTAATGGAGTTGTTGTTTGTGTTGTTTTATGTTGGTGATTGTAGGATGACTGATATGGGAGGACCTAGCCGAGTAGTAGAGGAGGAGCCACGTGATATCCACGTAGTATTTGAGACACCCTTGACAACAGAACCTATTTCAGTAGTAGCCCTTTTTGATGATGACGATGAGGAAGAGGTGGAGTCGACCACGAGGAGGAGCCTTTGGAGGAGGAGCCCGAGCTGTGGGAGGACTCAAGACGAGGCTACTTTTGAGGATCGGAGATGTTAGGAGAGTATGAGGAGCAGATATTAGAGTTGGGATGTAGAGTAGAGGAGCTTGAGGCTGAGGCTAGGGAGAGGGAGTCTGCATTCCAGAAGTTGAGGGACGAGGACCATCGGAGGCAACTAGTGATGCAGGAGATGGAAGTGGAGATTGCTCACCGTAAGGAAGCAGGGATCCAGATGGGAGCTTTGTTTCACCGAGCGGTGGCAAGGACTGTTGAGGTGGCAGGAAAGCTGGAGGAATTAGAATAGAAGGTGTTGAGTGAGAGGGCGGAGAAGGAGGCTCTCCTAACTCAGTTAGAAATGGAGGTGATGGATAGGATTCACTTCGAGGAGAAGTGGGAGGAGGCCAATGATAGGGCAGATGACCTAGAGGATGAGGTGCGGTGCAAGAGGAGGAAGATGAACAAGATGGGCTATGCTCTTCGCACGGCCATGGAGAGATTGATAGATTGGGTACATCATTACCCAACTGAGCAAGGACAGACTTGACATACCATAAGCCAAGAAATGGTGGTGCACATCACACAGAAGGAATATCAGAGCGCCGTTGAGCGTGTGATGTTAGATTGAGTATAGAGGATGAAGACCAGTAGTGTAGTAGTTTTATTTATGTGTTATTATTATGTTGTGTAATCTCAGTCTTTTGTGTAAGATGTGAGATAGTGGTAAACCCCCAAATTTTTGAAAAGTATTAGAGGGGTAGTAAGATAGTATGTCCTTGTCTTTTATGATATTAAGGGATATGTGTTATCATTTATAGCAGTATGCTAGAAAAGAACATGTAATGTAACCCTTTGGCATATGAATATAAATGATCTTAATTCAGAAATATGTTATAAACTTGTAGTTCGTTCTATTGAGAAATGTCTAAGTATTATTACTAGATAATAAAAATGAAAATTTTGTGATGTAGAAAATGCCGCCCAGACGAAGAATAACTGTCCCAGAAGAGTCAGTTAATGATGAGAGAGGTCCTGTAGATCCGATACAGAGACTGGTAGATTTATTGGGAGAATCTTTGAGGGGAAGAAACGAACCTGTACCACCCGTTCCCCAAGCTGTCCTAGTAATGACCTTTAAAGATTTTAAGAGTGTAGGACCCCCAGTGTTCGCGGTAACCACTGACCCGATAGTTGCGCAAACCTGGATCAAGGAGATCGAGAAGGCCTTCACTATAGTTCGTGTGGGTGAAGACCAGAAGACAGTATTTGCCACATATATGATGAGGGGCGAAGTGAACTATTGGTGGGAAACTAATCAGAAGAGAGCGGGGGAAGGAATGATAACATGGGAGTGGTTTACAACGTTGTTTTTAGAGAATTATTTTCCAAAAAGTATGAAGAGTAAGATGGAAGTAAAATTCCTAGAATTAAAACAAGGTGATATGACGGTGGCGCAGTACGCAGCTAAGTTCAATGAACTAGCGCAGTTTGAAGAACACCAAGTTGTGGATGAGGAAAGGAAGGCGAGACATTTTGAACAAGGGTTAAAATCGTGGTTGTACAATAAGGTATTGGTCTTCTAGATTGATTCCTTTACGATATTGTTGGAGAAGGAAATCATTGCGGAAGGTGGCAGTGAGGCCTTAAGTCTGTATCATAAGGAGAAGAAGAATAAGAACGCTGGTAGTGAGCATCATGGAGGAAGCAGCAGTGGAGGGAGTAACTCCGGAAAGAGGAAATGGGAAAACAACAACAACAGAAGTAACAATCCAAGTGGGAATCACCAAGGAAACTTGAAGAAGAGGACCGAAGCTTGTAACAAATGTGGAAGAAGTCATCAGGGAGAATGCTGGAAGAGGAAGAACACTTGCTATAATTGCGGCCAAGAGGGGCACATATCGCTAAACTGCCCAAAGCTGAAGAAAATCAGAGGATGTTTTGCTTGTGGATCAGCAGAGCACCAGATAAAGGATTACCCGAAGAAAGGAAGCGGTGGAGCTGGCGGAAGCCAAGGAGGAGGAAGTAAGTTGATGATTGGTGGACATGCGCAACCCAACTGATCGACCGCTCAAACCTTTAACATGACCATCCAAGACGCCGTAGTTGGAAAGGACGTGGTGTTAGGTATAATCCCAATCAATAATATAAATGCTTATGAATTATTTGATTCGGGTGCCACCTGTTCGTTTGTATCTGAAGAATTTGCTAATAAACTTAGAACACCTCGAGAACGTTTAGAAGATCCTTTGAACATAGAAGTTGCAAATAAGGAAATAATCCCTGTAGAATAAGTTTATCGAAATTGTCGCGCAAACATTAGAGGACATGATCTGAGCGTTGACTTGATTCCTATTAGACTAGGAGAATTTGACGTGATATTGGGGATGGATTGGTTATATAACCATGAAGCAATAATTGACTGCCAGAACAAATGTGTGAACCTTCAGACTCCGGGTAAGTCTAAGGTAGTGTTTTATGGTAGCTCATCTCTTAAGCAATCGTGTTGCATTACGATGATGCAGGCCAAGAAATTGTTAAAGAAAGGATGTGTAGGTTATTTAGCTTACGTTGTGGATACTCAAAAAAAGGGAGTAGAGCTTAATGATTTACCCGTAGTGAATGAATTTCAGGATGTGTTTCCGGACGATCTTCCTGGCCTCCCGCCAAACAGAGAATTCGAATTCGTAATAGATTTAGCACCAGGAATGGCACTGATTTCGAAAGCTCCATATCGGATGGCAGCAGTAGAAATGAAGAAATTGATGATGCAACTTTAAGAGTTATTGGATAAAGGTTACATTCTATCGAGTGTGTCTCCTTGGGGAGCACCAGTATTATTCGTGAAGAAAAAGGACGGATCGATGAGGCTCTGTATCGATTATCGCGAATTGAACAGAGTAACGATCAAGAACAGATATCCGCTACCGAGGATAGACGACTTACTTGATCAACTGAAAAGAGTGAAATGTTTCTCGAAGATCGACCTGCGGACGGGATATCACCAACTAAAAGTGCGGGATGAGGACATACCAAAGACTGCGTTTAGAACCCGTTATGGACATTACGAGTTTTTGGTAATGTCATTCGATTTAACTAATGCTCCAGTAGCATTCATGGACTTGATGAATCGAGTTTTCAAGCCATACTTGGATAAATTCATGGTAGTTTTTATTGACGATATTTTGATCTACTCGAAGATGGAGGAAGAACACGCTGAACATCTAGAAGATTGTTTTGAAGGCGCTACGAAAGGAGAAGATGTATACAAAATTTTCTAAGTGCGAATTTTAGATGAAGAAGGTTTAATTCTTAGACCACGTGGTGGATGAGAATGGAATCTCAGTAGACCCCGAAAAGGTCAAGGCAATGAGTAATTGGGAACATCCAAAAACACCGACTGAGGTGAAAAGTTTCTTAGGGTTAACTGGGTACTATCAAAGATTCATCCAAGATTTTTCTAAGATATCAACCCCGTTGACTAATTTGACGAGGAAGACGGTGAAATTTGTATGGACCGACAAATGTGAAGAGAGTTTTCAAGAGTTAAAGAAGAGATTGAGCGAGGCGCCTGTATTATCATTACCAGATGATACAGGAAGATTTATGGTGTAAAGTGATGCGTCGCATAGAGGACTTGGTTGTGTGCTTATGCAAACTCGACAAGGTTATTATTGCGTATGCATCGCGACAATTAAAGGATTACGAAAAATGATACCCTACTCATGACCTAGAGTTAGCGGCCGTAGTTTTTGCGTTAAAGATATGAAGACATTATTTGTACGGAGAAAAATGTGAGATATACACGGACCACAAAAGTCTGAAATATATCTTCACACAGAAGGAGTTGAACATGCGTCAGATGAGGTGGTTAGAATTAATCAAAGATTATGACTGTGAAATTCTTTATCACCCGGGGAAGGTAAACGTAGTTACCGATGCTCTGAGCAGGAAAGGAAGGGAGAAATTATTTCGACTGACAACTCAGGAGGAGTTAATAAGAGATATGGAGAAATTGGAAATAGAAGTGAGGGGACCCGAGAGGTCTGCAGAAAAGTTATTTGTAATAGAAGCTTTTACGACATTGTTGGATAGAGTAAAGAAAGCCCAGGAGGAAGATGGTAAGTGTGAGAAAATCAGAAGAAGGATCGTGGAAAAAGAGGAAGAAACATTTTGAATAGATAAAGATGGTATCTTAAGATTCGAAGGGAGAGTATGGGTACTGGTAGTGGCCGACATAAAAGAGGAGATTTTACACGAGGCTCATAATACGACGTATTCCATTCATCCGGGAGGCACGAAGATGTACCGGGACTTGAAGCAACATTTTTGGTGGCCAAATCTGAAATGGGAAATTGCGGAGTACGTTAGCAGATGTCTTATGTGTCAACGTGTAAAAGCAGAGCATCAGCGATCGAGTGGTTTACTATAACCGTTGGAAATACCAAAGTGGAAATGGGAGCATATTACGATGGATTTTGTGGTAGGACTTCCAGTTACACAGAAAGGTTTGGATGCCATTTGGGTCATCGTGGATTGACTTACGAAGACTGCACGTTTTTTACCTATCAAGATCCGCTACAGTTTAAATCAATTAGCTAGTCTGTACGTAAAGGAAATTATTTCACGACATGGAGTACCGGTGTCGATTGTTTCTGACCGAGACCCGCATTTCATGACAAAATTCTGGAAAGGCTTGCAAGAGAGGATGGGAACATAGTTGAGATTGAGTATTGCTTATCATCCTCAGACAGACGGATATGCTTAGGACCTGCGTGATGGACTTTAAAGGAAATTGGGAAGACCACTTGCCCTTAGTCGAATTTGCGTATAATAATAGTTACCATGCGAGTATCGACATGCCACCGTATGAAGCTCTTTACAGAAGGAAGTGTAGAACGCCGTTATGTTGGGATGAAGTCGGAGAACGACGAGTACTCGGGCCAAAGTTAGTACAACAGACTGCAGATGTGGTGAAAGTGATAAGGGCCAGACTTGTAGCAGTTCAAGATCGCTAGAAGAAGTACGCAGACTTGCATCGGCAAGATCGAGACTTTGAAGTCAGTAGTTTTGTATTCTTGAAGGTATCTCCATGGAAGAGAAAAATTCGTTTCGGCAAGAAAGGAAAACTGAGTCCAAGATTCATAGGACTGTTCGAGATACTACAACGAGTGCACGAAGTAGCGTACAAAGTTGCACTACCACCTGAGTTGGAGCACATCCATAACGTGTTTCACATTTTCGTGTTGCGTCCGTACAAGCCTGACTACAAGCACATTATTTCTTGTGAACCCATTCAAGTGGAGAAGAATTTAGCGTACAAAGAAATTCCTGTCCAAATTCTAGATAGGAAAGGAAAACCTTAAGGAATAAAGTTATTTCTTCTGTAAAAGTACTTTGGCATAACCATGATGTCGAGGAGTTAACGTGGGAGTTAGAAGAATGAATGATGAGGGATTATCCCCATATGTTTGTGTAACCTTGTAGCAATTCCGGGACGGAATTTTTATAAGGGGGGGAGGATGTAATACTCGAGAATTTAATAATATTATTAAATAAATATATTTATGGAAATAAATATTTATTTGAATAGGAACGATTTCATATTATGAAATGAGATAACTCAATCATATTAATAAATGAATAATTGAGAATACGTGGAGTTTGTGGTAAACTCGTTGAAAGCCTTGTGTGGCATGGTGATGGAAATTCAAATAGTAATGATAAGTGGCGAAGAAATTACGAGATGAACAATTAAGTAATATTAATTGTTAAGTGTTGTTGTAGTATATTTATGGATTTTTAATTGATATTAATAAGGTCGGTTAATATGTGATTATTAATTATTATTTAATTGATAATGGTTGTGGTGGAATATTGATTTCTTGGCAATTATTAATAATAGGTGATTAATATATGGATAAGTAATGATTATGGAAAACCCATAAATGGGTGAATTAATTAATATTGATGTTAATTAATTAAGGAAATGCATGGT
The DNA here is from genome assembly GCA_020205615.1 of Panax quinquefolius. Classification (NCBI taxonomy): domain Eukaryota; kingdom Viridiplantae; phylum Streptophyta; class Magnoliopsida; order Apiales; family Araliaceae; genus Panax; species Panax quinquefolius. The sequence continues at coordinate 91,345,938 of CM035153.1, forward strand.
TAATTTATTTAACATAAGTGAGTAAGTTAGTAATATAATAATATTATATTGATAGTTATGTGCATGTGAACAATAATACAAAAATAACTATATGGTGCAGTGTGACATTTATGTGGCTATATATATTAAGTCTTATAAAACTATATTGTTTGGGCATTTTGACTATATATATATTGGAACTATATGGTATAAATATATCATGAAATGTGTAGGTAACAATATGAAGGCGAGTAGACATTTAAAATATAATTTTATGAGTGGTAGGAATAATTATGGAACTGCCCGGACAATAATATCCGACTGCATTATTTTATTGCTTATATTTACTGTACATGGATTATATGATGCGAGTGTATAATTTATCCCTAAAATCCTAATATGGTAACGATTGTACATTAAAATTTCATTATGGGGATTTAAATAGACCAAACTAAGTCTAGATAACTAGATTGCTGAGTTCTCTCCTTTTTGTCCCAAATTGAAAGTTACCAAGTACATGAACAGTAGCTGAGTTTGATTTCACGTCTTCTTCCACAAGGCTAAATCCTAGATGATCATGGCTAGCTAGGTGGTTGGTATAGAGTGGTTGAACCACCCTCCTTGAACCATTGTTTCATTGCATTACACCATGTGCTCAAGTTTTGTGTAACACCAATACCCTGTCCAAAACTCTTCTATAAAGAGCAGCCATGTTCATTAGTTGATTTTTTTGAAATTGTCTGAGATTTTGCTAAGTAAGAGTGGGAAGCATACAAGAATTCTTAGAGTTTAAGAGTTCAAGTAATAGCAAGTTCTTTCACATTACAAAGGTATAATTCCATTCTTTGTTTTCCATTTTCGTTTCTGTTAACAGAGTTCATAAGTGTTGAAATTCAAATTCTTAAATTCATGAAATTGTATGTTAATGTGGTTGGGTAATGTCCATATAGTTGTTATATGATCATATAAGCTTGTTGCAATTGGTTTATAAGTGTTTAAAACCCATTTGGTGATTTTTGGGATTTGGCTAGTCGATTCTGCAAAGCGACTATTCTGCTTTGAACCAAATCTACTCTGTTGTGGCAATTGTGCCACATTTGTATTGAGGCGCGATCAAGTTCTTACCACGGCTCTTGAACTTCGCCATAACTCTTTTTCAAATCTGATCATGAGTAACTAGTTGTTTTGACTTAAGCTAACATGTGAACATGTGTATAATGTATATTTGGATATGTTGACCTAATGTGAGCATGTTTTCATAGACTTGCATGATTAATGGAGACATATGGTTTAAATGGAGATTTGAACCTTAAGTTTTGAAAACCAACTATGTTAAAGATCACATTCTACAAATTGTGAACCTAGCGAGCTATGCATGACTGATTTTGCACATAGATGAGCATGTTGTAGTGTACATAATCCGTTGAGCATGATAAAACTTGTTAAGCCTTATGTTAGGAATATTTTCAAGGAAAGACTTAGCCTAGTATGCTAACTTGTATGATTTCTACATGTGGTATATTATGACTTTGCAAAGCATGTTAATTTGACTTAGACATGCATGAATAAACCTTTAGCTTATGCTTAAGTGATTAGCAAAGAAGCATAAACATGTTGTATACTTTACAAATGAAAATATGACCTTTGAATAGGAATATTATCATGTTACCTTGAGGACTAGAATCTGACATTTGTGATCATATTTAATGACTCTCTTAGACTAACTCATGTAGTGTAACCATGGATATACTATGCTTGTATGTTATATTTTAAGAAAAGCATGAACAAATTATATTTTCAACTAAAGCGGTGATTAGTTTCTCGTATGTGTTACAAATACACTCAAGCATTTATAATATGAGTGTTGTAACTAACTTGTATGATTTAGAAAGCAAGCATGCTAGACTTCGTGGTTTCATGACCTTAATTTGTTGAAATGATCGAACTTAGAACTATGATATTCAAGAAAGGGTCTAGATTGATCTAAGAAGCATGTGAAAGCCTTTAACATGTTAAAATACATTAAGTATGAGTGTGCGTTCGAGACCGGATAGAACCCACAAGGCGCAAAGAAATTGAGTCTTAGCAGGTCGGGGACGACGGCAATTTGCTTGGGGTCCTAGTTTCCTAACCATGGCATGCTACTTCGCTTGATCTGAATGAGAAAGTGAATTCTGATCTTTTGGATAGTAAATTACATGATACTTATGATGCTAAATGTGATCTAAAACCTACTGATGTACATATATATGTGTGATGCTTAGTTGATAAGTCAGTGTTGCATTGAAATGAAAAGTCCATGAGTGGAGGAGGTACTAACCTTGAGCATTCTTGATTTGTTTATAAAATGACTAAGTGTTTGGTTCATGATTACTTATGAAATGGTTTTGTACCATATGTGCATACTTGTATCGTGTCAAGCTTGATTAAAGACTGTGTTAGCTAATTAACATCTTGAACATATAATACGTTATAAATAGGATTCAAAAGTGTTGATTTATTAACGTGGATAAACTACGCTTAAGGCAAGTTCCCTAAACTTACTCTAATTATTATTTAGAAAGTTTCCTTGAACCTTACTTTTATTGAGTAAGTACCCGAAACCTATTATTGTTGTTGTGTATTATCATTGCATTATACCGTAAGCTTATCCTTTTGAATAACAAGTTAGATTACTTTGTTAAACCCTTGTGAAAGCTATTATTCATGTTGAAATTGGTATTGTCCTTGAATATTGTGAAAGAGTGGATTCCATTTGATTCGGCTAGACTATATGCATGTTTATAATAAAACTGTCCAAACCAATTGATGGGTGCGAAAATCTTGAAAACTGGGTTTGGACAACCCTTTTGGTAAGGGGAGTGTATGTTGTTGGAAACCCCAACACATGAATAAATATTATTGTGGTGTTATGCATAACGTAAAGTATTGTAGACTGATCATCTATAGTACTTGATATTTTTGGTTTTCAGTTTAATATTGGTAACTCTAGTGGAAGTTCCATAGTCTTTAGTGACTGCTCAGTATAAATTGCTTATCCAGTTGGATACATTGTTAGCCGTTGAATTCATATATATCTGTTGATTTATATTGAATTGTTATATCCCTTATTCATGATGTTATTCTGACACTTTGAACTATCCGAGAAATAAACCTTCGATATTTCAAACCTTGTGATATTACATCCTACACCCTTGTTGTATATTACTTGCTGGGCAATTTGTGCTCATCCTTTCTTATTTAAAACCTTTCAGTTAAGGAAGAAAAGGGAGGTGTCTTTGGAGCAGACAAGGGCAAGGGCTAGGCTACCGACTAGCTTGTCCTTTTTATGTTTAAAGCTATTATGTTATGTTAAGACTGTTTGTGGACTATGTTTAAACTTAAGTAGGATTATGTAATAGGTCTTTATTCGATACTATTATGTAATCTATTAAGTAATCTTGTGAGTTCTGAGAGACTTGGGGAATAATTATAATAAATCATTGTATATTATTCTAAAGTAGATTTTTCGTTGTGTATGTGTTATTTTAGTTATTATGGTTTTACCATGAGAATGTGATGAACCGAATTCGAGTGACCAAGTGGAGGTCCAAATTTTGGGGCATCACAACCAAGCCACGTTAGCGTAAGAAGATTTCGCGACTCAAGACCTTACTGCACAACGTGCAGATGTAGAGCGTATATTGGCTCAGTCGGAATATTAAAGAGGATAGTTATTAGCTGGGAATGAGATTGCGTAGGAATGACTGTGGAAGAAAGTCAGCAAAGCGTGCGAGAGCTGAAGATGCATGGGTGAAGGCTTCTAAACGCATAGATTGTGTTGAAGACAAGTTGAAGAAGGCCAAGCGAATGATAGAACTTAGAATTAAGTATTCTATTTTCTGTATAACTTGAGATTTATCTTTGGTATGTGATGGATCATCAAGTGATCCTAAAATTTTATTATTATAGGATAAATAATATAAATAGCAGTGAGGCTATTTTGTCATATGGTGATGTAATAAATGAATAAATACATCATTGTTTATTAAGATATAGTATGTGTTATCTATAAGTGGTTGAGATAAGTTTGAAAATTTTAATGCGAGAATGAACGTTGATCTAATAGTTTGAGTTTTAAACAGTAAGATGCCGCCTAGAAGAAGACAGCAGCATCAACAGAGCCCTAAGGAATATGCATACAATAGGGAAGCTAACGCAAATCTAGTGCCATAATTGGTGAACTTTCTGGTAGGAGCACTGGTAAATCAATTGAATTTCTGGCTATACAATCAAATCTCGATGTTCCAACCAAATTCGTTTACAACGGGGTTGGAGAGAATGATTGATGAAGACATGGAAGGTAATACGCTGGCATACAATCAAGAGCAGAGGGGAAGGAAGAGTGGAGATGATAAGGTGGATGATAGCCATACCGGTAACACTTGGAAAAGAAAGTGGAACAACGGTATTGACGATGAAAATCAGCAAGGAAAGGAAAAGAAGAAGGTGGAGGCGTGTAGCAACTGCAGAAAGAAACATGTAGGTGTTTGTTTGAAGGGAAAAAGGGTATGCTTTTATTTGTGGCTCGAAGGGTCACATTGCACCAAAATGTTCAAGACCGAGGAAGGGAGCCTGCTTTTACGTGTGGATCAAAGGAGCACTTAAGTCGAGGGTGCCCAAAGAAAGCGACAGGAAAAGTAAGTGGAAGCAAGCTCCGCCGAGTCGACCAACCGAACAATCATCCAACATGGCGATGCAGGGCGCAATGCAAGGTATGGTTCCGATCAGTTATTTGTATGAATGTGTGTTATTTAATTGAAGTACCACTTGTTAAAATTTATGCTTGATGAATTTGCTTAGAAACTAGGTTCGTTTCAGGAAGAGTAGGACTATTCCTTAAATATAGAAAGTGTGAATAATGATTCCTTGTATTAGTATTAAAGGCCACATGGTGACAATGGATTTATTCTCGAATTGATTTATGAGACTACGAGGAAGTCAAAGTTAGTATTTTATTCTTTTAGTTGCACCTGTGATGCCTCTACGAGATAGTACAGGAAATTTTGTGACGCATTATACAATATATGTGAGGCTGTGTGGGTAGCCGGAATGACAGGGTCATCTTATATGTATTGCGTAAGTTAAAATTTTTATGTGAAAGGGCATCTGACTCACGATCCAGAGTTAGAGATAGTAGTGGTTGCCCTGTGGGTTTAGAGGTGTTATTTTGGAAAGTAGTGTGAGATATAAACAGACCATAAGTGTCTAAAGTATATTCTCGCACAGGAGTATTTAAGCATGTGTTTCAAGTGATAGTTGAAGTTGTTAAAGGATTATGACTTCAAAATCCTAAACGAACGTGATTGCCGACGTCTTAAGAAAAAGGGTTGGAGTTATTTTTATTAACTGTGCAAGATGGGTTCATAATAGAAATGACTAGGTGGTGGTAGGAGGTAAGATATATATATATATATATATATATATATATATATATATATATATATATATATATATATAAAATGTCAGAGGAGAAGCTATTCAGATGGAAAACGGTACAGTTTTTCTAGACAGAGTAAAGGAAGAGAAGCTCCAAGATGAAGGTGTCAAATTCATAATCAATCCTGAGGGATAGTTGAAAGTAGAAGGAAGAAACTAGGTTTCGCTAATACCAGGAATTGAAAATGATGTTTTGCATAAAATTTATATATTGAATCAACTAGGGAGCACAAAATTTATATATTGCCTTTGATAATACTATTGGTGGCAAGATATGGTGATAGATTTTAGTTAGCATATTACCTATCGATCAGTGTGCAAAGTTATATGTTAACGAAATTGTTTCAAGGCACGGTGTTTCAGTGTCAATTGTGTCGAACCGAGATTCACGATTTACATCAAATTTTCAGAAAGGTTTGCAAGAACATGTGGAACGCAATTAGAAATAAGTATGTCATATCGTTTGCAAATTGATTTCCAAACTAAAAGAAAATTCAGACATCAGAGGGCGTACTAAACGTACGAGAAGTTTTTGATAATGTCATACGAGGAATCCGCATTGAGCAAGTATAGGAAAGTTAAGAATAAGTTAAGAGTAAGGTAATGCTAGGTGGGATTTCAATTGAAGACTTATATGGAAACTAAGTTGTATAAATCTTTGTATGGGCAGAGGTTTTGTGCTTATACTTGGTTTATCACATTGATAATCATTGGAATATCGGTATCGCGCTATCCATGTGTATGTGGTGGAAAGGTGATTCTTTTCTCATGTATATATTTGATAGTTAGAGGTTGTTAAGATTAGGTTAGATGATATTAAGATTAGGTTCGGTTCTTAAAACTTAAACATATGGTAAGTTTGTGACTCATAATCATATGATATGTTTTGAACCCCTCAGCGAATGGGCGCCTGTGGTCTGACTAGGATAAGTTTCTAAACTCATATGATTATGGCAAGTTCCTGAATTTCCAAAGTGTGGTAAGTTTGATGAACTATATTGGGTATAAATCGGTTATAGTATAAGAAGCATGGAAGAAGTGAAGAGATGGTTTTGAGGTTGCCTTACCTCTACAGTTAGAACGCATTCGCAATGTTTTCATGTTTCGGTGATATGATCGAACAAGCTCGATTGCAATCGTGTGATCAAGTATGAACCATTATGGTTGTCCTACGAGGAAATTTCTATCCAGATAGTTGACAGAAAAGAACAAATGCTCAGGGATAAGGTGATACCTTCTGTGAAGGTGATATAGAGGAACCACAATGTCAAAGTGACTACATAAGAACTCAAAGCTGAAACGCTAAAGAATTACTCTGAGTTATTTGTTTAATCTGTGTCTTCGATTTTGGGGACAAAATCTTTGTAAGGAGGGAAGAATGTGACGATTCGATTATTTGAGTTGTGATTCTGGGGACAGAATCCTTGTAAGGAGGGAAGGATGTAACAATCCGGAATTTCAAAGTTTAATAGTAGATATTTATTGAATTATATAAATATTTATTTGATGTGTTTATTGTTGAAATTGATGAAATAAATATTTTATTGATGTGGTTATTATTAGTAAATATTTATGAATTAAATTTATTAGATAATATTTTAAATTAATTTAATTTATAATTTGGAGAGTTGTAATATAACATGAGATGTTATATTGTTGTCTTAATTTAATAATTTAAAATGGTATATTAAATTATTAAATAAAATTACAATTTTGTAATATTTATTTAAGTGGAGTATTTATTTAAAATATAGTATGTATAATTATTTTATTTGATTAATGTTGGATATGGAAATCCAAATAAGTCATATGTGGTTATAAATTATAAACTAAATGGTTTATTAAAATAAAATTAAAGTAGTTTAATTTAGTTTTGACCAAACAAGGCTTAAATATATTAAGTCTTTATTTTAAAGACTTTTTACCAAACAAAGCCTTATGGCTTTTGGATTTTGAAATTTGTAAATAATATAAATAAAATAAACTAAATAATAAATATAATATATTTATAATCTAAGCGTTATATCTATAACTGGTATTCTAATAACTAGACGTATTAAGGTTATCAGTTTTTTTTATCTATACACTTAAGTGAGTATTAGTTTTACGAGAATTGTCTTTTGGCCTAAGAAGAAAAAGCTGCAGAGAATTTGAGAGAGAGGTTGTGAGAATTGTCAAGGAACTTCAGTGTTTAGCAAGAATTAACAAGCCAATTGAAGGTATTTTGTCTAACCTTTGTATTATATATATATATATACATATATGAAATTACGGCAAAACTTTCTTATGTTCTGTGAAATAAAATTGTGGAATTGTGGATACATATAGTTGGTAATTGTGATGATACGCGTTTATGATGCTAGAGTTTATGTTTAGATAGGAAATTGTATGCGTATTACAGTTAAGAGGAAGAAAATAATATCAGTGTTTATATTTTTTTTTCTATATGGCTTGTGAAAAGTACCAATTTTGATGATCAATTCGTATGATAAACTGCAAATTGAAGCTTGTTTATGCTAGTTCATTAAGAAACAAAGATAGCGTAGTTTGAATGAAGTGATTCGGTGTAAAATTGAGATTACAGTGATGAATTTTGTAAAGGATGTCAAAAATGGAGTTCTATATAAAAATGAGAAATCTGAGAAATTAATCTAGTTTAAGTTGTTGTTAAATTGTTCTATAGTGATATATATGTGAGGAAACATGTCTGTAATAGATATTGTCATTTGTTTGTGTTAATTTCTGTAACAACCCAATATTTTCTATACAAATAAATTAGAAATTTTGCGTATAAAATTTTTATTTTATTTTATTTTTAATATGGTGTGTTATGTCAAACCCTAGTTTACTGTGGGAAACCCTAATTTGAAACTCAGTTGTGAGTTTAAGTCTATTATATGATTTATGATTAACCCTAATTAACATTTAGATTTATTGATTTCTTGAAAACCTAATTACCAAAATTTTAAACCCTAATTGCTAAATTAGTAAGGATAATTATTATATTATAAACCCTAATGTTCATGTATGATTAGAACCCTAATCAAATTAAAAAACCCTAATTATAAATTTTATAAACTAATTATATTTTATTTTAAACCCTAAATAAACAATTTGGGTAATATATATTAAAATTGTTGGACTATGATTATTGCATGGCCCAAATCAATTATGGGAGAAGCCCAAAAAGAAATCAAATTCAAGCCCAAGCTTAGCCCACATAACCAAAGGCATTTTAGACCTTTGATTTGTCTAATTTATGCATTAAAATAAATGCTAAATAAAGGAATTAGTGGCTGGTCATAATAGGCCTTTTAAGGCAACATATTAGGCTAATCAAGTTTCCTTAAATACCTAATGACCTTACTTTCTTACACAAGGTACAATGTTGTCAACATCTCATTGGTGGAAATCTCACTAAGCATACTTAAGATCAAGGTAAGGAGCTTTGTCTAATGGACAACACAAATATGTGGGATAATAGTAAGTCACACAATTGCTAGACCTCTATAAATAGATTGAGAGAGAGAGAAAAAAAAAATCCCTTACTAGCTCATTTTGTGCACACACCCTCAACCAATCTCTCTCAACTCATAACCCACGAAATTCATTGCTAAGACCAGTCCCAAACAAAGCCCCACCATTACCATAAACAAATCAGAACCTAGAATCAAGATAGATCAAAGAAAATGTATAAAACCTTAGCTTGATTTCTGTCCATAAATCCTATGTTTAATGTTGTGTTTAAGTGTTAGAATATGTTGGTTATAGTGTCTAATGAGGATCTGGGTTGCTAAATGTTGGATCCATAACATTTAGAAGTTCGAATTTGAAGATCTACAAAATCTGGAAAAATTTGGTTCTGTGGTCTGACAACGAATGTCAGTGGCCACAGATCCTTGTTCGATTATGGTTTTTGTTGTTTTTAAGTTGTTATGTGTAGCTTGTAATGTGGTCTTTAATATAAAAAAAGAATCAGGGTCATTTGATGTCTAGAATGGAAGTTATTAACGGTCCAAATCTGGTTAACCAACATCGACGAGAAGAAATCTGGCAAATGACCATTCACGCCCAGATCTGTCTGACAACAGTTTTGATCGACTAGATCTGGCAGTGTATTGGTGTTTGGGTTATGTTGTTGTAATAGAATGGTAGCTTAGTATGAGTACTACAATTTAAAGCTTTTAGATCAGTTATATCACATATATATTTAATGTAGTGATCGGTTAAACTAGCAGGTTAAGCACAAAATCGATTTTCTGGGTAACCCAGAAAACCTATGAACACTACCTCTGACATGCGTTGACCGAGCTATATCTTCTTGATCTTTTGATGTTTTATTGATATTTTGTGTTATATCTCTTCATTTACATGCTGGCTACATACTGCAACTTATAGATCACAAAATTATTGCACGATCAGTGTAGTGGAGGCTCAAAGTGTGACCCTCGAACTCAAGGTTTTTAAAATAGATAGGTTCATCGAACAGGAAAAGTTCTCAAGGTGGATGGGTCCTTTGGTCCAACCAGTGGTCGGACCGTTATTGACCCAGTGACGTCATTAATATGTAATAAATAATAAATAAATAATTATTATTATATATTGTATATAATATTTACTAAATATGTAAAATTAATCAATTTATCTACAAAAAAACTAAACATCTCTAAGATACATTCAAATTCCGAAATTCAACCACAAGTTCAAGTGTTTGATTAGATGAATGCAAAAATATGTAAAATACCAAACAAAGTCTCAACTAAATTACTAAAATAAAATAAAATCCGTAATAATTTTTTTTTTAATCTTTAAGGAGAGAACCGGTCAAACCCGTGAACCGATCATTGGTTCACTGGGTCAACCGGTTCAACCGCCGGTTCACCGGTTTTGAACGGTTTTTGAGCAAAAGTGGTTTAGTGGTCCAAACCGGACCGTTGAGTGAACCGGGTCCGATTTTTTTCCGGTTCAACCGTGCGGTCGATCTGGTTTGAAAAGCGATTAGCTCGAATCGTTTCTTCATTTCTGGTAACCTGAAATGAAGAAACGACCTCAACAACTACTTTAGGCCCTTAGATCTCTTTCGTTATGCATGATTTAATCATGGTTGTTATTGGGTCTTGTAGTGGTGCATTTGTACTACATGATCTGATCAACAACGAGTCCAAAAACACCTTGTGTAATGAATGATTAACGGTCAAAGGTCCCTCGAAACTGTGTATGAAGATCTGGGTTTGCATGAAGAACACGAAGAACACCTACAGCGACGGTTTTATCGCTATAGATGGTCTTTAGCGAGAGTTTATTATAGAAATTATATTTTCATTAAATAATTATAGAAAATTAGTTTTTAATTATTAAAAACACATAATAAATTATTAAAAATTATTTTAAAGTCTGAAAATTATATTTTAATTATTTTGGATATATTTCACAAATATTTAATATTTTTAGAATATTAAAGGTTTTTATTTTATTTAATAATTATATTAAATAAATTATTTAAAAATGATTTTAATACTTGAAAAATCATTTAAAATTATATTATGGTATAAGAAAATATTTTAAGTTATTTTAATGACTTTTAATATTTTGTGATGAAATTTATTAATTAATTAATATTAATGATAATTTAGTTATTTAATAAATGAATTAAATTAATTAATTAAAAAATCATTTTATTATATTAAAATCATTTTAAAAATAGTAAGGTATTTAAGAATATTTTAAGTTATAAAATATAACTTTTAATATTTAAAAGATAATTTCATTAATAATTTATATTAATGATATTTATTTAACATTAATGATATTAAATTTATTTAATAATTATATTAAATAAATTGTTTAAAAATGGTTTTATTGATTTGAACATCATTTAAAAAGGATATAAATGAATTAAAAATATTTTAAATTATAATTAATGACTTTTAATATTGGATAAATAGTACATTAATATTTTAATATTAATGGTAATTATTTAAAATGATTTTAAATGTTTTAAAAATCATTTAAGGGTAATAAAATATTTTAAAATTATTTTGAGTTATTATAAATAACTTTAGTATTTTGGCAATGGTTTCATTAATAGTTTAATATTAATTAAATATTAATGATAATAGAATTGTTTGATGTTTAAATCATTTGATAATGATTCCGGTGTTTGAAAATTTATGATAAATTATAATAATTATTTAAAAATTATTGTAAGTCATTTAAAAATAATATGACTGATATTTACAAATATTGAGTTACAGAATAGTGTCTTAGACTCGATAATTACTGATAAAGCTATCGGTACACCGATATATTTAAGGAATTGATCTGAACTTGGATATTTTGACTGTATTAATGTTTGTTTGTGATCCAATGACTGTTGAATATGTGTGACAATGTGATTAGGTTATGTGCTGAGTGCAAAATGCAGTACTATATGTTATAGTATATTGTTCTAATTGAACGAATGATCTAATTAATGATAGGTGATTACATAAAAGATAAAACTAAGTTAAAGATTGTAAGCGGTAGCATTAGTAAGATATCCTACCTTTGCATTTCCTTTATGCAATGGACATGAGTAAGAATGTTTCAGAATTATATTATTACTGTACAAATTATTAACCCTATATTATATATGCTCATTGAATACCAACATGTTAGTATATGGTAATTTAGATATATATTCTATTCGTTAATTTTTGCAAATGGTTATCCAAGTGTTCCCACTTGGATAATCATTGCATTTAATCACATGTTGATACACCTTTGTTAATTGCCCGTATATATATATATATATATGTTGAATTATAGATTATTATTGAACAACATGAAACCTTTGGTTTGGAAACCCCGACAAGTATGAACATCCCATTCATGGGAAAATTTTTATGTGCCCAAGGCAGCCAGATTGAATGATGATATCGTTCTTGTTATGTAGTATTGATCAATAAAGGGTACAAAGGGCTGATAACCCCCGTGCCCGTAAGTTATGACGGTTTATAGATGAAGTTCTATTTAACCTTTTTGAAAATGAAAACAAATGTTCATAGTATGTCCCCTTAACCCTATTTATAATCAGAACGTAGTTTCAAAAATTTGAAAGAGGGTTGTTATGTTATTATTATCGGTTCGGATTACTTCACAACTATTGATTTGTTGTAGAAGAGTAGTATAAAGAAAACATTTAAATTCTTTCAGCTTAATTGTTATTACTTGCTGGGCACTCAAATGCTCATCCTTGCTTAATTTAAATATTTTCAGCTAAGTGTGAGCAATCTGAAGGCTCTGCTAGGAACAAGGAAAAGGGAAAGGTTGCTGAATGATTTCAATGATATCTTATGTAATAGTTTAATATTATTAAGACAATGTTATATATTTATTATCATGTGTTGTAAGGAATGATTAAAGGTTACGTACTTAGGAGCTAGACTTTGATAGTTATGAAAATTAAGTTTAATATTTTATTATTATTAGTATTATTCCGCTCATAGAAATGGTATCGTGAAGCACTGAATTTGGGTTTCAAGTACCCGAATTTGGGGGCTTTATAATTTCACTATTTGGTGGGTGAAATTTGTGTTAGTTGGGCTAAAGTCGACTCTTTGTTCATGCAGTTTACGCCTTTAGTATATACCGCAAGCAATTTTTGTAGGTGCCAGGCAAAAAAAAAGACAATCTGTTCATGGGGTCCAGACTTATGTATGGTGCGAATGCGCCCATACAATCGATCTCTGGCGATGACCTGCTGCTGATGCGGACACTGGATATCGACACTATAACTTGGTCTAATGATGTGTTAACTTAATAAACATGGAATATGGAGGTTAAAACAGAACCGTGTCATGTCATTGATAATTTCAAGGTTGAAAATGATTAGTAGGTAATGAATGTGGCATATTAGACTTAGTGAGCATGATGATTAGTAAATATGTATTATGAAGGTTAACACTTGGAATTTCTGATATATATGTAGTAGCATAAGACTTGTAGTAAATTAACAAGTTTAGCTATAAATGGGTGTTATTTTGGAAATGGATGTTAACATGTCTAATAGATATTGTGATTGCACTAAAATGTGTAGGATATTAGAGTACGTGAGTTGTAATTGCATAGCTTACGCAAGAGGCAAGTTCCCTAACCTTTGCTACTTTATTATTCAACAATGTAACTTTTCACTATTATATTATACTTATGCAAATTCTCTATCTCTAATCTCTTGTTTAACGATTTATTGTCATACAAGTTCTTTAAAGTTTTGGCTTCTATACTCCATGAAATTAGGAGAATATCCTGGATATTTGCGCTTCATCCAGTATCTTTTTATGGAAATATTCTTCTGAGCATTCTTGAATTTTACTCCACAAAGCAATATCATGCTGACAATTTGGACGTTTTAAGTTTAGGATAAATTAACTTATAAATCTTTAAAATTTAATTCTTGAACTTGTTTTATTGAATTATTATGTCATTGTCATCATCCTGATGTTTATATTATGTTGAAAGTCATCATGGCACAGTGTGCATAGATGGACTTGGTATGATTATGACTAGGGATTATTCGGTATAGTTATGGTAGTAATGTTACAAATGATGTGGTAAAAGTCCTCATTGGCCCGTAGTGCATTGATGGACAGTTGTTGGCATGATCATGACCATTGATGAAAACACAAATATCCTTGGCCCATAGTGCATGGATAATTTGTGGTCGGGATACTAATGAATATCCTTGGCAGTAGTGCATGGATGACATGGTTTGTTTAGTAACCTGAGTCTTAACGATAAAAGTGATGAAAGACCTTTTAAATCATAGAAGATAGTAGATTTTATTCTCTACTTGACTCTTCTAATGGATTGCTTGTTCATTGCTAGATTAAACTTGATGTTTGTTATATTGTATCAGTTTAACATTGTTGAAGGCTAACGATAATTTATTACGCATTATCTTAGCCATAATATTTCTTCTTGGGCTAGTTGAGCTCACCCTTTTTGCTTTCATTGTTCTCTTGAAAATGAGAACGTAGCGAGGACTTGTCGTGGGAGCGGAGTGACTCCAGATGCAGATTATAGCATTAGTAGTCCTCAATATTCTATGAAATAGTGTGATAATAAATGTATTGAGGACTTATTTTGAGTTTGAATCTTTATGCAGAAGATAATATTTGTATTAAAACTCACGACTTCATGTTGTTTATTTTAGATTGTATTTGTATTACATACCATGTATTTGGCGACTCAGAATAGGTGATGTATACCTATTTTGGGGGCGTCACATCATGTGTTGTTACGTGTTGCGCAATGGAAAGGAGTTACAAGATTTGGAAAGAGAGGAAAGCTCAATCCTCAATTCATTGGCCCATTTTAATCCTCAATCGAGTAGGAACTGTGGCCTATATACTAAACTTTACTGCCAAGTATGTCTCATGTTCATAACATTTTCACATATCCATGTTACGTAAACATGTGGAAGACCTAAACCACATTATTGAGTTAGAACCGGACGAAATAGCGGAAGATTTAACGTATGAAGAGGTACCTGTTAAAATCTTGGATAAGAAGGAACATATTCTACGCTCTAAGCTTATACCTCAAGTCAAAGTTTTGTGAAGAAACCACGATGTGGAGGAAATGACCTTGGAGTTAGAATCTGAAATGAAATTAAGGTATCCTTACCTCTTCGACATACCAGGTATGTACCCTAATTTCGAAGGTGAAATTTCATAAGAAGGGGAGGTTGTAAGACCCCAACTTTTATGAATAAAGATGAATTTTTCTATAAATATCATTTTTAAATATTAAGGTTTGAATTTGTTATAATGTTATAGTTGTGGGTAATATTTATAAATTTTGCAAAGTAAGCAAGTTGTGTAACAATCTGGAATTTCCAAGTTTAATAGTAGATATTTATTGAATTATATAAATATTTATTTGATGTGTTTATTGTTGAAATTGATGAAATAAATATTTTATTGATGTGGTTATTATTAGTAAATATTTATGAATTAAATTTATTAGATAATATTCTAAATTAATTGAATTTATAATTTGGAGATTTATAATTGGGAGCTGTCGTTTACACTCCTAAATTAACCTCACTTTCACTTTATAAATTCAAACAATTAGCACAGTAGTAAGCAAGGATCGATCCCACAGAGAGTGATTTATTTTATATTTATTCTATTATTTTGATAGAAAATAAAGATTGGGGATTTTTTGAAAATTATTTTGAAACTAAGAAAATAAGAATTAATGATAAAGTTAACCAAAAATATAAAAACTTCAGTTCTGCAGTTCAGTTTCACCAAGTACAACAATCAATTAATCAAGTTATTATTATTTTCTCTTCAATGAAACTATTAGCCCTAGATAACAATAAGCTCTGCTATCCGAAATTCTCCTTAGATTATCACTGTATGAAACAAGCTCTCCGCCAGATTCTAACTAACATACAACCTAGAATAAGCTCTCTAGATTTAATATGATAGAAGCATTAAGAAATAGAGAATTAGGCTAATCCAAGTAACAAACACATAAACTCGATTTGTTTAACCTATTTTCTAATAATCTTAGCAATACACAAAAGCTTGTCCACAATTAGTATTACCAAGTTGCTACTTGTGATGAAGAAAGATATTAATTACACGTAATAACAATCTTAATTTAGCAGATGATAATGATCAAATTAACTCAATTGGCCATATTAAATCAATTAGATCAACTAGCATGCAACCAATGAAAGCAGATTATCAGAAGAAATTTCACACAAGAAGGAATAAATAATAATACTCAATTAATCAATTACTTGTAACAAGGATTCACCTCCTTTTAGAACTGAATAAAAAGAACTAGCCTGACATGCTCTTGAGTCTGCACTCCAATAGATGATAGTTGATAGTTGAATCCTAAAACCCTGACTCTCATCCTCTATTTATAGTGCTAGACAAAGTCCTAAATCCTATAGAAAGTAGAAATCCAAATCCTAAAAGGAATTACAAATCATAACTAGTTTTCATAAAGAAATAGAATTCAATTTCGAAATAAATCTTAGTCTAAAGGAAATCCAAAAGCTAATAGAAATATCAATCCAATTCCATGTAGAATCTGCCAAAATCTGCTTTTAGAAACTTTCCAAAAAGCTAAGATTTCCAAGATTTTTCATATTTCCCGCAGAAATTCGCCCCTATTTTCTGTTACAACGTCATTTGGTAAAACGAGCATAACTTTTGATCCGGGAGGAGTTACGGGGCCTGCTACCTATCAAAACGAAGATATTGACGAGATCTACAACCTTCATTCCGTGAGAATTGAAAGATTCAGAATGCATCAAGGTCGAAATTGGGCTCCAAGTGACTGCTGTGAAAATTGCAACTTCCAAACTTTGAGGTTCAACGTCTGTTTAGTAAAAAGATCATAACTTCTTCATATGAACTCCGATCGGGACGATTAAAGATGTTCTGGAAAGTTAAGAAAAAGCTCTACAATAAAATCCAAGTCCAAAGCCAAGACCATGCATCCAACTTAATGCTAAAAACCCTGCAATTTTCTATTTTTTCTCATTTCAGCTCCAATTTTTCCTGAAATCATTAAACACCTTAATAAGCTCATATACACATGAAACATGCAATAAAACTAAACATAAAGGAATCAAAATAAATGAATAATATGCACTCATCAAATTCCCCCACACTTAGCCTTTACACGTCTTCGTGTAAAACAAAAGTTTGATTTCCAAAAAAATTATATTCAATCACTATGTTAAAAGGTTTCAAGGTACAAATCATGACTATCAACACTAGAGTCACAGAAATCTAATCAATGCCTTATCAATCAACTTGTAATTACCAACCTTACCATTTCACCAATGAATTTCATTAAATCAAACTGTAGCCACATAAGTAACTTTTCCAAAATCTACATACTTACTCAGCTTAGTTACCATGGAGCAAAAACAATGCACACTGATTCACAACCAAGAATAAATTTTTCTTGCTTTTTAAGTTTTTTTCATAGAACCTTCTTTTTAGCACAGATGAATGTATTTTCATGCTTTTCTCGTATATTTTTTTATTTTTATTTTCTTTTCTTGACATGTGCAATGTCTCATTTTCTTAGGCTTTTCAGAGTTACCCATTACGAACTTTCCACCAATGACTCCCAAACCAGATGATCTTAGGGCGCTAGGTGTAGAGACACCCCTAAGGCTTACTTATTCAAGTAACAAAGGCCATAAAAGTCAACTAGTCAAGCTGCTTTTATCTATCGCACTTTTCAGAGTGAACACTGATGCTTCCCGAGGCTTAGATACCCAGTTATTTCGCATAATGGACATTGAAGCAAATTTTTAATTTTCATTTTTTTCCTTCTTTTTTCTTTCTCTTTTTTTTTCATTCATCATTTTTTTCACATGGTTTTGCAACAACATAAGCAAGTTAAACAATTCTAAGTCGTGAAATCAGTGCACATAGACAACTCCACAAATAACTTAGCCAAATAAACATGCTTCTCATATTCAAGTACTCATGTATCACAAATTCAATTCAAAGCAATTACTATGGATCATGGCTTAGTTGTTATCATTCATTAACAAATTAAGCATCAAATAGATTCTGAAATTTAGCATTAATTTTCAATCTTTGACTTTAATCTTTTTAACACTTAGCCAAATAGAATCATGAAACCAAAATTTTTAAAAGCATTTTTTTCAGATTACCCACCAAAATTGGATCAATATCCCCTAATAAAATAAAAACATAAATCTTCCCCCCATACTCAAACCTTACATTGTCCCCAATATAAGAAAATCATGCAAAGAACAAAGAAACTACTAACTAACATGCAAAAACTAAAAAGTAAAGGGATAGAAAAATCTAATCTAAAATCTTGAGTTGCCTCCCAAGCAGCTGCCCTTGTTTATTGTCATTGGCTTGACATCATCCTTCTCATTCTAGGTAATTGGACTTGTGAACTTTAAGTGGACTGGTAATAACTTCAATTGTGACGCCCCCAAAATAGGTATACATCACCCATTCTGAGTTGTCAATACATGGTACAGAAACAACTACAACTTTATTATTACAACAGTAAAACTGTGTGTTTGAATACAAATATTATCTACTCGACAATATCTATACTCAAATAAATCCTCATCACATTTATTGATACATTATTTTACAAAATGGTGAGGACTACTAAACAACTCTCTCTAGAACCTTCATTCTATACCCCGACTTGTACTCGCTTATATTCTCGCCTCACGAGAAGAAAAAATGGAACAAAAAAGGAAAAGGGTGAGCTCAACTAGCCCGAAAAAATAATATTATGACTAAGATAATATACAACAAATTATCGTTAGTCTTTAACGAGGAAAAATCTAATAGAATACAATAGACAACAAGTTTTAAATCAATATTCAGATGGAAATAATAATTCATTAGAAGAGTTAAGTAGAGAATGCAAACTACTATCTTCTATGTATGAATTTAAAAGTTCATCGCTCTATCTTTTATCCTGTAACATCAATCAATATATATCTCGAATCAAATATTCATCTTTGCACTACTGATGAAAAGATATTCATCGATTAATCATGTTCATCTAAACACTGCTCATTTTTGCATTACGGGCAAAGATATTTATCGAAAATCATTCATCTTTGAACTACGAGGCCAAAGATATTATATAATATCATCATTTAAGATGAGGATGATGAAAATATTTTTTAAAAAATGAATCCAAAGAAACAAAATGACAAGGATTAAGGATTAAGGATTAGTACTTTGTTTTATCCATGTCCAAAAATACCTCAAAAATAATCATAGTGGTGTAAAATTCAAGAATGATCGTAACATGGATACAATCAAAGCTAGTATCCACAATAGATATTTTAGACGAAAAGGAAAATTTTCATTTTTCGATGAATAGTCTTGATTCGTGAATGAATAGTGTCGATATCGTGAATAGTCTTGAGTATCGTGAATAAGAACTCAAACACCAAAAGTTCCAAATTTGATAAAACTTGAGATCAATATTTCAAAGATAATGATATTGAAGAAATAATATCATTACGAAAAAAAATAATATCCCTTACCTCGAAAGATCGAGACTTCAAGGTGAAACACCTGATATATAGGCTACGACTTGAACTTGCACAGATAGCAATACTCAAAATATACTCAAAATACTCACAAGAATAAACTCGATAATATAGAGAGAAAACTTGATTTACGTGTGATTTTCAATTCTAACCTAAGCACCTTATTTATAGGAAAATGCTTAGAACACCAAAGTAGAAAATTTAATAAAATATAAATATATATATATATATATATATATATATATATATATATATATATATATATATATATATATATATATAAAATTCCTACGCCACTCTTGAAATCTGATTTCATTTCAATAAGCACATGCCACCTTCTAGAAAAAGTAAGAAAAACGTTTTTCTAATTTAAAATAATTTAAACTTCCAAAATTAATTATTTGAACTTGAAACTTCAATAATTCACAATAAATAGCCCTTTTGTCGGAAAATTCAAACTCGCAACTTTTTATAGGAAATTCAATTCTCTACAACTTTACTGAAGAAAGTTTTTCCAAATTCCAAATGCAATTTGATTGAAATCCACAAACGGGCAATTTTACAAGCTATAATCAAATTTCAGTCAAGAAATGGGGTCCACCAAACACATAAAACATGCTTTAAATATTTTTGGTAACAAAAAATAATCCTCCACATATACTCATATATCCCACATTCATCGAAAAAATATCATCATTATTATATTATTAAAATATAATAATATATTTAAATAAATTATTTTATCGAAAAAGATAAAATTTCAATTTTCAACAATTGTCACATTAAAAATTTTCTCCATCTATATCCACATAAAATCAATATTTTCCTCATCATATGAATCAATAATTAATTATTCACAAATAATATTACTGAAATTACAATATTGACAACCGGTAGTTCCTGGAAAGAGGGGCTTTCGATAAGAATTTCTCCTTCTTGGTGCCAAGCATTAGGTGACCAAACCTCTCCTTAAGCGAACTTTCTAGATATTGCCAATAATGTTATCTAATAATATTATTCGGATAATATGAATTATTGCTTCGATAATAAAAAATCTTGTGTAATGACAATTATTGAAACAACAAAGATATAAAAATATCAACGCAACAATTATTAAATCAATAAAATAAAATCTTTGAATAGTAATTCTTCGTAACCATTATTGAGTAGTGCCTTCTTACGTAAGAATCAATAATTGGTGCAATCTGAAGTGTCTTCTTGTGTGTTTAACCAATAAGTATTTTAACAATTAATACTTGTAATAACTACTGCCGTTATTATTTTAAACAACTTATATTTGTCGTTTTCTTCATCCAATCGCTTTTTAGTTATGGGGCCCATGAGAGACCCAGATTTTATCAATAAAGATTTAAATTTTGTTGAAATAATTTTTAATATTATGGTGTGAATTTAAGATAATATTATAGTTGTGGGTAGTATTTATAAATTTTGCAAAGTATGCAGTGGTTATATTATATTCGATTGGTGGGGAATATTCAGGTTAGCGAGGGAATATTCGTGCAACTACTCAATCATTGGTGGACCCCATAATGAAATTATTATCGGATTAAGAAAACGACAAAAATATTTTATTGAAATAACGGCGGAAGTTTTACCGTAGTTCTTGTTGAACTACTCGGTAGTAAAAATACGATGTCGTGTGGTTGCATAAGTAGCACACGGTATTGATTATTGATGCTTATGTGAAAGTCACTCGGTTTGATTCCATTATTGTCGATTAATAATATGAATTATTATAGCGATAATGACGTTTTGTTTTATTCATATTATTAATGTAATAAAAGCGAAAACATCTTTTATATAAAATAGAATACTTTATTAAAGTTATTCTATAAATAGAATATATTATATTTTATTATGCATAGTGTTGCATAGTGTTTTTTGATAGTAGTGTTTTGCATAGTATTACATAGTGTTTGCATAGTAAAATGTTTTTATATAAATAGAATATATTATATTTTATTTAAAAGATTTTTCTTTAAATATGGACCGTCGATTAAAGTAAATCAATCTGACCGTTCATGGATTAGTTACTATGCATTCCATTTTCCTATAAATAGAAGCTCATTCATTATTTTCTTACGAATTCATTGAAACTCTAGAGAGAAATTATAGAGAGAAGCTATAGAGAAAATTATAGAAAGAAGAAGAGTATTCCTGCTACTTCACTACTTCTATATTCAGTTCTTTTTACGGTAAGGGTGTTATTCTTTCTTCTTGAAGAGAACTTTTGTTATTCCATTCACTATTATTACATTGGAATAACTTTTGTAAAAGTGGCATACCCTATACATAACCTTGTATCTGTGGCATACCTATACTTGGTGAAATTCTTATGTTATTCCATTGCTTATTATTACATTGGAATAACTTTTGTATCTGCCATTTACCTATACTTGGTGACATTCTTCTATTATTACATTGGAACATCCTGTCATGTGTTTTACACCGGACTGGTTCCGCTTTTTCTTATTCTTGGAACATCACATGCATGTGTTTTTTACAGGACTGGTTCCGCTTTTTTATCATTCTGTTGGAATATCTTATCATGTGTTTTTACAGGATGCGTTCCATCTTTATTATTACATTTGGAACATCCCGCCGATTGTGAATTTCACGACACAGTTCCGTTATTATTATTATGTTGGAATAACTCGCTTACATCTGCAATCTACCGCATGCATGGTGATTTCTTTTGTTATTCCATTCTTTATTATACCCAAATGGTTAAAACTTTGACTTCTATACTCCATGAAATTAGTAGAATATCCTTGATATTTGCGTTTCATCCATATCTTTTCATGGAAATATTCTTACGATCATTCTTGAATTTTACTCTCTGAAAAAAGATCATGTTGACAATTTGGGCGTTAATAATTCATGGATTAAATAATTCTTGAACTTGTTTTATTGAATTATTATGTCATTGTCATCATCCTCATGTTATATTATGTTATCTTTGGCTTACGTGCATAGATGAACTTAGTATGATTATGACCGAGGATCATTCGGTATAATCATGACTTGATATAAATGATGTGACTAAAGTCCTCGATTGAGGTACATCATGCGATGATGGATAGTTTTGGTATGATTATGACCGAGGGGTGATTCGGTATAGTCATGACCATTGATAATTTGATGAAAATCCTTGGCCGTGGTATGCGAGGATGATTAGATGTGGTGGTTTATTTATTAAGTTGAGTCTCGGTGATAAAATTGATGAAAACCTTTTTAAAACCTAAAAGATAGTAGACTTTATTCTCTACTTGATTTTTTAATGGATTGCATATTCATTTGCAGATTAAACCGGTTTGTCTATTGTATTTTATCGGTTTAACATCTTTGTTGAAGGCTAATGATAATTTATTCGCATTATCTTAGTCATAATATTTCTTCTTGGGCTAGTTGAGCTCACCTTTTCTTTCACCGTTCTCTTGAGAAATGAGAACATAGCCGGGAGACGAGTCGGGGAGCGGAGTAATGGTCCGGAGGATAGCATTAGTAGTCCTCACTATTACGTGAAATAGTGTGATAATAGTTGTAATGAGGACTCCTTTTGAGTTTGTATAATATCTAGTAGATAATATTTGTATTCAAACTCACGATTTATGTCGTATTATACCTGACAGTTATATTAATAAGTTGTATTTGAATTTATGTACCATGTAAGTGGCGACCCAAGATGGGTGGCGTATACCTAATTTTAGGCGTCCACATGTACCCATACACGGTCTTAGTCGTCTGCAAAATATTCCCCGACAGCGATCTGAATATTCCACGACCAAAAAAATATTCCCCAACAACAATGAATATTTTTTATAACCACTTGTTTATTTTGAAATATTTATGTATTTTACCCATAACTATCCACATTAATCAAATCAACCCTTACTATTTCAAAATATTAAATAGAAAATTAAATTTCATTAATAACAAGTTGGGGTCTTACAACCTCCCTCCTTATGAAATTTAGTCCTCGAAATTGAAATGCGTACACAGTGTTTGAAAAGGTGATGATACCTCGCTTTCATTTCCGTTTCCAATTCCCAGTCATTTCCTCTATAGCATGATTCCTCCACAAAACTTTAACTTGTGGTATGACCTTTGTGCGTAGGACATGCTCCTTCCTATCCAAGATCTTGACAAGATTACCTCCTCATATGTTAAGTCTTGGCTATCTCGTTCGGTTCTAACCCTATAACGTGGTTGGGTCTTTCATATATTCTGAAAAGTACGGATATGTGAAACACATTATGAACACGAGACATACTCGGAGGTAACGCTTGTCTATAGGCTACATTTTCTACTCGGTCAAGAATTTGAAATGGACCAATAAATCATGGATTAAGCTTTCCTCTTCCCCCAATCTTGTAACTCCTTCCATGGAGCAACTCGCAACAATACATGATCCCCTATACTAAATTCCACGTCCTTTCGATGAAGATCCGCATAACTCTTTTGTCGATCTTATCTGTTTTATATCGTTGTCGAATCATTTGGATCTTTTCGGTGGTCATATCGTACTAAACTTCGGGTCCCAACAATGTTGCTTCACCCACCTCATCCCAACATATTGGAGAGTGACACTTTCGTCCATATAATTCTTTAAATGGAGCCACACCTATACTTGCCTGATAACTGTTGTTGTAGGAGAATTCGTAACGAAATCCATGGTAATGTGTTCCCACTTCCATTTCGGAATCTCAAGTGGTTTCAACGGACCCTTAGGTACTAGATGCTCCGCCTTTACACGTTGATAAGTTAAACACATTGAGATAAACTTTGCAATCTCTCTCTTCATATTGTTCCACCAAAATGTATGTCAAGATCACGATACATTTGGTACTTCCGAGATGGATTGCAAATGGTGTATTGTGTGCCTCCATCATAATCTTGTACTTCAAATCGAGTCGTTAGGAACACAAAGTGCAGGTGGACTCAAAGTATTCCTCTTCATCAATTCTCGCTTCCGGAATAGCACCTTCTTGTACTTTCTTCTTCATACGCATCAGCTACAGGTCGGTGGCATAAGCAACCTTAACTTTTTCTATTAAAGTTGGCTCTATGCGTATACTTGACATCATCGCACTCATTCCTACATATGATCTTCTACTCAACACGTCAGTTACCACGTTCGCTTTTCTAGGATGGTATTGAATAGTGTGGTCGTAGTCTTTCAATAGCTCGAGTTAACGTCGCTGCCGCATGTTGAGTTCTTTTTGAGTAAAGAAATATTTAAGGCTTTTATGGTCTGAATATATCTCCACTTTCTTCCCATATAGATAGTGCCTCCATATCTTTAAGCAGAAACGATTTTGCTAACTCTAGATCATGAGTAGGATAATTCCTCTCATATTCTTTAAGTTGTCGCGAGGCATAGGCTATGACTTTCCCACGTTGCATGAGAACACATCCTAACCCTTTTCCCGAAGCATCGCTGTAGATAACAAATCCATCCGAACCAGATGGTATTGTTAGAACAGTCTTAAAATAAGTCTCCTCTTAAGCTCTTGGAAACTCTTCTCGCATTCTTCGCTCCAAACGAATTTTGTATCCTTCCGAGTTAGTTGGGTTAATGGAGTAGCGATTCGAGAAAATCCTTCCACGAATCTCCAATAATAACCAGCTAAGCCCAAAAACTACGTGATTTGATCATCGACTTGGTTGCTCTAAACTTTGTATTGCTTCAATCTTGGCGGATCAACGGATACTCCATGTTTCGACACCACGTGCCCAAGGAATGCTACTTCCTCAAGCCAGAACTCATATTTCTTCAACTTGGCATAAATCTTGTTTTCACGAAGCCTTTGGAGTACCAGCTTCAAATGGTACTCATGATCTTCATGGCTTTTGGAATATATGAGGATGTCATCAATAAAGACAACAACGAATTGATCCAAATATTCCTTGAATACTCGATTCATCATATCCATGAAAGCCGCAGGAGCATTAGTCAATCCGAAAGACATGACTAAGAATTCATAATGCCCGTCTTAGGAGTTCTAAAGCGGGTCTTTGGAATATCGTCGGATTCTAATCTTGATAGATGTTATCCGAATCGAAGATCGATCTTTGAAAAAAATTATTCCCTTTAATCTGGTCAAACAATTCATCAATACGAGGTAGAGGATACCTATTCTTGATGGTGACATGGTTCAATTCCGATAGTCAATACAAAAAGTCGCATACTCCGTCTTTCTTCTTTACGAATAAAAACAGAGCACCCCAAGGAGATGTACTAGGGCGAATGAAACCGATGTCCAACAATTCTGTAGTTGGACCTTTAACTCCTAAAGTTCAATAGGAGCCATTCGATATGGGGTTTTAGAAATGGGCTTTGTACGGGTTCAAGATCAATAAAGAATTCAACTTCACGTTCTAGGGTAGGCCAAGGAAGTTCTTGAAATACGTCGGAAAGTCAATAACAACAGAATATTATTCAAATTTGGCGTGTCTTTATTCAAATCCATAACATGGGCTAAGAAAGCTTGACATCCGTTTTTAATAAACGAATAGCTTTATGTTTAGATATGATGATGATTGATTTTAATGGTTTAGTTGCTTGAATTTGTACAACAGGTTGGTTAGGAATATGAAAACTAACAACCTTACGAAAATAATCAATTTTGGCATGATGAGTAGTTAATCAATCAATCCCTAAAATCACATCAAAAGCAAGTATCTTTAAAGAGATAAGGTCAATAGGTAATGTGATGGTGCCAACTTGAATCAAACAAGATTTATAAACAGTGGATGTGATGGAAGTTTCTCCTAACGGAGTTTCCATAGATAGGTCAAAGTCTAATTTCTCCGGAGTCAAGTTTAAACTTTGAGCACAAGCAGGAGAGATAAATGAATGGGTAGCACCGGTATCAAGTAAGGTATAAACTTCACAAGAATTTATAAATAGCTTGCCCGTGATCACCTCGTTTGGGTTCCTCGCATTTTGACCAGTCACAACAAACACTCTTCCAGGAACCGTTGACTTTGACTTTTCTAGGACAATCTTTTTGTTAGGTTTGTAATATTCAAGAACGCAATCAAATTGCATAAATAATGCGGAAACGTGTAAAATCAGAGTTTAAAAAAAATTTACAAACCATATACCCGGATCACCCTTTATGCACAATTATTAATTAAACGAAGAATAAGAAATTATGAAATCATACCCTTGTAGAAACGAGCTTCCTCAGGTACGAGTTCACCTCCTACTTCTCTGCGATCTCCTTGAATCCACCGGGTTTGGTTCCTTCCTTTGATTAATGTAAGCCACCCAAGTGTATGGCCTCTAGAGGTGATCCACCAAGGAATAATAATGATTCAAGAAGAAGGGATATTGGCTCAACCCTAGTTTTTCCTATCTCTATAGAAAAAGGGCGTACTCTCCAACAAATTGGAATTATGTCGTATCACATAATATCTGATATAAGACTCCACTTATAAAGATATCAAGTAACCCTATTAAAAATAAGGTATTATTTAATTAAACTCTTTTAATTAAATGGGCTCCCTAATCTTATTAGGGATAATTAATTAAACTCATTTAACTAATTTTCCCTCATAATCCTATTAGGAATAAATGAGAGTACTTATATTAAATTAATTCCTAAACTCTTTTAAAAATTAAAATAATAATAATTGTAATAATATTAATAAGACTCCTCTTATTAATTTATATTTAATATTTCTAAAATATTAAATAATAAATATTAAGCTATTTAATTTATTCTATCACCATAGATTAAATTAAATATACATAACATATTATTACGATTATGCCATTAACTTCTTAAATAATTATTCTTCCTTTTATGGTGTGACCCTTTAGGTTCTCCATATTAAACCGGTTGTGAATAAATCAATTAGAACAATTCTAATCTTATTTAAATAAATAAATTAATCAATTAATTTATTTAAATAAATAATATTTATTCTACAATAGGGATAAGCCTCCCTAACGATCAACGACTTTCCGGATAATATAGATTTCAACATTAATCATTAAAGAACCTTTGAGTAAATAGTTACCGTACAATTCAATCCTTCCACCATACAATGTCCCAATTAAATATAAGGCATGGAATTACCATCAAAGTCTTATTTTATTTAATTATATGTATTTCGATCCTTTAAATGCACAACTCAAATAATGCAAATTAGAAACTCCTTTCTAATTTCATTCTCGCTTTAACCAAGGACTCTTTGGGTTGTCATTTATCGAATCACATAGGACATTTCTCTTCTTTTATTAGAAGTGGTAGATTCTTTATTGATCATACATTATCTCCATGTACAACTTATTATACCCAAGCATACCCTTTGATATACCCTAAGGGTCTTAAGGAATAAGTCAAAGTATAACTCATCATACACAAGATACTATGATGATCTCAAGTCCAAGGATTACTTGTACTACTATCACTACTACGAGAATTCCTATTGACAAAAAGTAAAACTCCATTAGGTATTCCTTAGCGAGCCACGTTCAGTGAACTTATTCTCTAATAAGCACCTACATACTTGCTTTAGTGTCTTCACACAAATGATCATGAGATCAATCATCCTCATCCAATGAGCAAGCAACGTATGTACCAATCTATCCGGATTCACTAATCCCCAATTTAGTAATCCAATGATTGGGAACTATTTTAGTTTTAAGCTTTCTAAGAATTTAGATCTCATTAGAATGATCATCATCATTATTCTAAAAGCATTGCTTAAAACTATGGGTTTATCACATATTATAAAACAACATCATGTAGATAATTAAAAGCCTTTAATAAATTAATACTTTTTATTAATAAATGAATAAGATTGTTACAAGTATATGCTTTATCATCAAACATGATTGGTTTGTGTGCATACTACTTTCACTTTTGAGTCACCGTCCCCGCTGAACTAGTTTTTGCTACCGTACAATCTCGAGCGATATGTCCTTCCTTTCCACAATTATAGCATACCTTGAACTGTTGTGGGCAGTTTGAACTGATATGTCCCTCTTTCCCACATTTATAGCATATGACCGGGTGGTCGTTCTCCTCCCTTAGAACCGATTCTTCTGCCAAGACTTTATCGTCTTCACATAATCGTTGTTAAATCTCCTCTTTTAAAATCTCCTTCCGACTCGCTTCTTCTATTTTCATGGCCATGATTACCACAGGAGTGGTTACCATTTTGTCTGTCTTTTCTTTCTCCGCCGGTTATCGTTGTTTTGTTGACCGCTATCTCCTAGATGATCCTCGATTGTGGTCCTTGGTTGGTAGTACTCGTTATCTCGCTCTAATAATTGAGCCACATTTACAACATCCGAATAGAGAGAAAATTTATGAGAAATGAGATATTGTCGTATCTTAGGGTTTCAAACCTCTCGAAACATCCGCGTCATCGTTCCTCATTCTCCACCAAATGAGGTGCAAACTGGATAACTCTGCAAACTTTGCCTCGTCTTTGAGACACCGTCGTATTTGTTTTGTTCTAATATGATGAACTCCACTTCCTTCATATAGCGAACACTTTCGGAAAGTATTTGTCATTAAATAGTTTCAAACGCGTCTCTAAGACATCTTTGAAAAGCGGTTTGGATGTATACGCTTCACGAGACTCCACCAAGATGAATCCGCTCGCCACGGAACAACATAAAGGTGGCGAATGGAACCTTTGTTCCTCCGTGCATCCCAAGACATCGAATATCTTGGTAATTTACTTGACCCATGCTTCCCCGTGATCGGATCGGCTTTCCCTTAAATTCGTGGTCCCAACTCTTTGAACTGCTTGGCTATGACAACCCGTGAATTGCTATCATTTCCTCCTATATTTTGAACACGAGTCCCCTCGTGCGATTTTGCATGAACTGCAAAAAAGCTTCTAAACATCCCCTCGTTCATCATCTGCTTTCGGTGGTGTTGTTCACGGGAGGAACATTACCACCAACATTTCTGTTGCACGCTTCTCCTCGTTGGTGAGTACAGAGCGTCTCCACGGTCTCTCATTTCCATCATTAATATTCTCGGTTGACATTCTCAAATCATCATAAAAAACAAGGGTTAATTAAGGAAATCAATATATCACATAATATCCCTATATATCTTGACCAACTAACAAATAAGCTTAGGTAGGACACACTAGCGAAGGATTTACTCGTCTCTCCCCTCCTAGTTCTATTCCTCGATCTCCGCCAGAGATCATATCCTAAGCTCGATACCAACCGTGGCGTCCCCAAAATAGGTATACATCACCCATTCCGAGTTGTCAATACATGGTACGTGCGAACAACTACAACTTTATTATTACAACAAGAAAGCGTGAGTTTGAATACAAATATTATCTTCTAGACAATATCTATACTCAAATAAATCCTCATCACATTTATTGATACATTATTTTACAAAATGGTGAGGACTACTAAACAAATCTCTCTAGAAACTTCATTCTATACCCGACTTGTACTATTATATTCTCGCCTCCGAGAAGAAAAATGGAACAAAAAGGAAAAGGGTGAGCTCAACTAGCCCGAAGAAAGAATATTATGACTAAAATAATATACAACAAATTATCGTTAGTCTTTAACGAAAAAAAATCTAATAGAGTACAATAGACAACAAGTTTTAAATCAATATTCGCAATGGAAATAATAATTCATTAAAAGAGTTAAGTAGAGAATGCAAACTACTATCTTCTATGTATGAATTTAAAAGTTCATCGCCTATCTTTTATCCTGTAACATCAATCAATATATATACGGAATCAAATATTCATCTTTTGCACTACTGAACCAAAGATATTCATCGATTAATCATGTTCATCTAAACACTGCTCATCTTTTACACTACGGGCCAAAGATATTTATCAAAAATCATTCATCTTTGCACTACTGGGCAAAGATATTCAATAATATCATCATTTAAGACTGAGGATGATGAAAATATTTTTAAAGAAACGAATCCAGTGAAACAAAATGACAAGGATTAAGGATTAAGGATTAAGAATTCGTACTTTATTTTATCCATGTCCTAAAATACCTCAAAAATAATCATAGTGGTGTAAAATTCGAGAATGATCGAACATGGATAGAATCAAAGCTAGTATCCACAATAGATATTTTAGGCGAAAAGGAAAAATTTTATTTTTCGATGAATAGTCTTAGTATTGGTGAATAAAGTATATATATCGTAAATAGTCTTTGTATCGTGAATAGTAACTCAGACACACAAAAGTTCCAAATTTGATAAAAACTTCAGATCAATATTTTAGCATAATGATATTGAAGAAATAATATCATTACGAAAAAAAAAATATATCCCTTACCTCGAAAGATCAGTACTTCTAGCTGAAACACCGGATATAGGCTATGACTTGAACTTGCACCGTATATCAATACTCAAAATATGCTCAAAATACTCACAAAAATACGCTCGATAATATAGAGAGAGAAAACTTCAGTTTTTGGTGTGATTTTCAATTCTAACCTAAGCACCTTATTTATAGGAAAATGCTTAGAACACCAAAGTAGAAAATTTAATAAAATATAAATATATATATATATATCAAAATTCTTACGCCACTCTTGAAATCTGATTTCAGCTCAATAAGCACATGCCATCTTCTAGAAAAAGTAAGAAAAAACGTTTTTCTAATTTAAAATAATTTAAACTTCCAAAAATCAATTATTTCGGAGCTTCAAAACTTCAATAATTCACAATAAATAGCCCTTTTGTCAGAAAATTCGAAACTCGCGACTTTTTATAGGAAATTCAATTCTATACAACTTTACAGAAGAAAGTTTTTCCAAATTCCAAATGCAAAATTGACCGAAATCCACAAACGGGCAATTTTACAGTGCTATAATCAAATTTCGGTCCAAGAAATGGGGTCCACAAACACATAAAACATGCTTTAAATATTTTTGGTAACAAAAATACTCCTCCTCCACATATACTCATATATCCCACATTCATCGTAAAAATATCATCATTATTATATTATTAAAATATAATAATATATTTAAATAAATTATTTTATCAAAAAAGATAAAATTTTAATTTTCAACAATTATCACATTAAAATTTTCTCCATCTATATCCACATAAAATCAATATTTTCCTCATCACATGAATCAATAATTAATTATTCACAAATAATATTCAGAATCATGATATTGACAAACTGTGTAGTTCCTGTGAAGAGGGGGCTTTCGAATAAGAATTTCTCCTTCTTGGCGCACAATTAGGTGACCAAACCTCTCCTTAGATGCGAACTTTCTAGACATTACCAATAATGTTATCTAATAATATTATTCAGATATAATATGAATTATTGCTTCAATAATGAAAATACTTGTGTAATGACAATTATTGAAACAACAGAATATAAAATATCAATGCAACAATTATTAAATCAATAAAATAAAATAATTTGAATAAGAATTACAGTAACCATTATTGAGTAGTGCCTTCTTACGTAAAAATCAATAATTGGTGCAATACTGGTAAACTCGTGTGTTAACCACCAGAGTATTTTAACGATGATAATCTGATAACTACTACTGTTATTTTTTAAACAACTTATATTTGTCGTTTTCTTCATCCAATCGCTTTTAGTTATGGGGCCCATACATGGTTTATTTCCGTCATCATTACGAATATTCCCCGACGATCATTTAATATTCCACGACCAAACAAATATTCCCCGACAACAATGAATATTTTATAACCACTTGCTTATTTTGAAATATTTGCGTATTTTACCCATAACTATCCACATTAATCAAATCAACCCTTACTATTTCAAAATAATAAATAGAGAAAATTAAATTTCATTAATAACAAGTTGGGGTCTTACATCAATTCTTCATTAAGAGCATCTTTTAGATCATGATTTTGCTCTATTCCAGCCCTCAAATCCTTCTCGTATTATTGTACTTGATCAAAAGATTCCTGCACTATAGAGTCAACAACATTAGTAGAAAAAACAAAATCAATAATACCAAGATACCTTTTAGTCTCATATGTGGTGAACTGGACATGTGCCTCATCCAATTCCATAGTGAAGGTCCTATGGTATGTATCATGTAGTGTTTTTGTTGTTTGTAATGCTGTATCACCTATATCCTCTTTGTAAAGATCTGCAAAACTTATCCAATTGTTCTCCTCTTCCTCTTGTTCATCCTTTTCAGACTTTGAATAACTGATTTCTTCTTCAAATTTAGTAGTAGCCTCAAGAACTTCCAACTGGTTTCCACTAGTGAACTCCTCATCATCTTTAAGTTTTTGTTCCTTATTCGTCATTTCTTCTAGGAATTTTTCATTAGACTCTGTATACCACGTTGATTTCTTTCCAACTTTCCAATTCCTTGTTAAAATTTGGGGAAAAGGTAGTTTCGATTCATAAGCTGAAAGAGGTGGAAATTTGTGCTTGAGTACATCACTGTTGTCTGTTTCACTATTGTCGGACTTGCTTTGTATTGACTTTCCTTACTATTGATCCTCTGCATCACATCTCAATATTATGGCACTTACATTTTCAACAGTTTGAGAAAGTGACCTTCCTACTGTGGTTGCAAGCTGACCAACTTGGTCCCTCAAATCTTGAACAGAAGTTCTTGTCTGACTCATGAACTGTTGTGTTTGGATCATGAATGCCTTGAACATATCCTCCATAGATGTCCCAGAATTGACATGTACAGAGAGTGATTTATTTTATATTTATTCTATTATTTTGATAGAAAATAAAGATTGAGGATTTTTTGAAAATTGTTTTGAAACTAAGAAAATAAGAATTAATGATAAAGTTAACCAAAAATGTAAAAACTTCAGTTCTGCAGTTCAGTTTCACCAAGTACAACAATCAATTAATCAAGTTATTATTATTTTCCCTTCAATGAAACTATTAGCCCTAGATAACAATAAGCTCTGCTATCCGAAATTCTCCTTAGATTATCACTGTATGAAACAAGCTCTCCACCAGATTCTAACTAGCATACAACCTAGAATAAGCTCTCTAGATTTAATATGATAGAAACATCAAGAAATAGAGAATTAGGCTAATCCAAGTAACAAACACATAAGCTCGATTTGTTTAACCTATTTTCTAATAATCTTAGCAATACACAAAAGCTTGTCCACAATTAGTATTACCAAGTTGCTACTTGTAATGAAGAAAGATATCAATTACACGTAATACCAATCTTAATTTAGCAGATGATAATGATCAAATTAACTCAATTGGCCATATTAAATCAATTAGATCAATTAGCATGCAATCAATGAAAGCAGATTATCAGAAGAAATTTCACACAAGAAGGAATAAATAATAATACTCAATTAATCAATTACTTGTAACAAGGATTCACCTCCCTTTAGAACTGAATATAAAGAACTAGCCTGACATGCTCTTGAGTCTGCACTCCAATAGATGATAGTTGATAGTTGAATCCTAAAGCCCTGACTCTCATCCTCTATTTATAGTGCTAGACAAAGTCCTAAATCTTATAGAGAGTAAAAATTCAAATCCTAAAAGGAATTACAAATCATAACTAGTTTTCATAAATAAATAGAATTCAATTTGGAAATAAATATTAGTCTAAAGGAAATCCAAAAGCTAATAGAAATATCAATCCAATTCCATGTAGAAATCTGCCAAATTCTTCTTTTAGAAACTTTCCAAAAATCTAAGATTTCCAAGATTTTCCATATTTCCCGCAGAAATACGCCCCTATTTTCTGTTGTGACGTCCTTTGGTAAAACAAGCATAACTTTTGATCCAGGAAACGTTATGGGGCCTGCTACCTATCAAAACGAAGATATCGACGAGATCTACAACTTTCTTTCTATGAGAATTAACAGATTCAGAATGAATCAATGTCGAAATCAGGCTCCAAGTGATTGTTGTGAAAATTGCAACTTCCAAACTTCGAGGTTCAATGTCCGTTTAGTAAAAAGATCATAACTTTTTCTTATGAACTCCGATCGGGACGATTAAAGATGTTCCAGAATTTAAGAAAAAGCTCTACAATAAAATCCAAGTCCAAAGCCAAGACCATGCATCCAAGTAATGCTAAACACCCTGCAATTTTCTATTTTTTCTCATTTTAACTCCAATTCATCCTGAAATCAGTAAACACCTTAATAAGCTCATATACACATGAAACAAACAATAAAACTAAACATAAAGGAATCAAAATAAATGAATAATATGCACTCATCAGTAATATAACATGAGATGTTATATTGTTGTCTTAATTTAATAATTTAAAATGGTATATTAAATTATTAAATAAAATTATAATAAAATTATAATTTTGTAATATTTATTTAAGTGGAGTATTTATTTAAAATATAGTATGTATAATTATTTTATTTGATTAATGTTGGATATGGAAATCCAAATAAGTCATATGTGGTTATAAATTATAAACTAAATGGTTTATTAAAATAAAATTAAAGTAGTTTAATTTAGTTTTGACCAAACAAGGCTTAAATATATTAAGTCTTTATTTTAAAGACTTTTGCCAAACAAAGCTTTATGACTTTTGGATTTTTAAATTTGTAAATAATATAAATAAATTAAATTAAATTAATTAAATAATAAATATAATATATTTATAATCTAAGCGTTATATCTATAAGCGGTATTCTAATAACTAGGCGTATTAAGGTTATCGAGTTTTTTTTTTATCTATACGCTTAAGTGAGTATTAGTTTCTGAGAATTGTCTTTTGGCCTAAGAAGAAAAAAGTCAGAGAGAATTTGAGAGAGAGGTTGTGAGAATTGTCAAGGAACTTCAGTGTTTAGCAAGAATTAACAAGCCAATTGAAGGTATTTTGTCTAACCTTTGTATTATATATATATATATATATATATGAAATTACGGAAAAACTTTCTTATGTTCTGTGAAATAAAATTGTGGAATTGTGGATATATATAGTTGGTAATTGTGATGATACACGTTTATGATGCTAGAGTTTATGTTTAGATAGGAAATTGTATGCGTATTACAGTTAAGAGGAAGAAAATAATGTCAGTGTTTATATTTTTTTCCATATGGCTTGTGAAAAGTACCAATTTTGATTATCAATTCGTATGATAAACTGCAAATTGAAGCTTGTTTATGCTACTTCATTAAGAAACGAAGATAGCGTAGTTTGAACGAAGTGATTCGGTGTAAAATTGAGATTACAGTGATGAATTTTGTAAAGGATGTGAAAAATAGAGTTTTATATGAAAATGAGAAATCTGAGAAATTAATCTAGTTTAAGTTGTTGTTAAATTGTTCTATGGTGATATATATGTGAGGACACATGTTTGTAATAGATATTGTCATTTATTTATGTTAATTTCACTATTTGGTGGGTGAAATTTGTGTTAGTTGGGCTAAATTAACTACTATTCATGCTTAGTTTCCTTCCTCATCAATACGTTGCATAAGCAATTTCTTGTGATAAAGGCAAAAATGGCGTTGTTCTACTGTGGGTCCCAACTTATGTATGGCGCAATTAATTTGCCATACACCGATCTGAGGCGATGACTTCTCTACGATGCAAACACAGGATAGCGACACTATAACTTGGTCTAATGATGTGTTAACTTAATAAACATGGAATATGGAAGTTAAAACAGAACCATGTTATGTCATTGATAATTTCAAGGTTGAAAATGATTAGTATGTAATGAAATTGGCATATTAGACTTAGTGAGCATGATGATTAGTAAATATGTATTATGAAGGTTAACACTTGGAATTTCTGATATTGATGTAGTAGCATAAGACTTGTACTAAATTAATAAGTTTAGCTATAAATGAGTGTTATTTTTGAAATGGATGTTAACATGCCTAATAGATATTGTGATTGCACTAAAATGTGTAGGATATTGGAGTACATGAGTTGTAATTGTATAGCTTACGCAAGAGGCAAGTTCCCTAACCTTTCTGCTACTTTATTATTGATGAAGTTACTTTTCAACATTACGTTATACTTATGCAAATTCTCTATCTCTAATCTCTTGTTTAACGATTTATTGTCATGCAAGTTCTTTAACTCTCATTTATTGTTGAGCAAGTTAGTTAATCTTTGTTTCTTTATTACCTTAGTTATTCAAAGTCTGTAATTTTATTGTAAGAACTGTGTTTATTCAGCTACTAATAACTGTTGTTTGATTTTTGTTCTTCAATATCATTGTACTATCTTACATTATTGTACCGAACTCTAAGTTGTTTAGCGATTCTTTACCAATTCAACTAATCTTTAGTTAATGAATATTCTAAACTCTAAATTACCCTTGAAGTCAACCCAAACCAAACTTCCTTTGGTTTATTTATGTACTCACACACCTTTGAAAGCATGTTGTCAATGATAACATTTGTTCAACTTAGAAATTATTAATACTCTAGCTCTTATTGATTCATCGATATACCTTGTTCATGAGAACATTCTAATCAAACCCTTGAATAGTTATTGATTCCTATCTGATTCAACCAGTACTTGGTTGATGAGCGTTCTAAAAATCTAGACTTCCTTTGAAGCTAATTCCCAACCAAACTTCCTTTGGTTCGGAACCTGATAATCTAAGATAAGATGAACAACCCTATATTAGGGGATTATTTTAGAGCTACGCAATAGTGTTAAAATGTTTGCGCAATACATATTACAAAGGGCTGATCACATGGAGTACGGAATGATGGTTCGTATAGTCGTTTAGACTATTAAAGGTTACAGTAGAAACACCTGTGAACCTAGGATATAGATGATGATTATAGTCTTTTAGATTGTTAAAGGTTAAAGTAGAAATACTTGAAAACCTAGAATAGAGTTCGTGGTCTTGTGACCCTCATTGTATTCTTTGATGTTGTTATCTATTGTTAACTTAAACGTTCATTATTCCTTTGAACTCATAACTGTTGAATTAAAGTTTATTGTTCCGGTAAGAATACTTTACCATTGAAAGCTCAGTTAATTGACATTCATAAAACATTATTGTATATTATCCTTCTTGTGGGCAATTGTTTGCTCACTTTTGCACAAAATAATGTAGATGAAGTTAAGAAGTTTGAAGAGCTTTCTACAAGTAAGGGCAAGAACAAAGTTCTTGATTAGACGACAACGTTTAATTTATATTTTATTTATGAAGCTTATGTAATAAATTTATTTATGATCATGTTTTAATTTTCCGCTGATGATTGTAATAAAGGTTAGATGACCTGGGATTTATTTTAATTGATGTAACCCTTTAATGGGAGATTGATTGTTTAAGCTTTTGAGTTTGATTATATCCTTTGTTTATGGGTAGGTAGTTATGATTTAATTGGACAGTGAACACCAAATCTGTGGGAATGAAGTGTCCAGATTTGGGGGTGTCAGAAGTTGGTATCAAAGCTTTAGGTTATGAACCTTAGGTAGGGAAACCTTAGGCTATAACCTTCTAGGAGATCGAAAACATAGAGGTGATAAACTCTTATCGAGTTCTAAGGAATGAATTAAGAAAATTTATTGAAGATAAAATGATAAAATACTTTATGTGTTTATGTGTTAGTGACTTATGTGCTCGCAAGTACTTAGGAGTAACAAGTATTATACACATTAAGTTGTGGGTTGTTAAAACTTTGTTGTCAGAATGACTGATGAAGAAAGATAGGGATTAGGATCCCTGAGAAGTTCCTACAGTCTAAGTATGGTTTGTATAAGGAAAGTCATACCTGCTGATTTTTGTTGTAGACCTTGGGTATAGGCTTGAGTTTGAACGAGAGGATAAATTTGGGGTGTGTAATACAGGAAATTTCCAGCATATTATTAAATAAATATATTAATGAAATAAATATTTATTTGAATATGAACAATTTAAGTATTATGAAATGAGATAACTCAATCATATTAATAAATGAATAATTGAGAATACGTGGAGTTTGTGGTAAACTCGTTGAAAGCCTTGTGTGGCATGGTGATGGAAATTCAAATAGTAATGATAAGCGGCGAAGAAATTATGAGATGAACAATTAAGTAATATTAATTGTTAAGTGTTGTTGTAGTATATTTATGGATTTTTAATTGATATTAATAAGGTCGGTTAATATGTGATTATTAATTATTATTTAATTGATAATGGTTGTGGTGGAATATTGATTTCTTGGCAATTATTAATAATAGGTGATTAATATATGGATAAGTAATGATTATGGAAAACCCATAAATGGGTGAATTAATTAATATTGATGTTAATTAATTAAGGAAATGCATGATTAATTTATTTAACATAAGTGAGTAAGTTAGTAATATAATAATATTATATTGATAGTTATGTGCATGTGAACAATAATACAAAATAACTATATAGTGTAGTGTGACATTTATGTGGCTATATATATTAAGTCTTATAAAACTATATTGTTTGGGCATTGTGACTATATATATATTGGAACTATATGGTATAAATATATCATGAAATGTGTAGGTAACAATATATGAAGGTGAGTAGACATTTAAAATATAATTTTATGAAAGGTAGGAATAATTATGGAAATGTACATAATAATATCATATTGCATTATTTTATTGCTTATATTTACTATATTGATGGATTATATGATGTAAGTGTATAATAATATCCTAAAATCCTAATATATTGTAACGATTGTACATTAAAATTTCATTATGGGGATTTAAATAGACCAAACTAAGTCTAGATAACTAGATTCTTCCCAAGTTCTCTCCTTTTTTCCCAAATTGAAAGTCACCAAGTACATGAATAGTAAGGCTAAGTTTGATTTCATATCTTCTTCCACAAGGCTAAATCCTAGATGATCATGGCTAGCTAGGTGGTTGGTATGGAGTGGTTGAACCACCCTCCTTGAACCATTGTTTCATTGCATTACACCATGAGCTCAAGTTTTGTGTAACACCAATACCGGTCCAAAACTCTTATAAAAAGAAACACTTCCATGTTCATCGATTGATGTTTTTGAAATTGTGCGAGATTTTGCTAAGTAAGAGTTGAGAAGCATACAAGCATTCTTAGAGTTTAAGAGTTCAAGTAATAGCAAGTTCTTTCACATTACAAAGGTATAATTCCATTCTTTGCTTTCCATTTTCGTTTACATTAAAAGGAGTTCATAAGTGTTGAAATTCAAATTCTTGAATTCATGGAATTGTATGTTAATGAGGTTGGGTAATGTCCATATAGATGTTATATGGTCATATAAGCTTGTTGCAATTGGTTTATAAGTGTTTAAAACCCATTTGGTGAATAAATTTTGGGATTTGGCTAGTCGATTCTTAAAGCGGTATTACTGCGCTTTGAACGAGAACGCAGTGCAGATTGCATACATTTTTGTATTGAGCCTGCAGCAATTATCTTGGCCGATTTCTTAAACTTCGAGTTGAACAATTTGTTTTCAAATCTGATCATGAGTAGCTAGTTGTTTTGACTTAAGCTAACATGTGAACATGTGTATGATGTATATTTGGATATGTTGACCTAATGTGAGCATGTTTTCATAGACTTGCATGATTAATGGAGACATATGGTTTAAATGGAGATTTGAACCTTAAGTTTTGAAAACCAACTATGTTAAAGATCATGTTCTACAAATTGTGAACCTAGTGAGCTATCATGATGATTTTGCATATAGATGAGCATGTGTAGTGTACATAGTCCTCTGAGCATGATAAAACTTATTAAGCCTTATGTTAGAAATGTTTTCAAGGAAAGACTTAGCCTAGTATGCTAACTTGTATGATTTCTACATGTGGTATATTCTGACTTTGCAAAGCATGTTAATGTGACTTAGACATGCATGAATAAACCTTTAGCTTATGCTTAAGTGATTAGCAAAGAAGCATGAACATGTTGTTATATACTTTACAAATGAAAATATGACCTTTGAATAGAATATTATCATGTTACCTTGAGGACTAGAATCGACATTTGTGATCATATTTAATGACTCTCTTAGACTAACTCATGTAGTGTAACCATGGATATACTATGCTTGTATGTTATATTTCAAGAAAAGCACGAACAAAGCATATTTTCAACTAAAGCGGTGATTAGTTTCACGTATGTGTTACGAATACACACAAGCATGTATAATATGAGTGTTGTAACTAACTTGTATGATTTAGAAAGCAAGCATATAGACTTTGTGGTTTCATGACCTTGAATGACCTTAATTTGTTGAAATGATCAAACTTAGAACCATGATATACAAGAAAGGGCCTAGATTGATCTAAGAAGCATGTGAAAGCCTTTAACATGTCAAAATACATTAAGTATGAGTGTGCGTTCGAGACCGGATAGAACCCACAAGGCAGCAGCTGAGTCTTGGCGAGGTCGGGGGGACTGGCATGATTGCTTGCCGGTCTAAAACCTAACCATGGCATTGACTGCGCCGATCTGGAATCCCAGAAAATGAATTCTGATCTTTTGGACAGTAACTTACATGATACTTATGATGCTAAATGTGATCTAAAACCTACTGATGTACATATATATGTGTGATGCTTAGTTGATAAGTCGGTGTTGCATTGAAATGAAAAGTCCATGAGTAGAGGAGGTCCTAACCTTGAGCATTCTTGATTTGTTTATAAAATGACTAAGTGTTTGGTTCATGATTACTTATAAAAGCGATTTTGTACCATATATGGCATACTTGTATCGTGTCAAAGCTTGATTAAAGGCGTGTGTTAGCTAATTAACATCTTGAACATATAATGCGTTATAAATAGGATTGAAAGTGTTGATTTATTAACATAGATAAACTACGCTTAAGGCAAGTTCCCTAAACTTACTCTAATTATTATTGAGCAAGTTTCCTTGAACCTTACTTTTATTGAGCAAGTATCTAAACCCTATTATTATTGTTGTGCAATATCATTGCATTATTATTAAACCCGATCTGGTAAGCTTATCCTTTTGAATACAAGTTAGATTACTTTGTTAAACCCTTGTGAAAGCTATTATTCATATTGAAATTGGTATTGTCCTTGAATATTGTGAAAGATTCGATGCCATTTGATTCGGCCAGACTATATGCATGTTTATAAAAAAGCTGTCCAAACCAATTGATTGATGCGAAAATCTTGAAAAGCGAGTTGACAACCCTTTTGGTAAGGGGTGTATGTTGTTGGAAACCCCAACACATGAATAAATATTATTGTGGTGTTATGCATAACGTAAAGTATTGTGGTGATCATCTATAGTACTTGATATTTTTGGTTATCGGTTTAATATTGGTAACTCTAGTGGAAGTTCCATAGTCCTTAGTATTTTCTTTATATAAATTGCTTATCCGATTGGATACATTTGTTAGCCATTGAATTCATATATATATCATTGATTTATATTGAATTGTTATATCCTTATTCATGATGTTATTACGACACTTTGAACTATCCTAGAAATAACCCTTGATATTTCAAACCTTGTGATATTATATCCTACACCCTTGTTGTATATTACTTGTTTGGGCAATTTGTGCTCATCCTTGCTTATTTAAAACCTTTTAGTTAAGGAAGAACAGGAGGTGTCTCTGGAGCGAGACAAAGGGGCAAGGC
This sequence comes from Panax quinquefolius, assembly GCA_020205615.1. NCBI lineage: Eukaryota > Viridiplantae > Streptophyta > Magnoliopsida > Apiales > Araliaceae > Panax > Panax quinquefolius. The sequence goes on from CM035153.1 coordinate 91,388,045, forward strand.
AAGGCTCTTAAACTAAAACTTGTCCTTTTTATGTTTAAAAAAAGCTATTATGTTATGTTAAAATTATTTTGTGGACTATGTTTAAACTTAAGTAGGATTATGTAATAAGTCTTTATTAGATATTATTATGTAATCTATTAAAATCTTTGTAGGTTCTGAGACTTGGGGAATAATTATAATAAATCATTGTATATTATTCTAAAATAGATTTTTTGTTTGTGTATGCGTTATTTTAGTTATTATGGTTTTACCATGAGAGCGTGATGAACCGAATTGAGTGACCAAGTGGAGGTCCAAATTTGGGGGCGTCACGAGTTGGTATCAAAGCCTTAGTTATAAACCTTAGGAGCGAGTGTGTCCTTAGATTATAACTTAAGGGAACTTAGAAGTTAGGAAGGAGATAAAACTCATGTAGAGTTTTCCTTGAGAGACTTAGTGTGTTATGAAATGTAACTTCATTCTATCTGATGAACTTATGTTTATTTAACATTCTAATGGAGTTGTTGTTTGTGTTGTTTTATGTTGGTGATTGTAGGATGGTGACATGGGAGGACCTAGCCAGAGTAGTAGAGGAGGAGCCACGCGTGATATCCACGTAGTATTTGAGACACCCTTGATAATGAGAACCTATTTGATGTAGCCCTTTTTGATGATGATGATGAGGAAGAGGTGGAGTCGACCACGAGGAGGAGCCTTTGGAGGAGGAGCAGGAGCACATGGAGGACTCAAGCGAGGCTACTGCTTTGAGGATCGGTGTTAGGAGAGTATGAGGAGCGGATATTGGAGTTGGGATGTAGAGTAGAGGAGCTTGAGGCGAGGCTAGGGAGAGGGAGTCTGCGTTCCAAAAGTTGAGGGACGAGGACCATCGAGAGGCAACTAGTGATCACGGGAGATGGAAGTGGAGATTGCTCACCGTAAGGAAGCGAGGATCTAGATGGGAGCTTTGTTTCACCGAGAAGGCGGTGGCAGGAATGTTGAGGTGGCGGAAAAGCTGGAGGAATTAGAATAGAAGGTGTTGAGTGAGAGGCGGAGAAGGAGGCTCTCGAACTCGATTAGAAATGGAGGTGATGGATAGGATTCACTTGAGGAGAAGTGGGAGGAAGCCAATGATAGGGCGGATGACTAGAGGATGAGGTGCGGTGCAAGAGGGAGGAAGATGAACAAGATGGGCTATGCTCTTACATACGGCCATGGAGAGATTGATAGATGGGGTACATCATTACCCGGTGAAGCGAAGATAGACTTGACATACCATAAGCCGAGAACATGGTGGTGCACATCACACGAAAGGAATATCAGGCTGTCGTTGAGCGTGGGATGTTAGATTGAGTATAGAGGATGAAGACCCGATAGTGTAGTAGTTTTATTTATGTGTTATTAATATGTTGTTGTAATCTCGGTCTTTTGTGTAAGATGTGAGATAGTGGTAAACCCCAAATTTTTTAAAAGTATTAGAGGGTAGTAGTAAGATAGTATGTCCTTGTCTTTTGTGATATTAGGGGATATGTGTTATCATTTATAGCGGTATGCTAGAAAAGAACATGTAATGTAACCCTTTGGCATATGAATATAAATGATCTTATTTGAATGTGTTATAAACTTGTAGTTCTTTTCTATTGAGAAATGTCTAAGTATTATAACTAGATAATAAAATGAAAATTTTGATGATGCGAAAATGCATGACGTAGAATAACTATCCCGGAAAATCGAGTTAATGATGAGAGAGGTCTGTAGATCCGATCTGAGAGACTAGGTAGATTTATTGGGAGAAGCTCTGAGGGAAAAAGCGAACCCGTACCACCCGTTCCCCAAGTTGTCCCAATAACGACCTTTAAAGATTTTAAAAGTGTAGGACCCCCGAGTTCAGCGGAACCATTGACCCGATAGTTCTGAAACACGGATCGAGGAGATCGAGAAGGCCTTCACTATAGCTCGTGTGGGTGAAGACCGAAAGATGATATTTGCCACATATATGATGAGGGCGAAGCGAACTATTGGTGGGAAACTAATCGGCGAGAGAGCGGGGAAGGAATGATAACATGGGAGCGGTTTACTGACGTTGTTTTTGAGAACTATTTTCAAAAAGTATGAAGAGTAGGATGGAAGTAAAATTCCTAGAATTAAAACAAGGTGATATGGCGGTGGCGCGATCTGTGACTAAGTTCAATGAACTAAGCGCGTTTATGAAACACCAAGTTGTGGATGAGGAGAGGAAAGGCGAGACATTTTGAACAAGGGTTAAAACCGTGGTTGTACAATAAGGTATCGGTCTTCAGTTGATTCCTTTACGACATTGTTGGAGAAGGCAATCATTGCGGAAGGTGGCGGTGAGGCCTTAAGTTTGTATCATAAGGAGAAGAAGAATAAAACGCTTTGTAGTGAGCATCGTGGAGGAAGCGGCGGTGGAGGAGTAACTCGGAAAAGGAAATGGGAAAACAACAACAACAAAAAAATAACAATCAAGGTGGGAATCACCAAGGAAACTTCAAGAAGAGGACCCAAAGCTTGCAACAAATGTGGAAGAAGTCATCGGGGAGAATCTTTGGAAGAGGAAGAACACTTGCTATAATTGCGACCAAGAGGGGCACATATCATGCTAATACCGCCTAAAAGAAGAAAATCGAGAGGATGTTTTGCTTGTGGATCAATGAGCACCCGGATAAAGGAATGCTCAAGAAAGGAAGCGGTGGAGTGGCGGAAGCGAGGAGGAGGAAGTAAGTTGATGATTGGTGGACTGCACACAACCCAACCGATCGACCGCTCGAACCTTTAACATGACCAAATCCAAGACACCATAGTAGTTACAAAGGGCGTGGTGTCGAGGTATATAATCCCAATCAATAATATAAATGCTTATGTATTATTTGATTAGGGTGCCACTGTTAGTTTATATCTCGAAGAATTTGCTAATAAACTTAGTACACCCCAGAAGCGTTTAGAAGATCCTTTGAACATAGAAGTTGCGAATAAGGAAATAATCCTATAGAATACGTTTATCAAAATTGTCGCGCAAACATTAGAGGACATGATCGGCGTAGACTTGATTCTATTAGACTAGGAGAATTTGGCGTGATATTGGGGATGGATTGGTTATATAACCATGCAATGATAATTGATTGTCGAGAACAAATGTGTGAACCTTGGACTCGGGTAAGTCTAAGGTAGTGTTTTATGGTAGCTCATCGCTTAAGCAATCGTGTTGCGTTCACGATGATCTGAGCCAAAAATTGTTAAAGAAAGGATGTGTAGGTTATTTAGCTTACGTTGTGGATACTCGGAAAAAGGGTAGTAGATTAATGATTTACCCGTAGTAGTGAGTGAATTTGGGATGTGTTTTAGGACGATCTTCTGGCCTCCTTGAAGACGAGAGAAATCGAATTAAGTAATAGATTTAGCACCGAGCGACACACCAATTTGAAAGCTCCATATCGTATGGCGCCGGTAGAAATGAAGGAATTGATGATACAACTTCAAGAGTTATTGGATAAAGGTTACATTCGAAAAGTGTGTGTCTCCTTGGGGAGCACCGGTGTTATTAAATGTGAAGAAAAAGGGCGGATCGATGAGGCTCTGTATATCGATTATCGCGAATTAAATAGAGTAACGATCAAAACAGATATCCATTCTGAGGGATAGATGACTTATTTGATCAACTAAAGGAGCGAAATGTTTCTCGAAGATCGACCTGCGGACGGGATATCACCAACTAAAAGTGCGGGATGAGGACATACCAAAGACTGTGTTTAGAACCCGTTATGGACATTACAAGTTTTTGGTAATGTCATTTCGGTTTAACTAATGCTCTCAGCAGCATTCATGGACTTGATGAATCGAGTTTTCAAGCCATACTTGGATAAATTCATGGTAGTTTTTATTGACGATATTTTGATCTACTCGAAGATGGAGGAAGAACACGCCGAACACCTGAAGATTGTTTTGGAAGCACTACGGAAAGGAGAAGATGTATGCAAAATTTTCTAAGTGCAATTTTGGATGAAGAAGGTTCAATTCTTAGGCCACGTGGTGGATGAGAATGGAATCTCGATGAACCCCCGAAAGGTCGAAGCAGTGAGTAATTGGGAACAACCAAGAACTCCGACGGAGGTGAGAAGTTTCTTAGGGTTAGCTGGGTACTAATCAAATATTCATCCAAGATTTTTCTAAGATAGCAACCCGTTGACTAATTTGACGAGGAAGATGGTGAAATTTGTATGGACCAACAAATGTGAAGAGAGTTTTCAAGAGTTGAAGAAGAGATTGAAGCGGCGCTGTATTATCATTACCGGATGATACGGGAGGATTTGTGGTGTCTGATGATGCGTCGCGTAGAGGACTTGGTTGTGTGCTTATGCAACACGACAAGGTTATTGCGTATGCATCCACGACAATTAAAGGATTACGAAAAATGATACCTACTACTCATGACCTAGAGTTAGCGGTAGTAGTTTTTGCGTTAAAGATATGGAGACATTATTTATGCGGAGAAAAATGTGAGATATACGAACCACAAAAAGTCTAAAATATATCTTCACGAAGAAGGAGTTGAACATCGTCGGGAGGAGGTGGTTAGAATTAATCAAAGATTATGACTGTGAAATTCTTTATCACCGGGGAAGGCAACGTGAGTTCTTAAATGCTCTGACGAGAAAAGGAAGGAGAAATTGTTTCATTGACAACTCGGGAGGAGTTAATAAGAGATATGGAGAAATTGGAAATAGAAGTGAGGGGACAGAGAGGTCTGCGAAAAAGTTATTTGTAATAGAAGCTTGTCAGACATTGTTGGATAGAGTAAAGGAAGCCCGGAGAAAGATGGAGAGTGTGAGAAAAATCGGAAGAAGGATCGTGGAAAAAGAGGAAGAAAAATTTTGAATAGATAAAGATGGTATCTTAAGATTGAAGGAGAGTATGGATGCAGGTGGTGGTAGAGATAAGAGAGAGATTTTACGAGGCTCATAATCTGACGTATTCCATTCATCAAGGGAGGCACGAAGATGTCTGGGGACTTGAAGCAACATTTTGGTGGCCAAATCTGAAATGGGAAATTGCGAATCGTTAGTAGATGTCTTACGTCAGCGTGTAAAAGCGAGCATCGGCGACCAAGTGGTTTACTACAACCATTGGAAATACCAGTGGAAATGGGAGCATATTACGATGGATTTTGTGGTAGGACTTCCGGTCACACGAAAAGGTTTGGATGCCATTTGGGTCATCGTGGATCGACTTACGAAGACGCACATTTTCTACCTATCGAGATCCGCTACTGTTTAAATCAATTAAGAGAGTCTATACGTAAAGGAAATTGTTTCACGACATGGAGTCTGGGGTGTCGATTGTTTACGATTGAGACCCGCGTTTCACGTCAAAATTGGAAAAAGCTTGCAAGAGAGGATGGGAACACGGTTGAGATTGAGTCTTGCTTATCATCCTCGAACGAGAATGGACAAAGTGAAGCGAACAATACAAACGCTAGAGGACATGCTTAGGACTGCGTGATGGACTTTAAGGAAAATTGGGACGACCACTTACCTTAGTCGAATTTGCGTATAATAATAGTTACCATGCGAGTATCGACATGCCACCGTATGAAACTCTTTACGGAAGGAAGTGCGAGCGCCTTTATGTTGGGATGAAGTCGGAGAATGCGGAAATACTCGGGCGAGAGTTAGTACAACAAACTGCGGATGTGGTGAAAGTGATAAGGGCTAGACTTATAGCAGCTCAAGATCGCTAGAAGAAATATGCAGACTTGCATTGGCAAGGCCAGAGACTTTGAAGTCGACGGTTTTGTATTCTTGAAGGTATCTCCATGGAAGGGAAAAATCCGTTTGACGAAAGGAAAAGCGAGTCCAAGATTCATAGGACCAGATTCGAGATACTACAAGCGAGTGGGTGAAGTAGCGTACAAAGTTGCACTACCACACTAAGTTGGAGCACATCCATAACGTGTTTCACATATATCCGTGTTTACGTCCGTACAAAGCTCGACTACAAACACGTGATTTCTTATGAACCCATTCAAGTGGAGAAGAACTTAGCGTCTGAAGAAATTCTGTCCAAATTCTAGATAGGAAAGAGCAAACCTTAAGGAATAAAGTTATTTCTTACGTAAAAAAGTACTTTAGGCGTAACCACGATGTCGAGGAGGCAACGTGGGAGTTAGAAGATAGGATGATGAGGATTATCCCCATCTGTTTGTGTAACCTTGTAGCAATTAGGGATGGAATTTTTATAAGGGGGGAGGATGTAATACAGAATTTCCGCATATTATTAAATAAATATATTAATGAAAATAAATATTTATTTGAATATGAACAATTTAATGTTATGAAATGAGATAACTCAATTATATTAAATAAATGAATAATTGAGAATACGTGGGTTTGTGGTAAACTTCGTTGAAAGCCTTGTGTGGGCATGGTGATGGAAATTGAAATAGTAATGATAAGCGTGAAAAAATTATGAGATGAAGCAATTAAGTAATATTAATTGTTAAGTGTTGTTGTAGTATATTTATGGATTTTTAATTGATATTAATAAGGTCGGTTAATATGTGATTATTAATTATTTATTTAATTGATAATGGTTGTGGTGGAATATTGATTTCTTGGCAATTATTAATAATAGGTGATTATTATATAGATAAGTAATGATTATGGAAAAAAACCCATAAATGGGTGGATTAATTAATATTGATGTTAATTAATTAAGGAAGTGCATGATTAATTTATTTAACATAAGTAAGTAAGTTAGTAATATAATAATATTATATTGATAGTTATATGCATGTGAACAATAATACAAAAATAACTATATGTGTAGTGTAGTGTGACATTTATGTGGCTATATATATTAAGTCTTATAAAACTATATTGTTTGGGCATTGTGAATTAAATATATTGAAACTATATGTTATAAATATATTATGAAATGTGTATGTAACAATATGAAGGTGAGTAGACATTTAAAATATAATATTTATGAATGGTAAAATAAAAGCTACTTGATTGACAATAATATCAATTATGTGCATTATTATATATATTATATTTTCATATTCTTATCTAATATGAAACCTTAATTATTAAGTATGATATTTAATCCTAAAATCCTAATATGGTTGAGATTGTACATTAAAATATAACATAATGGGAGTTTAAATAGACCAAACTAAGTCTACAAGAATGCTAGATTCTTTGAGTTCTCTCCTTTTGATAGTCCCAAATACTCTCATTTCCCATTCACATGCATGAGCATGGTGAGTTTGATTTCATGTTTTCTTCCACATTTTCTTCCAAGATGATCATGGCTAGCTCAGGGGGTTGGTATGGAGATGAAATCCACCAACTCCTTACCAACTCCTTGTTTCATGCACATCCATTAACCCATGAGTTTAATTTTTGTGTAACACCAATACCATGGTCAAAACTCTTCTATAAAATGGATACTTGTTCATTCATTGATGTTTGCTTGAAATTTGTCGAGATAATTTGCTAAGTGAGAGTGGGAGAGCATACAAGCATTCTTAGAGTTTAGAGAGTTCAAGTTGGAGCAAGTTCTTTCACATTACAAAGGTATAATTCCATTCTTTGCTTTCCATTTTCATTTTATAAAAATGGAGTTTTAAGTCTTGAAATTCAAATTCTTGAATTCATGGAATTGTATGTTAATGAGGTTGGGTAATGTCCATATAGATGTTATATGATCATATAAGCTTTTATTGCAATTGGTTTATAAGTGTTTAAAACCCATTTGGTGAATAAATTTTGGGATTTGGCTAGTCGATTCTTAAAGCGGTTTATTCTGCGCTGAACCGAACCTGCGTTACTGCGCCATACATTATTTATGTGATTTGTACATAGTAATTATTTCAGCAGTTCTTGAACTTCAGTTGAGCAATCTATTTTCAAATCTGGTCATGTGTAGCTAGTTGTTTTGACTTAAGCTAACATGTGAACATGTGTATGATGTATATTAGGATATGTTGACCTAATGTGAGCATATTTTCATAGACTTGTATGATTAATGGAGACATATGGTTTAAATGGAGATTTGAACATTAAGTTTTGAAAACCAACTATGTTAAAGATCATGTTCTACAAATTGTGAACCTAGTGAGCTATCATGGTGATTTTGCACATAGATGAGCATGTTGTAGTGTACATAGTCCTTTGAGCATGATAAAACTTGTTAAGCCTTATGTTAGAAATATTTTCAAGGAAAGACTTAGCCTAGTATGCTAACTTGTATGATTTCTACATGTTGTATATTACGACTTTGCAAAGCATGTTAATGTGACTTAGACATGCATGAATAAACCTTTAGCTTATGCTTAAGTGATTAGCAAAGAAGCATGAACATGTTGTATACTTTACTTAGTAAATGAAAATATGACCTTTGAATAGGAATATTATCATGTTACCTTGAGGACTAGAATCGACATTTGTGATCATATTTAATGACTCTCTTAGACTAACTCATGTAGTGTAACCATGGATATACTATGCTTGTATGTTATATTTCAAATAAAAGCACGAACAAAGCATATTTTTTCAACTAAAAGCGGTGATTAGTTTCACGTATGTGTTATGAATACACACAAGCATGTATAATATGAGTGTTGTAACTAACTTGTATGATTTAGAAAGCAAGCATGCTAGACTTTGTGGTTTCATGACCTTGAATGACTTTAAATTATTGAAATGATCGAACTTAGAACCATGATATACAAGAAAGGGCCTAGATTGATCTAAGAAGCATGTGAAAGCCTTTAACATGTCAAAATACATTAAGTATGATTGTGCGTTCGAGACCGAGACCAGAAAACCACAAAGCGTGACATCTTGAGTCTTGGCGGTCGGGGGGATGGTATGGTTCTTGCTTGCGTCCTAAACTAACCGTATGGCCTTGACTACTTGCCGATCTGGAATCGAAAAAATGAATTTTGATCTTTTGACGATAACTTACATGATACTTATGATGCTAAATGTGATCTAAAACCTCTTGATGTACATATATATGTGTGATGATTAGTTGATAAGTCGGTTGTTGCATTGAAATGAAAAGTCCATGAGTAGAGGAGGTCTAAACCTTGAGCATTCTTGATTTGTTTATAAAATGACTAAGTGTTTGGTTCATGATTACTTATAAAAGCTGATTTTGTACCATATGTGCATACTTGTATCGTGTCAAGCTTGATTAAAAAGTCATGTTAGCTAATTAACATCTTGAACATATAATGCGTTATAAATAGGATTCAAAAAGTGTTGATTTATTAGCGTGGATAAACTACGCTTAAAGGCAAGTTCCTAAACTTACTCTAATTATTATTGAGCAAGTTTCCTTGAACCTTACTTTTATTGAGCAAGTATCTGAACCTATTATTATTGTTGTATGCAATATCATTGCATTATTTATTCGACCAATCTAAGTAAGCTTATCCTTTTGAATACAAGTTAGATTACTTTATTAAACCCTTGTGAAAGCTATTATTCATGTTGAAATTGGTATTGTCCTTGAATATTGTGAAAGAGTCGATGCCATTTGATTGGCTAGACTATATGCATGTTTATAAAAAAACTGTCCAAACCAATTGATTGGTGCGAAAATCTTGAAAACTGAGTTGGACAACCCTTTTGGTAAGGGGTGTGTATGTTGTTGGAAACCCCAACACATGAATAAATATTATTGTGGTGTTATGCATAACGTAAAGTATTATGGTGATCATCTATAGTACTTGATATTTTTGGTTATCGGTTTTAATATTGGTAACTCTAGTGGAAGTTCCATAGTCCTTAGTATTTTTTTCGATATAAATTGCTTATCCGATTGGATACATTGTTAGTAGTTGAATTCATATATATCTGTTGATTTATATTGAATTGTTATATCCCTTATTCATGATGTTATTACGACACTTTGAACTATCCTAGAAATAACCCTTGATATTTCAAACCTTGTGATATTATATCCTACACCCTTGTTGTATATTACTTGTTGGGCAATTTGTGCTCATCCTTGCTTATTTAAAACCTTTCGATTAAGGAAGAACGGGGAGGTGTCTACGGAGCGAAACAAAGGCAAGGCAAGGCTACTGCCAACTAAAGCTTGTCCTTTTTATGTTTAAAATTACTATTATTGTTATTATTATTAAGATGATTTGTGGACTATTAGTTTAATGTAATCTTAAGTAGTTTATGATTATGTAATAAATCATTGTCTTTATTATGATATATTATGGTATCTCTATTAAAAGGATCTTTTTGTAGGTTCTTTGAGACTTGGGGAATAATTATAATAAATCATTGTATATTATTCTAAAGTAGATTTTCTCGTTGTGTATGCGTTATTTTAGTTATTATGGTTTTACCATGAGAGCGTGATGATTGATGAATGGTTTCTTCCATTTGTTGAACCTTCTTTCGAATTCACCGGTTTCTTGATGACAATGTGAGAGGTCGATGGATTAGAACACAAAAGTGAAACATGATTGTTTTTCAATACACTATGTCCATATCACAAAAAATCCACAAAACAGATAGAATTCATATGAACATCAATATTACCTAACTCATTATATGTCTATGTGAATTACAAGTAATATCAATTTAAGTACAAGCTCTCTCAACGACTACATATGGTAAACCGGTATATGTCTATCTGGACTACGAATCACGAAATCTAACACATGTAAATCTCATAAACACATGATAACATGGTCAAATCTGAACTTATATTTCCTTTTTCAAATCCATACAAGTAATTAGAGTATAAGGTGATCAAGCATCTAAGCAATAAGCATAACAAAGTTAGGCAATCCAACTATAATCATACAGTATCACAATAAAGTATACGAATTTGAACTACACAATAAGCTTCATTAGAATCCTATAATGGTGCTTAGTTCATCTCTAAATCAACAACCATTATGGGATTTAAGCCAAGCATGAGAAGAAACAATTAGAACAAAGAGGGTACTGAGAATAGAGATTGTAAATCTGATTAAACTCTGCTACACAATGTGCTTCCAACTCAGTTCTGTGATGACCCCACAACCGTGTAACATCAATTACAGGATATGGTGCTCACGATACAAGATATATAAACATTTAACTCCATAAACTCCAGAAAATAATAATAATAACTATTACATACCTATTCAGATAAAAACCCAAGTCTTTACAACCTTAAAAAAACTGAAACTTAAACTTAGCGTTTATCGCTACATTACATCATACGCGGAAATATAACTTGTTACATAAATAACTCTCATCATTTCATCTTAGACTTCCCTTTGTCCTTTCCCGAGCTCTTAGCGTTCTCAGCCTTAACTGAAAGGTTTAAGCAAGAATGAGCATAAATTGCCCAGTAAGTATATAATGTATTTTGGAAACATGCATCGAGAGTAAAACATTTGTATAAATATTTCTCAACTGTTGAAATAATTAGCAAGAGATAAACAGGAATATCGAGATAAGAGTTTTAGAATTCTCAATATCATACTAAGGGGTGTTTGATACCCTGAACATTATTTTGTTTCATCGAAAACCATCAGACGGTTTAACAATCAAATAGATTGTAAACAGTCTCTGCAAGTACTCCAGGTGATCAGCCTATTGTACCCTACATTGTGCACAAGTATAAAGTTTAACTGCATAAGCATAAATGGGACTATATGCCCGACATCTGTTTGCCCGATTATTTGGATTGTTCATCTTAGTATTCATGTGGGACCTCCCTAAAGCAATTTGGATTGGTAAACATTAAATAGCTTCAAAGGATTTGAATTGTTCAAATGTTATATCATTTATCATCAACAATATCTAGCTGAAACAAAAAGCCAGAAAACATCCTTGGAAATAGTTCGTTGAAGAAGTAGAATTTTAAAGTATAGCAGTTGTAATAATAACTGAGTAATCATCAATAACGCTTGCAAAGAAATTGTTGTTATATAACTTTACGACAAAGGAACTTGTATAAAAAAGTAAATAGCACAAGTCCATTACTAACCCTCACTACAATAACAATGAGTAAGGATTGAATAATTGCTCAATAGAACTTAGGGTTAGGAAACTTGCCTGATACATCTTCTACAATTTACCGATATCTAATAGCCCTTCACGTAACCTATTCACATGTGTCACGTTAAGTAATTTGGTTCTCGAACACCACTTCGAATTGTAATGGTTCCCTTTTATTTTAATAAGATGATTAAACTCGCACGTATTCAAATACAATTCAATTACATAACATGTTGCTATGTATAGGCCACGTGGTTAAATAAAAGAATATGGGAAACATAAATTTCTGGCATTTTATGGACCAAAACCTCCATCAAAAATCTGCATAAAACATGCTTAGAGGTCTCAAGTCGCAAAACCTTATTTTCCTTATTTTTGACATCATATATTTAATTAAACTTATTTATCCATATAACATCATCTATATGAAAAATACCAAATCAGTCTCAAAAATATTTCTTTTCTTGGATTTTGCAGAATATAGTCCCACATTGAACATATATTTTTTTCAGAATTTTTAAAATACATCGACTATTTTTAAATAGTCCATAATAGCCAAATATTCTCAGATTTTTCATAAATCGAGATTAGCTCCAATACTTCTGAAATTTTCAAGGTTAGCTCCTGTTATATACATGTACTTCCAGTAAACATTTTGTAATATTTGGACTTATACCCAGAGAGTTATTCGGGTATCTTTTAAAATAGTGTCCTTAGAAGTAAAATCCATAACTCTCAAATCGTATGGCCAAAAATTCTAAAATTTTCACAGGACCTTCATATCTTCTTATATTAACACTCCAAATTATTTCAAAATTTTTAAAGTAAAAAAAGTGGATGAAAATGCCCCCTAGACAGACTGATCCAAAACAATCCCAAGAAAGACATCAAATTTTCGTTTCTTGCAGCCACTTTTGCGATTTTATTTCCACTAATCTACAGATGATATGACCATGATACTTGGACAAAATAAACTTCATAAAGCAAGGTATTTTACAAAAATCTAACATTCATGAAATTAACACAATAAGACCACAAACTGGACACCTAGAAAAACTTGCCAACACTGGTTCTATACTTGGAGAAATTCTGGAAATTTCCAGAATTCTACAGATTTTTATTTCCAACATGCATGCTTATGATTTTCATAACATGCTCAATTTAACTCCTTTTCTTATAAAATTTGGACAGGTTGTTCCTCATGCTACATATTATTTTATAATATATTACATACACTAATCGGGTCATAGAAACCGTGAATCCAAGGCTCCGAAAAACCCAAAAATCACAGATTACACTTTTTAACCAAATTTGATAAAAATCATAATTTTGATTCTAGCATGCATGGATTCGATTCCTACTGTCCAGATCATCTACTCTCACATGTTTTCACATTTCACAACATCAAACTTCAACAAATTTCCACTTTTTGATTAATTTAGCATCTTAAAGGCATTTTATCAAACGTAGAGCATGCATTGCTTAATTCTTTGATTTTCTGTGAATTCGATGCATGATTAACCCAGAACTTTTGTCTTTAAAGTTCTATAATCATCAAACAACAGTAACATGGCAACGCAAAGCCACAACAAATCATTTACCAATTCTATATGCATTTTCTTCTCATTTTTCTTATATAAAAAAAATGGGTTCATGGATTACCTTTTAATGAATTCCTTCTTGGTTTAATCTGATGCTCTTTTTCTTCGCTTGTCAAATCCTCACTAATCCACCAGAAATTTTACTAACTCTCTTAAGCTCATAATTTTCTATCGGTTAAGAAGTTTTTTAGCAAAAAGGAATGGTGTTTTGAGTGGGGAGTACTTATAGAAATTACTAACATATGAACCCCCACCCTTTCAATCCCCAAGTCATCAATTGCATCCAATTTAATCCCATTCATAAGTTTCATCAATTAATAATAAGAAAGTGGGAGTTGAGAAAATGAAGAGATTTTGGGTTTAAAGAAAATGAAATACTCCCTCTTCTTCAATTTGGTAATACACGTAATATACTCCTCCATTTTGTCCCAAATTAATAGTCTCATGGGTCCTATTAGTTCAGCTGATTTCTTTTTTTTAAAAAAAAATATTATTATAATTAATTAATAAGCTATTTGACTATTTTACCCTCCAAAGCCAAACGTGTTCGATACTTATATCGAATCCTACAAAAGTCAACATTTTGGATGTCATGGGACTATTCGTTTCATTAAAATCATCTCCAAAATTAATTGTTGACTTTTCCCCAAAAAAAGTCAACCGGTTGACTTTGACCAAAAATTCAATTGTGACACATTTTTGTGGTTACAGTCTAACCTGACTAATTTCGACGTTCCAGACTTGAATACGTAATCCGCGTCTCTAAATTCCGCTCTAAACTCCAGCTCATGATCGGAACTTCAGCTCATGATTTAATACCAACCCACGTAATAAAAAAGAATTAATTACCCACTTAATCAATTTAAATAGTTAAATAAAACTAAACCAACCATTTAAATACATCTCATCACATATCTTAACATAACACATATACATCTAATAAATGAAATCACACAAGAGTTTCACATAAGTTCGTTTATTGATAATTATTAAATTACATAGAAAATCTAGGATATTACATTCACCCTCCCTTATAAGGATTCCGTCCCCGGAATCATTACTCATCAAACAAAAATATTAGGGTATTTTTTCATCATTTTCTCCTCGAGTTCCCATGTAGCCTCTTCGGCATTATGGTTCCTCCACACTACCTTAACAGAAGGTATTATCTTATTTCTTAACACTTGTTCTTTTTTATCAATTATATGTACTGGAACCTCTTCATAGGTTAAGTCCTTCTCAAATTGAATAGGTTCATACTCTATGACATGCTTGTAGTCTTGCCTATAGGGTCGTAGGACCGAAACATTGTGTATATGTTCTAACGCCGGAGGTAAAGCTATTTCATAAACTACCTCATCGACTCGCCTTAACACTTCAAAAGGTCCTATGAATCTGGGACTAAGTTTTCCCTTCTTCCCAAATCTAATTTTCCCTTTCTAAGGAGACACTCTTAAAAACACATAAGTGCCGATGTCGAAGTCTCGTTGTTTCTGATGTTGATCTGCATATTTCTTCTGTCGATCCTGAGCCGTCACTAGCCTCGCTCGTATTATTTTGATCACATCTATAGTTTGTTGCACCAATTCTGGCCCTAGCAATTGTTGTTCTCCCACTTCATCCCAGCACAATGGCATTCTGCATTCCCTTCAATATAAAGCTTTATAAGGTGGCATGTCGATGCTCACGTGATAACTATTGTTGTACGCAAATTCCACCAACAATAGGTGGTCATCCCAACTCCCTTTGAAATCCATAACACATGCTCTTAGCATATCCTCTAATGTTTGAATAGTTCTCTCGCTCTGCCCATCTATTTGGGGATGATACGCAGTGCTCAACCTCAGTTGTGTTCCCATGCGTTCTTGAAAACTTTTTTAGAAATTTGTTGTGAATCGTGGATCGCGATCCGACACAATTGATATAGGTACTCCGTGCCTAGAAACGATCTCTTTGATGTAAAGTTTTTCCAACTGATCCAAGGTATATCTGATCCTGATTGGCAAGAAATGCGCTGACTTGTCCAATAGATCAACGATCACCCATACTACATCGCAACCCTTCTGCGTAGTTGGAAGTCCTACCACGAAGTCCATCGTGATATGCTCCCACTTCCATTCTGGAATTTCTAATGGTTGAAGTAACCCGCTCAGTTTCTGATGTTCCGTTTTGACTCGCTTGCATCTTAAACACTTGTTGATGCACTATGCGACTTCTCTCTTCATATTGGGCCACCAATAATGTTGGCGTAGATCCTGATACATCTTTGTACTTCCCGGGTGGATTGAGTAACTTGAGCTATGAGCTTCATGCAAGATTTATTCCTTTAATTCAGACACCGCTGGCACCCAAATTCTCTTCTCAAATCTTAATAGTCCATCACCACCCATACTAAATTTAAAGCTCTGCTCCATCTGAAATTATTTTCCTCACCTTCTCACATTCCTCATCGCTGCCTTGTGCTTCCTTGATTTTGTCCAATAGAGTCGAATGAGCCTCCATTGCGAACAATTTCCCCTCTGGCTCCCTCAGACTTTTTATCTTGAGTTCCAATCTATCCATCTCCTTAATTAACTCCTCTTGAGCTGTTAGCATTGTCAACCTACAATTTCCTTTTCTGCTTAGTGCATCCGCTACCACGTTAGCTTTTCCCAGATGATATAAGATGTAGCAATTGTAATCCTTTATAAGCTCCAACCATCTTCTCTGTCTCATATTCAACTCCTTATGCATGAAGATATACTTCAGACTTTTATAGTCCATGTATATTTCACACCTTACACCATATAAATAGTGCCTCCATATCTTTAAGGCAAATACTACTGCTTCCAATTCCAAGTCATGGGTAAGATATCCCTTCTCGTAATCCTTCAATTGACGCAATGCGTTTGCAATAACTTTACCATGTTGCATAAGCACACAGCCCAGTCCTTTGTGTGACGCATCACTGAAAATCACGAAGTCACCTGTATCATCGGGTAAAGACAACACTAGTTCTTCACTCAGTCTTTTCTTGAGTTCCTTAAAACTCTCTTCACACTTCTCTGACTAGACAAATTTTACCGACTTCTTCGTTAAATTCGTCAACGTTCCCGTTATCTTTGAAAAATCTTGGATAAACCGTCTATAATAGTCTGCCAGTCCTAAGAAACTTCTTACTTCAGTCGGTGACTTTGGCTGTTCCTAATTCTGAACCACTTCCACCTTCGCTGGATCCATAGAAATTTTGTCCTTGTCAATCACGTGACCCAAAAATTAAACTTTCTCCAACCAGAACTCTCACTTCTAGAATTTTGCATTTAACTTATCATTCCTCAACGCCCCCAACACTAACCTTAAGTGTTCAGCATGATCTTCCTGAGTCTTAGAATAGGTCAAGATATCATCTATGAACACAACAACGAATTTATCTAAGTATTGCTTGAATAACCGATTCATCATGTCCATAAACGCTACTGGCGTATTTGTTAACCCGAATGACATCACCAGGAACTTGTAGTGACCGTAACGAGTCCTGAACGTTGTCTTAGGTACATCTTCATTCCTCACCTTTAACTGGTGATATCCCGTCCTCAAGTCGATCTTGGAAAAATATTTTGCTCCCTTCAACTAATCAAATAGATCATCTATCCTAGGTAACGGGTACTTGTTCTTAATCGTCACCTTGTTCAACTCTTGATATTCGATACATAGTCTCATCGATCTTTCCTTCTTTTTCAGAAATAAAATTGGTGCTCCCCAAGGAGACACTCGGTTGAATATACTTCCTATCTAATAACTCCTACAATTGTACCATCAGCTCCTTCATTTTTGCCGGTGCCATTCTGTAAGGGGCTTTCAAAATTGGTGTCATTCCCGGTACTAAATCTATAGGGAATTCGACCTCCCGATCCGGCGGAAGTCCTGGAAATTCCTCTAGAAATACATCCAAAAATTCATTCACTACTGGTATTTGTCCCATCTCTATCCCTGCTTTCTGCATATTGACTATATGGGCCAAATATCCTACACATCCCTTTCTTAGTAACTTCCTCATTTGCATCATTGTCAGACAACTTGAGTGTCTCAGTGACCTACTTCCATAGAACGCTACCTTAGACTGATCTGGAGTCCTAAGGTTTATACACTTCTTATGGCAATCTATCATCGCTCAATGGTTAAATAACCAATCCATTCCTAAAATTACATCAAATTCTCCTAATTGAATTAGAATTAAATCTACATGTTAATTATATCTCATGATGTCTACAACATAATTTCTATAAACATGGCTAACGAGAATTATTTCCTTATTAGCAACTTCTATGTTCATAGGATATTCTAATTCTTCCTGGGGTAAGTTAAATCATTGGGAGAATTCATGTGATACGAAGGAACAAGTAGCACCCGAATCAAATAATATGTAAAAAAATATATCATTGATCGGAATGATACCTGAAACCACGTCACTGGATGCGACCGCATCCTGAACCGTCATGTTGAAAGTCCTAGTTGTGGGTCGATTCTGAGATAGTGGTCCACTAATCGTGAGATTTCCACCGCTTGGTCCCCTTCCTCCATTTCCTCCTGCTGAGTTCTTCTTTGGGCAATTCCTTGCCTGATGATCCAATGCTCCACAGTTGAAGCATCCATTTCTCTTTGGTGCAGAGCAATTGGGAGAGATGTGCCCCTCCTGCCCGTAGTTGAAACAGACATTCTTCCCATTTAGACATGCCCCCGAGTGATTCCTCCCACACTCCTTGCATGACTCAGTTCTCTTCTTTGCTTCCCCTAGTTTTCCCCCAGAGTTTCTCGAATTGAAATTGTTGCACCACTACTGCTGCTACCTTCACCACAACTCCCTCCTTCATTCTTCTTCTTTTTCTTCTTGCTAAATTTCATCAGGGCCTCACTTTCGCCCTCAGCGATTATAGCTTTCTTCAAGAGAGTCGCGAAGCTATTCGTCTGTAACACCGAGAGTCTGCTATATAGCCATGGTTTGAGACCCTGCTCAAACCTCCTCATTTTTCTCTCCTCTGAGTTGACCTGGTGAGGCATGAACCTTGCCAGCTCCTTGAATTTTGTGGCATATTGAGGTACCATCATGTCTTCTTGCTTCAGCTCTAGGAATCGCATCTCCATGCGACTCTGCATACTAACTGGAAAATAGTTCTCAAAAAAGATTTTCTTAAACCCTTCCCAAGGTATCACACCTTCTCCAGCCCTTGTCTGGTTTTCCTCCCACCAGAAGTTGGCTTCACCCTTCAACATGTAAGTGGTAAAGATTGTTTTCTGATCATCACCTACTCGGGCGATAGCAAACGCCTTTTCGATTTCTTTTATCCATGTTTGGGCTTCGATGGGTTCGGTGGTTCATTTGAACTCAAGGGGTCCCGCGCTCTTGAAGTCCTTAAAGTGTGCCACTTGGGCCGCTGGAGGTTTATTGGTACTCGGGGTTCGACTCTGAAGTGCCCCCATTAACATGTCTATGAATTGTTGTATGGGCTTCGGTGGATCCCAACATTAACGCCTGGCCCCTTTGGTGTTTGACGACGTCTTCCTCTAGCCATCTTTCTATTTAAATAAATTTAATGTTATCATCTTATAACTTTCTCTACAGTATTTTTAATTCATATAAAACTTAATCATCACATCACATATTAAAATAAAAGCATATTTATTTACAATCCATAATAACAAAGTAACTCATCATCTTACGGCATTAAGCTATTTGCATCACTTAAACCAAAGTACTTGGTAAAAATCGAAACCAAGTTTTATTTCATAGCTAAGCGTTCTAAATGCTAATAGTAAAAGTTCATCACGAATAAACTAAAGACCCCGCCTAATGGCGTCTTCGTGTTCTTCATCCGGCATCTCCAACACCAGCCCACGGCTTATGGTATGTCTAGACCGGTACTCCTCACGTGGAACGTGAAACACCCTATGTTGGAACCTCCCATGTGCTGACTTAAATGAGTACTTCATCCTATCCATCCTAATCTTTTTATCTCTCACTTCACCTTCTAACTCACCTGTGAGCTTCTAGGCCTGAACACGGTCTCTCCTCTCATCTCCCTAAAATGTAGAAATAATCTGCTTGTCAGTTTGCAGACTTTGAATCCTCGACTCTAACCCATTAATGGTATGCCACAAGTGGGTCCTAATAGCTTCTTTCTCATCCTCCTCCAATTTTATTAAGCGCTTTAGTCCGATTCCACAGCTTGTCGCCCAAATCCCGTTTCTAATTATCGTGGTGCACTAATGCCTCAAGCAATGTCGCGACTTCTTTGCTCCCCGACATCTGACTCCTCCAACTCATGGACCTTATCGTCCAACTCCATAATCATATCCATCAACTCATCCAACAAAGTATCCTCAGGTGCTTCTTCGGGGTCCTCCTCAGGCTCCTTTCCCTCTTCAGGATACTCCTCTGGGTCTGAGTCAACTGCTGCCCAAGCTATAGGCTCAGGTAAAGCTGTCACCAAATGTTAACTCACAATGTGGATATCTCAAACCTCCTTTTCTCCTGACATCCTTCAAACAAGATAAAATAACTCGGTTAGTATTTTAAAATAGATGTGAGTTCATCTCCTTATTTTCTCCACTAACTTCCCTAAGGTTATAGTCTAAGGTTCCCCACCTAAGGTTTATAACCTATTACTCTGATACCAATCTGTGACGCCCCCACAACCGTGTAACATCGATTGCAAGAAATGGTGCTCACGATACAAGATACATAAACATTTAACTCCATAAACTCCAGAAAATAATAATAATAACTATTACATACCTATTCAGATAAAAACCCAAGTCTTTACAACCTTAAAAAAACTGAAACTTAAACTTAGTGTTTATCGCTACATTACATCATACGCAGAAATATAACTTGTTACATAAATAACTCTCATCATTTCATCTTAGACTTCCCTTTGTCCTTTCCCGAGCTCTCAGCGTTCTCACCCTTAACTGAAAGGTTTAAGCAAGAATGAGCATACATTGCCCAGCAAGTATATAAAGTATTTTGGAAACATGCATCAAGAGTAAAACATTTGTATAAATATTTCTCAACGGTTGAAATAATTAGCAAGAGATAAACAGGAATATCGAGATAAGAGTTTTAGAATTCTCAATAGCATACTAAGGGGTGTTTGATACCCTGAACATTATTTTGTTTCATCGAAAACCATCAGACGGTTTAACAATCAAATAGATTGTAAACAGTCTCTGCAAGTACTCCAGGTGATCAGCCTATTGTACCCTACATTGTGCACAAGTATAAAGTTTAACTGCAAAAGCATAAATGGGACTATATGCCCGACATCTGTTTGCCCGATTATTTGGATTGTTCATCTTAGTATTCATGTGGGACCTCACTAAAGCAATTTGGATTGGTAAACATTAAATAGCTTCAAAGGATTTGAATTGTTCAAATGTTATATCATTTATCATCAACAATATCTAGCCAAAACAAAAAGCCAAAAAACATCCTTGGAAATAGTTCGTTGAAGAAGTAGAATTTTAAAGTATAGCAGTTGTAATAATAACTGAGTAATCATCAATAACGCTTGCAAAGAAATTGTTGTTATATAACTTTACGATAAAGGAACTTGTAGCGAAAAAGTAAATAGCACAAGTCCATTACTAACCTTCACTACAATAACAATGAGTAAGGATTGAATAATTGCTCAATAGAACTTAAGGTTAGGGAACTTAGGGTTAAGAAACTTTCCTTATACGTCTTCTACAATTTACCGCTATCTTAGCCCTTCACGTAACCTATTCACATGTGTCACGTTAAGTAATTTTGTTCTCGAACACCACTTCGAAGTGTAATGGTTCCCTTTTATTTTAATAAGATGATTAAACTCGCACGTATTCAAATACAATTCAATTACCTAACATGTTGCTACGTATAGGTCAAATGGTTAAATAAAAGAATATGGGAAACATAAATTTCGGGCATTTTATGGACCAAAACCTCCATCAAAAATCTGCATAAAACATGCTTAGAGGTCTCAAGTCGGAAAACCTTATTTTCCTTATTTTTGACATCACATATTTAATTAAACTCATTTATCCATATAACATCATTTATATGAAAAATACCAAATCAGTCTCAAAAATATTTCTTTTCTGGGATTTTGCAGAATATAGACCCAAATTGAACATATATTTTTTCGGAATTTTTAAAATCCATCTACTATTTTTAAATAGTCCATAATACTTAAATATTCTCAGATTTTTCATAAATCGAGATTAGCTCCAAAACTTCTGAAATTTTCAGGGTTAGCTCCTATTATATATATGTACTTTCAGTAAACATTTCGTAATATTTGGACTTACACCCAGAAAGTTATTCAGGTATCTTTTAAAATAGTGTCCTTAGTCGTAAAATTCATAACTCTCAAATCGTATGGCCAAAAATTCTCAAATTTTTATAGGACCTTCATATCTTCTTATATTAACAATGTCATCATCAAAAAGGGGGAGAATGTTTAATTTGGGATTTAAATTTTAATATTTGATATATTTGTTAGCATGTAGTAATTATTTTGATATTTGATTAACTAACAAATACTGCAGGTAACAGGATTGTTTTGAATTGTTTACAAAATTCAGGATTTTGTAAAATTGAATTTCAGTAACCTGAAATTTTATTGCATGGATTTAGGGGGAGTGAATTGTGTTATGCATATATTCAGGGGGAGTTAATAGGAGTCAAACAATTTTGGGTTGTCATCATTAAAAAGGGGGAGAATGTTGACTTTGTCATATTTCATCCTTATGCACGATTATGAAATGTTCAAGCTCGAAAAGTATGAAACCATTAAGCTAGCTCAAGCAAGATTTCTAGTCCTTATAAACTCTTTGAAATTACTGGACAAGACTATTCCTCAAAGTGAGATCAACTATAAGTTGCTTCGGGCTATGCCCAAAAGGTTTGCTTCTAAAATCACTGCTCTTCAAGATTCTACAACTATTTCTTCCATGGATACTTTAATTTTGTTTGGTGAATTAGAAGAATATGAACATCAGTTAAAGAGATATGATGATGAGGAGGAGACTCCTCGAAGAAAGGTCTTAGTTCTTAATGCAGATAATGAAGAGGAGCTTGATGATGAATCGGATGAAGAAATAGCAATGATGTCAAGAAGACTCAAGGGGCTACTACAAAGGAAGAATAAGAGAAGAAATACTTTCAACTCAAATAAGTCTAAAGGAAAGCAAACTGAAGAGACATGCTTCGAATGTGGACGTCCTGGTCACTTCAAGAAAGATTTTTTTCAATTGAAGAACAAAGGGAAGACAAACTACAAAGACAACAAGAAGAACAAAGCCCTTGTGACTTGGAGTGATGAGGAATCCGAAGTGGAGATTGATGCTAAAGATGAGATAACACAAGTATGCTTCGTGGGAATTGAAGGTGAATCTAATCAGGTATCTTTTAATGAAATGAACTTATTAGAACAAGAAAATAAGAAGTTAAAAGAAAAGAATGCATGCTTAAGAGATTTAGTTAATACTTTAATGAATGAAGTGGATTCACTAATAGATGAAAAGAAAGAAATTGAAAAGGAATCAACTTGTAAAGAAGAAAATGTTTTGATTGCTAAGATTGATTATTTAGATAATTATAAAAATATACTTTTCAATAAGGTAAATTTCTTGAATAATGAAGCCCAAAAATTGACTAATGAGCTAAAAATGAGAGATGTATGTATTGATGCATTTAGTGATAAATCTCTTATTAAAACTTTTCCTAATAATGAACTTCAAAAAGAAATTGCTTCATTAAAATTATCTCTTGCTAAATTTATCCAAGGTGAAGAAAATTTAAATGTCATATTAGGTAAACAAAGACCTAGTTTTGAAAGACAAGGAATTGGTTATGATCCTATGCATAAAAAGAGTAATATGAAAATGCAAAAATAAAAATCACGATTTAGTTTAAATTATTGTTCTCCTTTCACAACTTGTAAACATTGTGGTATTAAAGGTCATTTAGATATAAATTGTTTTAAGAAACGAAACAAGGTTAAAAAGGTATGGATTAAAAAGAATGATTTACTTGCTACTAACATAAGCGGACCCAAAAAGATATAGGTACCAAAAGGATAAATTGTTCTTTCTTGACAGGTATGCTTAAAGGCAAGAGTTTCATCTCAAAAATGGATTCTTGATAGCGGATGTTCTCGGCACATGACAGGTGATAAATCAAAATTCGTAGAACTAAATATCAAGAAGAAGAATGGAACGGTCACTTTTGGAGACAACAAAACCTGCGAGATAATTGGAAAAGGTAAAATCGGTAATGGTAAGGTAAGTATAAATAATGTGCATCTTGTTAATGGCCTTGAATTCAATTTAATTAGTATTATCCAATTAATGGATAATGGTCATCAAGTTAACTTTGAAAAAGATAAATGCACAATATTTTATGGTACTAACAATACTACTCTAGTTGCACAAAGAGAAAGAAATATATATACTCTTGATTTTGAGCAACGAGATGAAGAACTATGTCTTACTTCAGTACAAGATGAAGCTTATCTGTGGCACAAAAGGATGGGACATGTTTACATGGACTTAATCAAGAAACTATCCTCAAAGAATCTCGTCAAATGATTGCCAAGAATCAGGTTTGAAAAGAAAGGAATATGTATTCCTTGCCAACTGGGAAAACAAGTAAGAACTTCTTTTACAGCAAAGATTATGGTATCAACTTCTTCTCCGTTACAACTACTTCATCTTAATTTATTTGGTTCGGAAAGGCATTCAAGCATTAATGGTAAATTCTATGCTTTTGTAATAGTTGATGATTTTTCAAGATATACATGGGTATTATTTTTGAGAACTAAGGATGAAGCATTTAAAGAATTTGAAAAATTAATAAGAAATTTTGAAACAAAGTATAGCTATAAACTTATTAGAATTAGAAGTGATCTTGGTACTGAGTTTCAAAAAGATTTTATAACCTTTGTTGATCAAAGGGGTATTAGCCATGAATTTTCAGCCCCAAGGACTCCTCAACAAAATGGGGTGGTGGGAAGAAAGAATAGGACTCTACAAGTGACGGCGAGAACTCTACTGCAAGAAAGTAAGCTTCCAAAGAAATTTTGGGCCGAAGCTATAAGTACATCATGTTATATTTTAAATAGGGTACTCATTCGTCCTATTATTTTGAAAACACCTTATGAGCTTCTAAATAATAAAATTCCAAATATAAGTTATTTCAAAGTTTTTGGTTCGAAATGTTTCATCTTAAATACAAGTGATAATTTGGGAAATTTGATGCTAAGTCATACGAAGGAATTTTCATTGGTTATTCTCAAAACAGTAAGGCTTATCATATCTTTAATATTAGAAAGTCATATGTAGAAGAATCTATTCATATCACTTTTAACGAGACTAACAATGATCCTCCAAAAGAAAGTGAAGATGATGCAGGAAATTTAGAGACAGTCAGAATTCCAGCAAACCAAAAAGAACAAAACGGGATACCAAATGAGCAGTTTCAGGAAACTGAAATGGACAACCAACAGGAACGTGAACCTAAAAATTTGCAGGATGCTGAAGATGATTCTCATGATCAAGAGGAAGTTTTACATGATATTCAAATGACAAAAACAGCTAGATATGTCAATAATCATCCTCCAGAAAATATCATTGGAGATATCAACAAAGGTGTAACCACATGAAGAGCGTTACAAAATCATTGTGCATTCTCAATATTTTTGTCACAGATTGAGCCAAAGAATGCAAAGGATGCAGTCCTTGATGAAAATTGGTTATTGGCAATGCAAGAAGAACCTCAACAATTCAAAAGATGCCAAGTATGGGAACTCATGCCTCTTCCAAAAGATGCCTCCATCATTGGTATGAAATGGGTATTCAAAAGCAAGCTTGATGAGCACGGAAAAATCACTCATAACAAAGCAAGGCTAGTAGCCCAAGGGTATAACCAACAAGAGGGAATCGACTATGAAGAAACCTATGCACCAGTGGCTAGGTTAGAATCAATCCAAATTTTGTTGGCATTTACATGCTACAAAAAGTTTAAGCTGTATCAAATGGACGTAAAAAGTGCCTTCCTAAATGGATACATCAACAAAGAGGTCTATGTGAAACAACCTCCTGAATTCGAGCATGAAAAGTATCCTAATCATGTCTACAAATTAAAGAAAACTCTTTATGGCTTGAAACAAGCTCCAAGGGCTTGGTATGACAGGTTAAGTAAGTATCTCTTATCAAATGGATTTATTAGAGGTAAAATAGATTCTACATTATTTATTAAGCATAAAAATATAGATATCATTATTGTTCAAATATATGTAGATGATATAATTTTTGGTGCTACTAATGATCATCTTTGTGAGTGGTTTTCCAAGTGCATGCATAAAGAATTTGATATAAGCTTAATAGGTGAACTCAACTACTTTTTGGGACTTCAAATCAAACAAACGAATGACAGATTTTACATCCATCAAACCAAATACACAAAGGAATTACTCAAGCAATTTGGCTTTAAAGGATCTAACTCAAAAGGTAAACCTATGAGCACATCAATAAAGCTCACAACTGATGACAAAGGTATTGATGTTGATATACCAAAATATCGAGGTATGATTGGATGCTTGTTATACTTAACTACCTCTAGACCTGATATAATGTATAGTGTTTGTTTGTGTGCAAGATTTCAAGCAAAACCCAAAGAATCACATTTAAATGTTGTTAAAAGGATTTTGAAATATTTAAGTGGTACTATTAATTTAGGGTTATTTTATCCAATTTCCAATCACTTTGAACTAATAGGTTATTCAGATGCTGACTATGCAGGAGGTCAAATTGATAGAAAAAGTACGAGTGGTTCTTTTACTTTCTTGGGACAGAGTCTCGTATCATGGCATGGTAAAAAGCAAACCTCAGTGGCTAGCTCTTTCAACTACTGGGGGTGAATACCTAGCTGCAAGAAGTTGTTGATCTCAGATATTATGGATGTGCCAAACTCTATGTGATTTTGATATATTATGTGATTGTTTGCCTATTTATTGCGATAATTCTAGTGCTATAAATATATCTAAAAATCCTGTGTTACATTCACGTACAAAGCATATAGAAGTAAAGCATCATTTTTTAAGAGACAATGTGTCAAAAGGTTTAATTAAATTGATTTTTATTCCAACTGAAAATTAAATTGCAGAAATTTTTACTAAACCACTAAGTGAAGATAGATTTTGCATGCTGAGAAGAGAACTTGGGATGTGTACTGCATGATTTTAATATTTGTATTAGTGTTATCCTAATATTGCATGTATATCGTATTAAACTATTATAAATTAGGATAATTATATTTTCGGCTGCTAAATTAAACTCCATAAATCATGGATACAATAAAGGAGTTTATCTTAATTGGTTTTGAAAACCCGAAACGACTGGACAGACTAAGGGTTTCTTGGGAGATGTATACGTACATGAATTTCATCATGGTTTTTGAAAATTGAAAAGACAAGTTAGCTGAGGTTCTTGAGAGACGTAAAGCCTTGGGAGATGGAAAGACTTGGGAGACGTCAAGATACATACAAGCATGCATTCATTTATTTTATATACTCTGTATCTTTTCATTCTCTTTATATCTTAGATTTCATCTGATTCTCTCTTACTCTTTCATATTGCTCTTCATCTGAAATCTTCAATCGCTATGAGAACTCGTACACATAAGAGATCAATGATGGAATCCGATGACGAACAGACAGCTGTTCCTCCCCACTCTACTGTCGGACCATCTTGCCAAAAAAGGAAAATGAAGAAGGTTGTGTCGTCAGAGATAGAGTACTTGGACTCTTCCGCGTCTGATGAGTTAACTTCCAGTCCATCTTTGTCGAAAACATCTGGACCCTCTCGGCGAGGTTAGCCAACGACTCCATCTTTTAAACCAGAGGTTACCCCTTCACTAGTTTTGATAAACCCTACCTTTTCCTCTAATTTTCCTGACAACTATTTTCGAAGCAATGCATATGAGGTGCGTTTTAAAACAGTTATTTTTCTAAAATAATTTGTCTATGAAAAATCTGTTGATTAAATCTGTTTTTAACAATCTCCTTTAAAACTATTGATTGAGTCTTGTGGTATTTCTTCCATGCTTTTTCCTCCATCTGTGGCATACCCTAGACTTGTTCAACAATTTTACACAAATCTAGAATGTCATGGTGATTTTTATACCACTTTTGTCAAAGGAAAATCGTTATATTTTTCGGTCGTGGATTTTGGTAGTATTTTGAAAATTCCATCTTCTGGTGTATGTCCTTTTACAAAGAAAGGCGTTGTTCATTTTCCTTTCACTCCTCTGGAACAGTTACAAATCGTCATGAATAATAATTTGTTGAGTGATATTTTTACTCCTAAAACAGTGGATGTCTCTCCTATTTCTTGTGTCCTCCATCATCTTGTTAGATACAATCTGTTGCCTCATTTAAGTGGAGGAGAAGATTTTACCTATTAAGACTTGATAATTGTTACTATGATTTTAAGAGGTGTTTCTTTTAATTTGTCTCAACTAATGCTTTATCACATGACTACATGTTTGCGTAAAACCAAGACATGTTTGCCTTACAGTGCTACTCTCACTACCTTGTTTAAACATTTTAAAATTTCTTTTGAAGAGGAAAACTCTGTTTCAGTTATTGATTCTATCAGTGTTAGTTCCCTAAAAATGTCACGTATCAGTTTACTTGATGGTATGTTTATTCGTGTCACTTCTGAAAATCCTGCTCCTCCAATCTCAATTCCATCTTCTCCTGTTCAGCCCCACTTCATCTTCTCCTGAAATTGTAGACATGTTGAAAGTTATTCTTGGTAATCAGGAAAAAATGCAACTTGAAATGACTGCCCTTCATAATCGCATGACTTTGTTGGAAAAAGGTAAGTTGCCATTGGGTGCACCTGAAATCAATAAACTCTATCATAACATTGGAGATGAGTTTATCGATTTGCAAGCCGGTTTTGAGGTGCAAACAACTACCTTGGTTGAGTTGATGCAACGACGACTTAATCGCAACTCTTGTCAGTTGAGTCAGGAAATTAAGTTCGTTAGTAATCAGGTTGGGGAGTTAGCTGAATTTGTGGCTCTGAGGTTTAATGTTGTCGGAACTAAATTGCATATGCAGCATAAGCAATCAATTGTTCCTGAGTGGGTGCATTGCAATTGGTTGGCCGAGTATCAAGGTGAATTTCTCAATGTCCCTCTACCACCTGCCATTGTCATTCCCAGGCCTCCTCAATTTGCTGCTGACCTGAGCATAGCTGAGAAAGTACATCGTGCAAATCATCACCCTTATTTCACTCAACGGGCAGCTCGGCGTGCAGCCGTGGTAGAGCTCGACGAATGAACTGCTTCCTTTTTGTTTGATGAAAAAGGGGGAGAGTTTTTATGATTATGTTTATGGACGAATTTTTAAAACTGTTGGTTTTGGTTTGGTGTACATCACCAAAAAGACTTATGTTTTTAAATTTTAATATTTGATATATTTGTTAGCATGCAGTAATTATTTTGATATTTGATAAATTAACAAATACTGCAGGTAACAAGATTGTTTTGAATTGTTTACAAAATTCAGGATTTTGTAAAATTGAATTTTAGTAACCTGAAATTATATTGCATGGATTTAGGGGGAGTTAATTGTGTTTTGCATATATTCAGGGGGGACTTAATAGGAGTTAAACAATTTTGGGTTGTCATCATCAAAAAGGGGGAGAATGTTGACTTTGTCATATTCCATCCTTATGTTTTGATGATGAAATGTTCAAGTACTAAATTGTTTTATGATGTTTCAGGTATCTGTTAATAAAAGAACGTTGGTGGGATTTTCAAATAGAGGAAGAAAGATTTCTCTTTCTAGGAGACAAATGTAAGGTCAATTGCATAATAATTAATTTTTCTTTTAAAGGCTCTAGGACATATTATTTTCATTTTTGTTATATCTTAAAAGAAAAATGTTTTTAAAATCTTATGAAAAAGGGTTTTCTAAAAAAATAAGATTAGATTAATACAAAAAGTGTTTTGATATAATATTACATGTATATATCATATCTTAGCCCAAATGCCTTGTTGCTAATTGATATCTTTTGGACTGTTGATACACGTGGGTTTGCATGTAATCATGATTTCCTAGAAAATCTAAAGGACGGCAGTGCTTTAGTGAGATTTGTTGGGTTCACAATTTTCAAGGAGTAAATGTATATTGGAACTCTAATTTCAAAAGAGTTTGAGTTGCTTTAGTAAGCTACCGTCACCTTTATATCGTCGCCTTTATAGGGAATCGACTATGAAGAAACCTATGCAGTTGAGATAGTTTTAAAAGATAAAACTTTGACTTCTTCTCTCCGTATAAAGGTGACGGTAGCTTACTAAAGCAACTCAAACTCTTTTCAAAATAGAGTTCCAATATACATTTACTCCTTGAAAATCGCAAACCCAACAAATCTCACTGAAGCACTGTCGTCCTTTAGATTTTCTAGGAAATCATGATTACATGCAAACCCACGTGTATCAATAGTCCAAAAGATATCAATTAGCAACAAGGCATTTGGTCTAAGATAAGATATATACATGTAATATTATATCAAAACACTTTTTGTATTAATCTAATCTTATTTTTTTTTAAAAACCCTTTTTCATAACATTTTAAAAACATTTTTCATTTAAGACATAACAAAAATTCAAATAATATGTCCTAGAGCCTTTAAAAGAAAAATCAATTATTATGCAATTGACCTTACATTTGTCTCCTAGAGAGAGAAAACTTTCTTCCTCCATTTGAAAATCCCACCAACGTTCTTTTATCAACAGATACCAGAAACATCATAAAACAATTTAGTACTTGAACATTTCATCATCAAAACTTAAGGATGGAATATGACAAAGTCAACAAACACTCCAAATTATTTCAGAATTTTTAAAGTAAAAAAGTGGACGAAAATGCCCCCGAGACAGACTGATCCAAAACAGTCCCAAGAAAGACATCAAATTTTCGTTTCTTGCAGCCACTTTTGCGATTTTATTCCCACTAATCTGCAGATGATATGACCATGATACTTGGACACAATAAACTTCATACAGCAAGGTATTTTAAAAAAATATAACATTCATGAAATTAACACAATAAGACCACAAACTAGACACCAAGAAAAGCATGCCAGCACTGGTTCTATACTTGGAGAAATTCTGGAAATTTCCAGAATTCTGCAGATTTTTATTTCCAACATATGCTTACGATTTTCATAACTTGCTCAATTTAACTCCTTTTCTTATGAAATTTGGACAGGTTGTACCTCATGCTACATACTATTTTATAAAATTATTACATACACTAATCGGGTCATAGAAACTGTGAATCCAAGGCTCCGAAAAACCCGAAAATCACAGATTACACTTTTTAACCAAATTTGAAAAAAATCATGATTTTGATTCTAGCATGCATGGATTCGATTCCTACTGTACAGATCATATACTCTCACATGTTTTCACATTTCACAACATCAAACTTCAACAAATTTCCACTTTTTGATTAATTTAGCATTTTAAAGGCACTTTATCAAACGTAGAGCATGTATTGCTTAATTCTTTGATTTTCTATGAATTTGATGCATGATTAACCCAGAACTTTTGTTGTTAACGATCTATAATCATAAAACAACAGTAACATGGCAACGCAAAGCCACAACAAATCATTTACCAATTCTATATGCATTTTCTTCTCATTTTTCTTATATAAAAAAATGGGTTCATGGATTACCTTTTGATGAATTCCTTCATGGTTTAATCTGATGCTCCTTCTCTTCGATTGTCAAATCCTCAGTAATCCTCTAGAAATTGTTCTAACTCTCTTAAGCTAACAATTTTCTATCAGTTAAGAAGTTTTTTATCAAAAAGGAATGGTGTTTTGAGTGGGGAGTACTTATAGAAATTACTAACTTATGAACCCCCACCCATTTAATCCCCAAGTCATCAATTGCATCCAATTTAATCCCATTCATAAGTTTCATCACTTAATAAAAAGAAAGTGGAACTTGAGAAAATGAAGAGATTTTGGGTTTAAATAAAATGAAATACTCCCTCTTCTTCAATTTGGTAATACACGTAATATACACCTCCATTTTGTCCCAAATTAATAGTCTCATGGGTCCCATCAGTTCAGCTGATTTCTATTTTTAAAAAATATTATTTTAATCAGTTAATAAGTTATTTGACTATTTTACCCTCCGTAGCCAAACTTGTTCGATACTTATATCGATTCCTATAAAAGTCAACGTTCCAAACGTCATGGGACTATCCGTTTCGTCAAAATCATCTCTGAAATTCGTGGTTGACTTTTTCCCTGAAAAAGTCAACTAGAAAAAGTTAACTGGTTGACTTTGACCAAAAAGTCAACCGTGACACATTTTCGTGGTTACAGTCTAACCTGACTAATTTCCGAACTCCAACTAATGATTTAATACCAACCCATGTAATAAAAAGAATTACTTCCCCACTTAATCAATTTAAATAGTTAAATAAAACTAAACCAACCATTTAAATACATCTCATCACATATCTTAACATAACACATATACATCTAATAAATGAAATCACACAAGAGTTTCACATAAGTTCGTTTATTGATAATTATTAAATTACATAGAAAATCTCAGATATTACAAGTTCAGATCCATAATCAAAACCAAAGTAAAACTTCAATATTCACAAGCTACTAGATCTAGAGAGAGAAGTCAAATAGTAGTAAAAAGTTATGGAATCTCTCTTGCTCTAAAAAACCCTAAATATGAAAAATAAAACTGAAAGTAATTCTTCTTCGCAACTAGCAAATACATCCTTATAAGGAAAATACGTTTCAGCAGATTTTAATTGAAAAGTCAATTTTTTTCTAAGTCATTTGGCGTGGCACTTGCACGGCACATATAAGGATTAGAGGCGTGAGCGCCGCAACTTCACGCTAAGCATCTCTCTCCTCGACGCCTGACGACCGACATAGAAACTATACTATGTCGTGGCCGCGCGGCTGCTAATTTTTCCACTCTGCTGCTAACTTGTTGCTGGTGTCTGGTTGTTACCTTGTTGCTGCTTCCTTCTTCTTACTTCACTTGACTTCATCATTCTTCACATGACTTCTAGATGCCCTCTTCACATGCATTAGCTCAGCTTCATTCTTAATCCAGCACGGACTCATCATGCTTTGCCACTTCTAAGCCATTGTCATGCCAATGCTATGCCTTATCAGTTTCCTTGATGCAACCTACAAAACAAACATAAAAAGAAATAAAACAATACTAAAAATACTTAAGTTTGAGCATAATTCTAGCAAATTGATAGCCAATAAGTAGATCTAAAACCTACTTATCAAATACCCCCAAACTTGAACTATTGTTTGCCCTCAAGAAACAAACACAAATATGAACTAACAACTGCAAACTACATGCTATGAAATTACACTATCATGTAAATGAATCCCAGGATTTTCAGCCATGTCAAGAAATCCAATAAGATACGCCTCAGAGAAATATCAAGGTTCATGAATCAAAGCATCAAACTAAGCTAAAGGCATAATGACATACAATCAGATAATCACAACCTGCTATAGAGATATTGTGTGTGTGTTGTGTTCACAGATAAGCTTGACAAAGGTAAAGATACCATATGTTATACTACTTAAGAAAGAAAACTGAGGTTTTTAATCAAGAACTATGCACAAAAATGAAACAACAACTATTCCAACACATCAGTACAAGCTAAGGATCAACAAAGGGTTTATTCTGCTTTATTTTTACTCACGAGGGTGATTTTTGCACTTTCCCGCAGCGCTTATCAATTTTTTATATTTCCCATGGTTGTGCAATGTCTCATTCCATTAGGCTTTTCAATGCTACCTTAGCGAGCTTTTAACAAACGACTCCCAAGCCATCAAGGCCTTAGGGCGCTAGGTGTATAGACATCCCCTCGGGCATACTTACTCAAAATAGCAAAGGCCACGAAATAAGACTAGCCACGGTTTATTCATTTTTATTTTTCTTCATTTTTTTCTTTTTTTTAGTGAGATAGCAAGCATACCCAATGCGTTCCCAAAACTTAAGTTTCAGTGTCATAAAGTTATTACTCACCTCCTACACGATTCTATCATTAAAAACTATGTTTTCCTCTAAGTAGACAAGCATGCTAATTTAAGCCAATAAGCAAATAAGAACATTGTCGTGCTATCCGGTAACATCTAAACAACAGTCATGAATTATATCATGTATAAAATTATAAATATCAACCCAGTTCAAAAATCTATCAAATTTCTATGTCATCATTGGCCAAATTAGAATTCAACAAACTAAAAACCTGGGATTATGCCATGTTATGCAACTAAACATATATAAAACAGACAAAAAGAAAAAATAAATTACTTCAAAATTAAACTAATAACTACTAACATGCAATTAACTATATATAACATGAAAACATGCAATTAAATATATACAACATGAAATTACACTATATGATGCAATTACACTACATGCTCTGAACTACTGACTAAACCCAATACCCCCAAACTTAGAATATTCATTGTTCAAAATAAAGGTAAAGGGTAAGGAAACTCCCCTATATGTCGACATGGCCACTCGACTCAGGTGACAAAACTGATGGCGGGTATGGCAAGGCAAAACCAAAGATTGGCCACTAGCGTCCCCTACTGAGCAAATGCTTCAGCCAAAGCTCGAGACATTCCATTTGCGAACGCTGAGAAGTTGTCGTGTAATGCATCAACCTTCCTCTCTAATCGCCTCATTCGGCAATCCTGGCTCTCTGAAGTGGCAGGAGGGGTGACGGCTTCCTCAGCTGGATGTGGAGACGGCACTGGTGATGGAGCTGACAAAATAAAACCTTTTCCCTGAGGGTGTACTATGCCACCAGCCCAATCATCAAACTTTTGTATAGTTGCATGTGTGATATCCTGGCTCGGCATTTGTAACTGCTCATCATCCCAGCGCACTCCAGCTTTGGCACACAAATGGGCTACGACTGAGGCATGAGGGATACTGCCAGTGGTGCTCCCCCTCATGTAACATAGCTTATTCTGGTGGAGGAGGTAGCCCACATCTATGTACTTCCCAAAGATAATGCTCCCACAATATTATTTCCCTCTCAACTGGCATATCGTGTTGGTGCGTAGATGGCATCAATTTGACATAAATGAACAGGTTCCACGCCTTCGCATAACGTTTTAGCGCTGAACTTGGAAAGTTAGTGAGCGTGTTTATGCCTTGCTTGTAGTTCTATTAGGTGCCTGGCACACACAAGTCCTCGATCACCCTATCTAATTCTGTCTCAAATCTTGCGGCTTCCACCCAATTTTCTCGGCCAGTCAGAGGTTCGGACAGGTTGAACACTTCACGAATCGCCTGTGGGCGATAATCAACATGGAGGCCTCTGACAAAGGATATGCCACTCTGCGTTTCTTTGGCATTCACATAGAATTCGTGCACAATGGCAATCAGTATTGGCATAGGATTGGCCACAACCCCAGCTAGCATCTTTCCCTAATCATCTCCCACAGCTGACCATCATGCTTTCCTAGCTTGAATCCCCTTTCCTTCACAAAAGTTTTTGACACGATTCTGTAGTATTCAATTTGAGCCTCGAGACTGACAAATTTTGTAAGGTCTACAATGTCTTAATCCTGACTGCTGCTGGAAGAAGACTCAGGTGTGCGTGAGCGTGCTCTTTTTAGTGCCATGGGTATTGACAAAGAAGATTCTTGCAAACCCTAACTATGATCATAGAAGAAAAATCACCCCCAAACTTAGTCTCTTGACTACTCTGAACAAAACCTAGAATAATCTGCAGATGAACCCTCAACTAGTTTGTGACGTAAAAGAGGAAATCTTCTTATAGCTTTGATATAGGGTGAATTTCATTGACCGATTAGTAGAGGAGATTGGGAGTTGTAGTTGGCTAGGAGTGTATGTGTATGCGTATGGAATAGGAGACTTTTGGTTTCTTAAGGGAACTCTATAGAATTCAATTGAAGGAAGAAGTTAAAATGAAGTGGGTCATGTTTTTAGGCATTTAAATTGTCTGGACCCGAACTCGGGCGCGGGCGCACCTAATTTGTTCATGAGGCTAACGCAGGCGCGCTAGGATGTTGTACACATTGATACCTGGTGTAGGCGCATTAGGTTTAGTCTTGGATATGGCGTGGGCACGCTGTGTGTTATTGAATGTTGAGACCTAGCGTGGGCACACTGGGTTTGTGCATGGTGTTGGTACGATCGCGTCGCCCTGAGCCCAAGACTGATTCTGCTTTGCACAAAGAAGGAAATAAGTAGCAAACAGATATTTATTAACTAACCTGAACACATAGCATTAACCAAAATGAGATATACTGATATCAAAACTGAACCATGTAATATGTATGTATGATTTATACCCAAAAATGCTTTATATGCAATTTCTATCAAAAAGATATGTGCATTAAGCTCTATTCAAAATTGGTATCAAAATTTTCATAAATCTAAGAATTAAACATGGGGGAGAAATAAGAATGATATGCCATCAGAATTAAATAATTGGAAGAAGTAGAGGTATATGTAACTGAAAATTAAACAGTAGGGAGAAATAGACATGATGTATATAAAATTAAACAAGAGGGAGAAGAGAGATGATGGGGTGCCTCCCATCAAGCGCTTGTTTATAGTCTATTAGCTTGACTATCACTTCCTTGGTCATGTTGTTGAAAGGATTAAGGCGACCTTCTATCTATCGACCTCACCACCATAATAATGCTTCAATATTTGTCCATTTACTTTGAAGGGCTTGTCTGGGTATTTGTCAAAAATCTCAATCGCACCATATGGAAATACAATCTTTATTGTGAAAGGTCATAACAACCTTGATTTGAGCTTTCCTGGGAAGAGTCTAAGTCTAGAATTGAATAACAGTATTGTTTACCCTGGCTCAAATTTTCTTTCTATAATTCTACGATCATGCCACCTTTTCACTTTCTCTTTGTACATCTTGGAATTTTTGTATGCCTGAAATCGCAATTCATCTAACTCATTGAGTTGAAGAAGGCATTTTTCCCCTGCAGCCTTTAAATCAAAGTTTAGCTTCTTAATTTCCCAATAAGCCTTACGCTCAAGTTCCATGGGAAGGTGACAAGCCTTCCCATACACTAGCTGAAACGGCGACATACCCAATGGTGTTTTGTAGGCAGTCCTATATGCCCATACTGTATCGTCCAGCTTCAGAGACCAATCTTTTCTCGTGGGGTTCACAATCTTTTCCAATATTCTATTCACCTCACGGTTTGAGACCTCTACTTGGCCATTCGTCTGGGGGTGGTAAGTTGTAGCTACTCGATGATTCACCCCATATTTGGCCAACAATGTTGTAAACTGGCAATTGTAGAAATGGCTACCTTCATCACTTATGATCACCCTAGGAGTCCCGAACCTTGTGAATATGTTCTTGTGAAGGAATCTCAGAACCACCCTAGCATCATTTATAGGAAGGGTTGCCACTTCCACCCATTTAGACACGTAATCAACTGGCAGAAGGATGTAAAAGTTTACATATGATGACATAAAAGGCCCCATAAAATCTATCCCCCATACATCGAAGATCCCAACCTCAAGGATTGTATTCAAAGGCATTTTATTTCATTTTGATATATTCCCTACCCTCTGACATCTATCACATCTCTGCACAAAGTTGAAAGCATCTTTGAAGAGAGTCGACCAATAAAAACCTCCCTGGAAAACCTTGGTCTCTGTTCTTTCTCCCCCATAATGACCTCCATAAACTGATGCATGGCAATCCTATAATATACTCTATGTCTCACTATATGGAATTCACCTCCTAATCATTCTATCAGCACACTACTT
Organism: Panax quinquefolius; assembly: GCA_020205615.1. Classification (NCBI taxonomy): domain Eukaryota; kingdom Viridiplantae; phylum Streptophyta; class Magnoliopsida; order Apiales; family Araliaceae; genus Panax; species Panax quinquefolius. The sequence goes on from CM035153.1 coordinate 91,425,564, forward strand.
GAGCAAGTAAGGCTCGTCCCAAATAAATCATTTAACATCATGGAGAAACTTCTTCTTTTGATGTCCAATCAAATCAGATGGATTGATATTGCTCACTAGAAAGTTTGCATAGTCTGCGAACCATTACATTTCGCCTTTCACCACAAATAATTGTTCATCTGGGAAGGACTCATTGATAATCACTTTGTCATTTGCATCCCTTCCCGAATTCTCCAATCGAGATAAGTGGTCAGCCACTTGGTTCTCAGTCCCTTTTTCTGTCTTTGATCTCTAAGTAAAACTCCTAAAGAATAAGAATCCACCTGATCAGACGAGGTTTTGCATCTATCTTGGCTATCAAGTATCGGATCGTTGTATGGTCGGTGTATACAATCACTCTTGTCTCAATTAGATAAGCTCAAAATTTATCAAATGCGTATACCACCATTAGAAGTTCTTTTTCTGTAGTAGTGTAATTTAACTAGGCATCAGTCAGGGTCTTGCTAACATAATAGATTACATGAAAGACCTTGTCCCTGCGCTGGCCCAAAATGGCTCCCACGGCAAAATTGCTTGCATCACACATCAACTCAAATGGAAGAGACCAATCCGGAGTTATAATCACGGGTGTCGTAGTCAACTTCTTTTTCAAATGCTCAAAAGCAGTCAGGCATTCCTCATCGAATCTAAACTGGACAACATTCTCTAAAAAATTGCACAACGGCTTAGTAATCTTGGAGAAGTCCTTTATAAATCGACGATAAAAACATGCATATCCCAAGAAGCTAAGGACCCCTTTCATAGAATTAGGTTATGATAAATTCTCGATAGTTTCTAGTTTTACTCTATCCACCTCTGACCCTTTCCTCGAAACTTTATGCCCCAAAATAATACCTTCTTATACCATAAAATGGCACTTCTCCCAATTTAGTACTAGATTAGTTTCAACACACCTTTTCAACACCATTACCAGATTCTCCAAACACAAGTCAAATGAGCCTCCAAAGACTGAGAAATCATCCATGAAGACTTCAATGTTTTGCTCAACTATATTAGAGAAAATGGCCATCCTGCACCTCTGAAATGTAGTCGGGGCATTGCATAAACTGAAAGACATCCTTCTGAAAGCAAATGTACCATATGGACAAGTGAAGGTAGTCTTCTCTTGGTCTTCTGGGGCTATCACTATTTGGTTGTGCCCAGAATAACCATCCAGTAGGCAGTAATATTCATGACCTACTAACCTATCCAGCATTTGATTAATAAATGGGAAAGGAAAATGATCTTTCCTTATAGCTTTGTTTAGTCTGCGGTACTCCATGCAGACCCTCCAACTCGTAACTATTGTGGTAGGTATTAGCTCATTGTTTTCATTGGATACCACTGTCATACCCCCTTTTTTCAGCACTTACTCCACTGGGCTTACCCAAGAGCTATCTGAAATAGGATAAATAATCCCGACATCTAACTACTTCAAGATCTCTTTCTTAACCACTTCCTTCATGATAGGATTCAACCTTCTCTATTGCTCTACTGATGGCTTACTATTATCTTCTAGAAGGATTTTGTGCATGCAAAATGAGGGGCTGATCCCCTTGATGTCTGCTATAGTCCATCCAATTGTTGATTTCAACTCTCGCAGCACTCGTAGCAATTTATCTTCCTGAAAAGACATTAGTGTAGCAGCAATTATAACAGGAAATTTGAAGATTCACTTAAAAAATGCGTACCAAAATGATTTGGAAGAGGTTTAAGGTCAAAGTCGGGAGGCATCTCAAGAGAAGGCTTGAGTCCTTTTGATGTCTCCCCTGAAAGTTTGAGTGGTTCGATGGGAATCTTAAACCTTCACATCTGTGGTGCTGTGTCCAGAATTTGTACATATTCCACAACCTCAGTATCCTCCATATCAGATTCTCCCAGTATAGCACTCTCCAATGGCTCAATATCAATCAAATTTCCAGTGCCTCTTCATTTAACACTCTGTCGACTACATAGATCCAGAAGCACTCTTCCTCGTCAGTGGAGAACTTCATAGCCTTAAAGACATTAAACGTGACCTCTTGATCTTGGGCTCTAATGGTCAGTTCTCCTTTCTGTACATCTATGAGTGTTCGCCCAGTGGCTAGAAAAGGTCTCCCAAGGATGATTGGAATGTCTCTGTCCTCTTCTTAGTCCAAAATGATGAAGTTGGATGGGAAGATAAACTTGTCTACTTTGACCAAGACATCTTCTACAATACTTTTAAGGTATGTGATGGATTTATCAGCAAGCTACAATGATATATTTTTCGGCTTTGGAGCCAGCAATCCAAATTAAATGAATACTGACAGAGGCATTAAGTTTATCTTGCCCCCAAGTCACATAGGTATTTGTTAAAAGAAAGCTTTCCAATGGAGCATGGTATTGTAAAACTACCCGGATCTTTAAGCTTTGGAAGTAGTTTATGTTGCAACATTGCACAGTATTCTTCTATTAAGGCTACTGTCTCATATTCCTCTAATCACTTCTTCCTTGATAGAATGCCTTTCATAAACTTCGCATAGCTTGGCATTTGTTCTAAAGCCTCTGCAAATGGTATGTTAATTTGCAGTTTTTTAAAGATCTCCAAGAACTTAGCAAACTGTTTGTCTTCTCTTTGCTTTTGAAGTCTGTGTGAATAAGGAATAGGAGGGTATACAAGTGGTGGTATGGCTGTGGATTTCTCATCCAACTCCTTATGTTCTGCCTTGACTACCCTCTGCTCAGAACCCCCATTAGATAAGTTATTCTCAGAACTCACTGCACCTTAGCGTGGGTGCGCCAGGGTTTCTTCACTAATGGGCGCGGGCGCCAACCTGCAACTTTGTAGTTTGTTTTCCTGATCTCAATGTAATGGCCTGACATTGCTCTTCCCCTTCCCTTCTTGGATTTGCTTCAGTATTACTTGGTAAAGCCCCTTGCGGATATTGTTCAACAAGCTAGCCATCTGGCTCATTTGAGTCTCTAAATTCTTAATAGCCGCCGCTTGGCTCTTTATCATCACTTCAGTGTTCTCCATGTATTTCAACATCATTTCTTCCATCTTTGACTTTTTTCTAGTTGAGGAGCAGGAGGTGGATGATGTTGGTGTTGTTGTTGCTGAAATCCAGGAGGGTAAGGAGGCTTAGGTGCATACTGCTGATGAGATTATTGTGGTTGATATTGTTGTTGTTGAGGTTGGTATTGTTGTTATGGTTGGTGTTGTCGAACATTCTAATTATTGCTCTAACTGAAATTGGGATAGTTTCTATTATTGGGATGGTAGGAATTTTGAAACTGATTCTGTGGCTTTTGGTTGTTGCTAACGACCTGAACCGACTCTACAGTGATAGCATATTTTTTTTGTTTAGTGTGACCCCGCATAAATCTCACAAATGTAAGCAACTTGCTTAACTTTGTTCTCAGCCAAGGAGTCAATTTTCTTTGCCATTGTTTCCATTTGAGCTGATAACGCTGTGATGGCATCCACCTCTAACAGCCCATCAACTTTTGGTTGAGGCATTCTGGCCGTTGGATTCTGAAAGTCATTTGCCGCCATGGTCTCGATAAGTTCATAAGCTTCTTCATAGCTCTTAGCACAAAAGGCTCCTCCTGCAGCGGCATCAATGATTGTCCTAGACTGCCAACCCAACCCATTAATAACCATCCAGTCAGGTATCCCATGGTGAGGGTATTTTCTTAACATCTCTTTGTATCTCTCCCAGGCCTCATACAAATAGTAGTCCTCATTTTCGTTGTTTTAGCCATAGGAAAGAATTTGGCTAAAAATTTATGTGCTAAGTCCTCTCACGTGGTTAATGACCCTGATGGTAATGAATGAAGCCAACTTCTTGCCTTATCCCTCAAAGTAAAAGGAAATAGTCTAAGCTATACAGCATCATCTGACACACCATTATACTTGAATGTGTCACATATCTCAATAAAACTCAGCAAGTGCTCGTTAGGATCATCAGTAGCAGCACCCCCAAATTGAACCGAATTTTATACCATCTGTATTATTCTCGGCTTAATCTCGAAGGTATTTACTACTATGGCTGGCCTAACTGTAATAACCCGATATTTTTTATATAATTAAATCATAAATTTTGCATATAATTTTTTTTATTTTATTTAGTATTTTAATGATGGGAATATGTGTAAGGTGATGTGTATGTATTTATGTGATAAATATAAAATTTATTTATTACATGAGTAATTACAAATAATATTTTAGAATTATTGATCATTATAAAGTATATTCTTATAATAATTAATTTTATAGTAGAAATGTTTTTATTAAATTTTTTTATGAAAATATAATTTTATATTATTTAAATAATATATGAAATGATTATTATATTTTATTAAATGAATTTATTTCAGATTGGTTAAGTTAATTATTTTAACTTAATTAATAATGTTATATATGAAAGATAAGTCGGATATGGAATCCAAACCCTAATTTTGGATTTTGATCAAGGGATGAGAATAATAATATAATATTATATTTATTTTAGTACTATAAATATGTATTGTATGTGTGTAGACTGATAATTGGTCAATTATGGCAAAGTGTTAGAAAACCTTAGCAATACTATGTTAAACCCTATTTTTGAAACTCAATTATGAGTTTGAGAATGTTAAGTAATTGTGTTATGTGATTAATGATATGTGTTATTGATTATAACCTTAATTAAGAAAAACCTAATTATTAGAAACCCTAATTAGTAATTAGAAACCCTAATTTCTAATTATAAACCCTAATTGCTAATTATAAACCCTAATTCGAAAGTCATTTACGACTTTAAGAATTTGTTAAGTCATTTTTTAGTTGTGATACTGTGATAATGTGTTTAATGACAGGTATTATGCTTAATTAGGGAAAACTTTAATTATTAAGAAACCCTAAATCTTAAAATTAGAAACCTTAATTAGAAATTTGTAACCCTAATTGCTATTGTAAGCCCAAATTACTAAATTAGTAATATTAATGATAATTTGTGAAACTTAAACCTAAATTTTTATGTTTGATGTAATTAGGAAACCTAAATTAATTTAGAAACCCTGATTGATAATTTTAGAAACTAAAAATTCTATTTTTAAACCTAATTAGAAATCCTATAATTTTTGTGTTAAACCTTAGGGTTAAACCCTAAGGGTCAAACCCTAAAGGTTTGCCATATTAAATGTTTGCCATTAAAATCATAAGGCTAATAACTATTATACCCCTTTTTGCATAATTGAAGCTTGCTTGCAAATCTTTCCAAGATATGGAGTTGGTAAACCAATCCAACAACCCCATGTGACTAAATTAAATCCAACAATCCGCCTATTCCATCAGCCATTTCATTGCAACATAATATATATAGGGTTAGAGAGAGAGAAATGTTCATTCTTTTGCTCATTTCTCACCAAACACCCAACTTAAGGTCTCTCACTTCAAACCCACGAAATTGTATAGCTTATCAGTCCCACAAACTAGCCCACCACCTTCATTAACAACTCAGAAGCTCAGAATAAAAAATTTTCAAAGAAAGGTATAAAACCCTAAGCTATAATCTGACCTTTGATCTGTTGTTAGATGTTAGTTTTTTGTGTTAAACATGTTATATGTAGTGTATATAAGTGATCTGGGTCGTACCTTCCTAGATCCATAACATTAATATGCTCGAAATCAAGTTTTAAAAAAATCTGGAAAAAAATTTCTAGTGATCTGACAACGAAAGTCAGACCCTGTAAATCTCATTCTATTGTGTGCTTTTGTTGTTTAAATGTTTGAAGTTGTAGTATGTTATAAGTTCTTTGATATGGAACTTGAATCAGGTTCATATCTATTATAGATTAAAAGTTATTATTGGTTAAACCACGTTGACGGACATTGACCATACAAAATCTGGGTAGCCATGAACTTGCCCAGAAAGCTCTGACAGCAAGTTCATGGGCTCAGATCTTTCTGTTGTTTGTTGATTTATTATTAGTGTTGTATTCATGTTGAAGGCTGGTATATGGACTACATGTTTATGCCTTAAAATCTCCTTAACATTAAACGACTCGATTATAGTGGCAGCTGGTCAAAGTGGTACAAAAGTACACGAAAACGTTTTCTGGAAATTCCAGAAAACTTCAAGAACGTGTTTCTGACAACAGTTTGACCGGTCTATATCTCTTAGATTTTTTGTTGTTATGATGATCTAATGTTATAAACTTGTACACTGACACAAGGACTACAAGATTAAACCTTAAGATTTCTTATAGCATGCCTGGAAATCAAAGATTTAAGGCCTAGAAAGTAGACCCACGAACTGCTCTTCATTTTTGGGAAAACCCAAAAATGAAGAACAGCCTTGTCAGACTTTTTAAGAGCTTATATCTCTTTGACTTGTTATGTTATGACCATGAACTTAGTATATAATTGTAGTATTGCACTTATACTACAACCTTAACATTTCTGCAAGCCCAGAAAACACTTAGAGCATAGATCAAATGCTGGTCAAACATGGTACCTTGTAAATTGTCATGAACGTTCTAGGCAGGCTCAAGAACACCTATAGCGACAGTTTCGTCGCTATAGGGCCATTTAGCAACAATAAATTTCTTAAAATTATTATTTTATTAAATAATTATAGAAAATTAGTTTTAACTTATTAAAAATACAAAATAAATTCCTAAAAATTATTTTAAAGTCTAAAAATTGATTTTTAATAATTTTGAATATATTTCATAAATATTTCATATCTTTGGAATATTAAAGGTATTTAATTTATTTAATTGATATATTAAATTAATTATTTAAAAATGATTTTAATACTTGAAAAATTATTTAAAATTATATTATGTTATAAGAAAATATTTTAAGTTATTTTTAATGACTTTTAATATTTTGTGATGAAATTTCATTAATAAATTAATAATAATGATAAATAAGTGATTTAATAAATGTATTAATTAAATTATGAAAAATAGAATTAATGATTTAAAATTCATATAAAAATGATTTAAAGGTTATAAAAGTATTTTAAGTTATAAAATATAACTTTTGATATTTTGTCATGAAAAATATTAATATTTTAATATTAATGGTATTAAATTTATTTAATATTTATATTAAATAAATTAGTTTAAAAATGATTTTCATATTAGAAAATAATTTTAAATGAAAATAAAGAGTTTAAAAATATTTAAAGTTATAAAATATAACTTTCAAAATTTTAAAGGTAAATTTCATTAATAATTTAATATTAAATGATGTGTGATTTATTTTATAATTATATTAAATAAATAGTTTTAAAATGGTTTTATTAATTTAAAAATCATTTAAAAGGATATAAATGAATTAAAAGTATTTTAAGTTGTACTAAATGACTTTTAATATTTGGATAAATAGTACATTAATATTTAAATATTAATGGTAATTATTTAAAATGATTTTAAAAATCATTTAAGGGTAATATTAGTACTTTAAAAATATTTTGAGTTATTATGAATAACTTTAATATTTTGGCAATGGTTTCATTAATAGTTTAATATTAATTAAATAGTAATGATAATATAATTATTTAATATTTAAATCATTCAATAATGATTCTGGTGTTTGAAAAATCAAGATAAATTGTAATAATTATTTGATATATCTATGCATGTTGGATGTTTATGACTGTGAGCAGGTGTGCTACTGAATGGCCACCTAGTCATGCATATGTGCATGTGGATAGTCCTATTTATAGAGGAGGCTCTGGCAAAATTTTCCAAAATATAGGCATTAGGTAGTCATGCATTTTTTTAACTCTACTGTAGGCGTATGTTAAAGTAATGCATGCACGCATGTAGTCATAAAATACATTTGAAAAAGATCCAGGTTAGAATTTACCACACCCTTTCTAAGGTGATTTGGAGACTTATGTCCAGATATATGGATCCAAATCAGCCGAGTAGTTCCCGAAGGACCACTTTAGGTGTGCGGAGGAGGGCTTCTGATGTACCTCGACCCCGTTCAGTTAGACAGCCTCGTCATTTGGCAGAGGCAATGATTTGTCCTATCCGAGTTGATGTGCCAGATGTTGAGGACGAGGAGGAGGATGTACCAGTTACAGACCCCGCTCCTTCTGCTCATATTCCCCATAATGATTTCTCAAGCATTCAAGTGATGATCCTAGAGCTTCTGGGTGATTTGAGTCTCCACCCCTCAGTTTACTTGTATGCAAACAAGGTACAAGCTGGATTTTGATCTTCCTTCTTTCCTATTGATGAGGAGTAAAGGCTCTGATGTTGATCTACTTTATGATGTAGGTTCCCGGCATTACACAGCCTCAAGGGAACTGGTTCAGTATACACTCTCTATATAAAGCTCTAGATCCAGATTATCGAGAGATTATGCATGGTTGGGGCTTTGAGGCGTTCTTTTCCATCCTCCCCCGTCGTTGTCATTGGGGTTATCTCAGGACGTTGTCTGAGCACTAGTTTCACCAGACTCAGCCTCTCCGTTTGTTGGACTGTGAGGTGATGATGATGCCGATGGATTGGCAGTTTATCACCGGTATAGAGTTTGGAGGGGCGCTAGTGCCTTGTACGGTGAATATTACCCCGACTGCCATTAGATCCTTGTTAGGAGTCCCGGCTGAGGCGCTCAAAGGTAGAACAGTTCGTACAGGTCCTTTGAGCATAGATGTTATGAGTGGAATGTTGAGTGAGCCCATACCCGATGATGTGAGAGTTAAGGATCGCATTCTTCGGCGATTGTTCCTGGTGATCATTAGAGGCTGCTTCATCATGGATAACTCTTCCACGATATCATTCACTTTGGTCAGTGCTACAGGAGATGTGGACTGTATTGGAGAGTATGACTGAGGTTCTTACACCTTTGCCTATTTCCTCAAGGGAATGCGCATGCGTTCGCAGGGCTTAACGGGGGCTTGGTTAGGATTTTACCCATTTCTACTGGTGCGTATTTCTCTTTTGATTTCCCATGTACAGGTTAAGAGTGTTGACTGACAGTAGATGTTTGCCTTTGTGTTGGCAGTTCTGGGCCTGTGAGAGGCTCCCATATTTACGTTCTGTGAGTTTGTTAGGTTTAGATACCTATCTATGAGGACAGCGATGGCATCACTCCATACTGGCGAAGGTCCTTGTAGCTAAGGGTTTCACCCATTGTCGTCTATAGTTGGAGTTATTGACAGCTGATGTTATCACTTGGATTCCCTACTTTGGGGAACACTTGACCATTGGGTTCGAGGATGGGTTCCCGACTGGTGTCGAGTATGTGATATCTACCCATAGGATTTCTCTGCACAGATGGAGGATGACAACTCTATTTAGGAAAGCGTGCTATTAGGAGTACTACAGGAGAGATTCGTGTACCGATTTTGCCTCCTGCCAGGCGTTATTGGCATGTATCGCAGTCGCCTGTCAGCGATATCCCATTGATGGGCGTTGACGGCTTTACATTGTCAGAGGGTCCATATACTCAGGATGTGAGACCCTGGATTTTATCAATAAAGATTTAAATTTTGTCGAAATAATTTTTTAATATTATGGTGTGAATTCGAGATAATATTATAGTTGTGGGTAATATTTATAAATTTTGCAAAGTATGCAAGTGGTTATATTATATTCGATTGGTGGGGAATATTCGGTTTAGCAGGAATATTCGTATAACTACCAATCATTGGTGGACCCCATTAATGTAATTATTGTTTGATTGAGAAAACGACAAAAATATTTTATTGAAATAACTACGGAAGTTTTACCGGTTGATCTTGTTGAACTTTTCGGTAAAAGTAAAAAATACGATGTCGTGTGATTGCATAGTAGCACACGGTATTGATTATTGATGCTTATGTGAGAAGTCACTCAGGTTTAATTCCATTATTATTTATTAATAATATGAATTATTATAGCGATAATGACGCTTTTGTTTTATTCATTATTAACGTAATAAAATGAAACATCTTTTTATATAAAACATAATACTTTATTAAAGTTATTTTATAAATAGAATATATTATATTTTATTATGCATAGTGTTGCATAGTGTTTTGCATAGTGTTTTGCATAGTGTTGTATAGTGTTTGCATAGTAAAATGTTTTATATAAATAGAATATATGATATTTTATTTAAAAGATTTTGCTTTAAATATGGACCGTCGATTAAAGTAAATCAATTTGGACCGTTCATGGATTAATTACTATGCATTCTATTTTCCTATAAATAGAAGCTCATTCCTTCATTATTTTCTTACTTAATTCACTTTGAAACTCTAGAGAGAAAATTATAGAGAGAAGCTATAGAGAAAAATCTATAGAGAGAAAGAAGAAGAGTATTCGGTACTTCACTACTTTGATATCCAAAGGTCTTTTTTACGGTAAGGGGTATTATTTGTTGTACGTGTAAGTAAGGGTGTTATTCTTTCTTATTCATGAAGAGAATTTACATTATTCCATTCATTATTATTCTGTTGGAATAACTTTTGTAAAAGTGGTATACCCTATACATAACTCGTATATGCTACGGCGTACCCTATACTTGGTGAAATCCTTATGTTATTCCATTCTTATTTATTCATTGGAATAACTCAGATACGCTGAATCCCCTATACTTGGTGATCTTCTTCATTACTCCATTCTTTATTATTCATTTGGAATATCCTCATCAGCATGTGTTTTACACGGACCAGTTCCATTGTTTATTATTCCGCATTTATTATTCTCATTGGAATATCCTGTGCATGTGTTTTACACCGGACTTTGGTTCCATTGTTTATTATTCAAAGATTTATTATTCTTTGGATCATCCTCGCTTGTGAATTTCACCGACTGGTTCCGTTATTATTATTCTGTTGGAATAACTCATACCTATGCGAGTCTGCATGCATGGTGATTTCTTTTGTTATTCCATTCTTTATTATACCCAGGTTGGTTAAAACTTTAACTTCTATACTCCATGAAATTAGTAGAATATACTTGATATTTGCGTTTCATCCAAAGATCTTTTCATGGAAATATTCTTCGATCATTCTTGAATTTTACTCTACAAAAGCAAAGATCTTGTTGACAATTTGGACGTTATTAATTCCTCGGATAAAATAATTCTTGAACTTGTTTTATTGAATTAGTATGTCATTGTCATCATCCTCATGATATATTATGTTATCTTTAGCTTACGTGCATAGATGAACTTAGTATGATTATGACGAGGATCATTCGGGTATAATCATGGCTTGTTATAAATGATGTGATAAAAGTCCTCGGTGGCTTGTAATGCGGTGATGGATAGTTTTGGTATGATTATGACCGGGGTGATTCGGTATAGTCATGACCATTAATAATTTGATGAAAATCCTTGGCCCGTGGTACGGGATGATTAGATATTGTCGTTTATTCATTAAACCGAGTCTTAATGATAAAATTTATGTAAACCTTTTAAAACCTAAAAGATAGTAGACTTTATTTTCTACTTGACTCTTTTAATGGATTGCATATTCCGCTTCTTGATTAAACCGGTTGTCTATTGTATTTTATCGGTTTAACATCTTGAAGGCTAATGATAATTTATTCGCATTATCTTAGTCATAATATTTCTTCTTGGGCTAGTTGAGCTCACCTTTTCTTTCACCGTTCTTCAGAAATGAGAACATAGGCGGGACGAGCCTCGGGGAGCGGAGTAATGGTCCGAGAGGATAGCATTAGTAGTCCTCACTATTCTCGTGAAATAGTGTGATAATAGTTGTAATGAGGACTCCTTTTGAGTTTGTATAATATCTAGTAGACAATATTTGTATTCAAACTCACGCCATGTCGTATTGTACACCTAGCTTATATTAGTAAGTTGTATTTGAATTTATGTACCATATAAGTGGCGACCCAAGATGGGTGACGTAAACCTAATTTTGGGGGCGTAACACAGGAGATGTTCTATCCCTGGTGGTCCCCTCATACCATCAGAGCCTAGACCCGCGCTACTCAGTTTATGAGGGATATGGTTCCTGGATCCGTGATGATGACGGATTGGATTACCTGTGTCTGAGATCCAACTCATTTGACATAGATTGATAGTTTGACCCGGCAGTTGGACCAGGCACATTTTTTCATCCGGCATTTGGGGAGAGATCCTTAAGAAGAAGATACTTTTGATTCTTCCAGCTTAGGTGCTGGCCCCTCAGGTGACCCATATGGTTTTTCCGGTTAAGAATCCTCTATTATATAGACCTAACATCCCCGCTGATAGAGATCCAGTGACTCAGGAGGAATTACATCAGGTGGACAGGATTGATAATGTGGACATTGACATTATTGTCTTCTTCTGATGTGTATTCTCACTATATCTTTTAATAGGCCTCTGTTAGATGTTCGGTGGCTATGCCCCATTCTTGCTATATCTTTTGATAGGCATTTGTTAGTCGTTGGGCGTCTGTGCCCCATTTCCCTATATTTTTAGCTGTATAGAGATTATGTATTAGATGATGATGTACTTAGGAATGTATGTATTGTTATTCCCTACATCATACTATCATCTATTATTTATCATGCATGTATCATGTTATGCATATGTATGTATATCCAGAGATATTTTGCAATGACCCCTGGATGGTCTTATGATACGACCCACACAGATGTCTTCCTCTATAGTTAGCTGCATTGATCACACCCCACCTGTATTGGTAGCCTCCTATCTAAGGTCGTGGTATGATAGTTTGTCACCTCCAGACAGGGTGACCGTAGATCAGTTATTACAGCATTCCATGACCCTCCTGATGTTCCAGGTTCCTATGGGTTTTGTGGATGGTATGTTAGAGGATTGGGTACTAAAGAGGCAGGTTTTTTGATTTGCGACCCAGGAGTTGACTCCCACATTAGAGGAGTATGACTGGATAATGGCTTTACCCTTGGACAAGCCTTGCGCTCGGATAGCTATCGGGGATATGAGCCGATAGTTCATGAGCCTCACCGAGTTGAGACGTAGAGTAGTACGGGATGATATTACATCCGGTCATATGGTATCCCAACATTTTTTGATAAACAGATTGGCTCGGTGGGATGCTTATACACGACCACTCAAGGATTTCACCATATCGAACGATATCAAATGGCGTTTAGCCAGAGTAAATGTACTCATGATGTGTGTATTGTTATATGTGTATATGCCACGGTATATGGATGAGCTGGATATCGGCATTATCATGGCAGTGAGAGCTCTTGGGGAGGGTCATACCATTGTGCCTATGATCATGACAGAGACATTGCGATCAGCCACGTATTGTTGCACCCATCTTGTAGGGGTATTTATAGGCAGCTCGGTCATTTGTATGTGTGGTTCAGTCACACCTTAGACCGATTGGCACCTTCCGACGGCATGGATACTATTTTATCCATGAGATAGCCATGTCTTACTCCTTTCAGCCAGCGGAGTGCATAGACACTATGTCTTGGTCGGCGTTCTTGGCAGGGATCAGAGATCTGTTTGGCATTTTGCCAAGGACAGTGCTCAGTTCCCCCTACAACTTCATTACTCATGCCCTTGGCATGGATTATCTCCCTCTGGCTGGTTTAAGGTGCATGACTACTTACCACCCACTGGCTGTGATGTCACAGTTTGACCAATTTCAAGACTTTCATCCTTTTGAGGGGACATTAGGTCAGTATTTGGCTTCTCGCCACTTATTAATAGAGGACGGATCTATGTTGTATGTCTGTTGGGATCAGTATGAGAGAGCTAAGTTTTCTGTTAGCTATCTGGGCTGTTTGACAGAGTATTCTGCATGGATGGAGACAGAGACTGGATCGGCCGCGGTTGTATCCACAGGGCCGGGGATCAGTTTTGATATTGGAGAGCCCGTGGAGGACGCTGATTCTCCTATTAAGGAGGAGATATTTGCTAGATTTCCAGCAGATGTGATGGATTCTCAAAGTACTTCTGCAGATGTGACTCCCCCATAGGAGTATTTAGCCCAGAGTTTTCATCTAATGACATTCAAGAGGGATTAGGCTAGGGCCTTGATGTTGACAGCTCTTGTTGGGAGAGACACCGCTCTATTGGAGAGAGATGATGCTCTAGCTCACAAAGACACCGTTATTGAGGAGCGGGATGAGGCTAGATCATCCAGAGATGCATTGATTGTTGAGCAGGATGCTTCCATATCTGCCCGAGACGTAGCCATTACAGATAGTACTACAGTGAGATCCCTTACCACTTGAATTATTGTAGAGATGAACGCATATATTGATGAGCATGGTGTCACTATTCAATTGGTTGTGGATCTATTGGCTCGTGTAGATACCCTTGGGCAGGAGCTCACAACGTTACCCCCTTCCTCTGAAAGAGTTGCCATGTTAGATTTAATAGCCCCGCATATACACCAATTTGTAGATATGTTTGTATTTTCTTGCACAGACTAGCTTAACAATTTTGTCATGTACAGTACACATTGTATATATCAAACAGCAGTATATATGGAAGGGAAATATATTTTGATTCACAGTAAAGATTACGTGCTACTTGATTGATAGAGTTCAATAGTAATTAAAGGAGATTGATTTATTATTTAACTAGATACTCTTGAACCATGTTTAGGTTCTAGTAGATGTACATGATAGTAGTTTATAATGTGTAATACTTGTTAAGTTGTACTATGTGATACTTAGAGAAATTTGAATTGAGATGTAAATATTTACACAGTAATTCGAATAGAAGGAATCATAACATAAATTGATTCAAGGATATGTAATTGATTCAAGTTAAGATATCAATAAAAGATTTATTTTCAAAGGAGATTGAAAAAGTTTAAATTATTCCACATATTTTTATAACATCGAATGTGATGTAAAACAGGAATGGTAAATGACCAATATTTAAAACTTATAATAGTTTGGGGTCATTATACATTGATCCTAGAAATGGAAGGAATTTGTATTCTAAATTGTAATAAGCAAGGTAATAATCATTAAGTTATGAATAAAAGATATATTAGTTTGACGATAGTAGTATCGTGGCAGACCGAATCCAAGGTTCAAAGGGACCTGGATTTGGGGGCGTCACAGACATAATAACCTCTGGCTGTCCATATCGACAAATGGCATTATTTCAAATGAAACCAATGATAACTTCTTTGGTAACCCTGGGGAAGGAGGTTGCTTCTACCCACTTGGTGAAGTAATCGATCATGGTGAAGATAAACCAATGCCCAATACTGGCTTTGGGCTCGATGGGCCCGATCACGTCCATTCCCCACATTTAGAAGGGCCAGGGCGAACTTATATTGTGGAGCTCCCTTGGAGGGGCGTAAATAGTATTCCCATGAATTTGGCATTGATAGCATCTCTTAATGTGATCATCACAGTTAGCCTTGAGAGAGAGCCAGTAATGCCCTATTCTTAGGATCTTTTTAACATGTAGAGGGCCGCTCGTGTGTGGGCCATATACTCCACCATGGATTTTATCCATGAGCCTCTGAGCTTGGTCTTTGTCTAGACATCTAAGGAGACCTAGTCCTACATCTCTTTTGTAGAGTGCATCTCTGCTTAGGTAGAATTTCATAGCCAGACGATGGATCCGCCTTCTCTCAGTCAGGCTTGTCTCAGCGGGTGTAGATCTATCTTGCAAGTAGTCATTGATATGATGATACCAAGGATGTTGGATTGGAGGTAGCTTATTCGATACTTCTCCAATATAATACCCATAGGTTGGAGCCTTTTGCAAGGCAAATGTAATGCTTGGCATGTTTTCCTTGTCAGGTATGTTGATCAAGGAGGCTAAAGTTTTTAGCGCATCCGCAAAATCATTCCTATTCCTAAGAATATGGAGGAAGGATATTTCTTCAAACTCCGAAGCCATCTATAAAACTTGTCGATGGTAAGGCAGCAAATGTAACTATTTGGTGTGATAGATTCTCGTGGTTTGTCTGATTACCAATTCTGAATCTCCAAAGACAGTTAACCGCTTGATGCCTATTGATTAGGAAAGTTTTAGCCCCATAATACAGCCTTCATACTCAGCTGTGATGTTGGTGCTGACAAACTATAATTTAACGATGATGGGATACTGCTCCCCCATACCGGATAATAGAACTGTTCCAGTCCCAGAACCTTCCATATTTACAGCTCCACCAAAATAAATTTTCCACGTATGGCATGCATCATACTGATTGTGTTGTTGCACTGTCATTACCCCTTCATCGAGGAAGTATGTTTCTAAGGGTTTGAAATCCCCTGAAGGTACGGTGGCCAGTTGATCTGTAATTCCTTGACCTTTAATAGACTTTTGCATCATGTAGACAATGTCAAATTATTGTAGGATCAACTGCCATCTGGATAGCTAACAATTTAACATGGGTTTACTGAACACGTACTTGAGAGGATCTACGCAGGATATGAGATGGGTTGTGTGACCATGGAGGTAATGTTTTAACCTCATGGAAGCCCATGCTAAAGCACAACAAGTCTTCTCAATTAGAGTGTACTTGTGTTCACTACTGCTGAATATTTTACTGAGGTAGTAGATAGCTCGCTCTTGGCCTCTATCGTCCTTTTGTCCCAGCATGCAGCCCATGGAATTGTCATTAATGGATAGGTACATGAACAGGGGAACACCATCCTTGGGAGGTACCAAAACAAGAGCTTTGACCAGCTGTTCTTTGATTGTAAGGAAGGCTTTCTAACACTCATAATTCCATTTCATGGAGGAGTTCTTCCTTAACAACTTGAAGATAGGCTCACAAGTTGCTGTGAGTTGTGAGATAAATCGGCTGATGAAGTTGATTCTTCCCAAAAATCCTCGTATTTCCTTATCTGTCTGAGGAATGGGCATTTCTGTGATGGCCTTGATTTTGGTAGGATCCAGCTCAATCCCTTTGTGGCTGACTAGGAACCCTAGCAACTTGCATAATTTAACGCCAAAGGCGAACTTGGCTGGATTCAACTTCAAGTTGTACTTACGCAACCTGTTGAAGAGCTTTCTGAGATGGTCTATGTGGTCATCTTCCCTTCGGGATTTGATGATGATGTCATCCACGTAGATCTCTATCTCTTTATGTATTAAGTCGTGGAAAAGAGCAATCATAGCTCACTGATAGGTAGCTCCGGCATTGATGAGGCCGAATGACAACTGTCTATAGCAAAAGGTTCCCCAAGGCGTAATGAATGCAGTTTTTTCACGATCCTTTTCAGCAACCATGATTTGATGGTTCCCGTAAAATAATCAGCAAAGGAATACATGTCGTATTGAGCAGTATTGTCAATGAGAATGTGGATAAATGGCACGGGAAAGCTATTTTTAAGGCAAGCTTTATTCAGATCCCGGTAATCCACGTAAACTCGCACCTATTCTTCTGGTTTAGGTACGGGGACTATATTGGATAGCCATTCAGGGTATGCTGACACCATGATGATGCCCGTTTAAAATTGTTTCATAATTTCTTCTTTAACCTTTAAACTCCCATCAGGTTTTAATCGTCTGAGCTTCTGCCTAATTGGCTTAAATCCCTCTTTAATGGGAAGGCGATGGATGATGATATCAGTAGACAAACCCACCATGTCTTCATGAGACCATGCAAACACATCCTAGAATTGGGTTAATAGCGTAACCTTATCATTCCTTTGGTTTGGACTGAGGTCTGTACCAATCTGGATTAATCTATGGATTTCTAAGGTTCCGAGATTGAATGAAGTGGTTTGATCATGATTTGGCTTCGGTTTGTCTTTGACCCATTATTTGATCTCCTGAGGTATTTCAGTGTCCTCTTATATTTCCATCAAGTCTGAGTCTAACTTTTCATCAAAGTTACAGTCCTTGTGGAGAAAAGGCACCTCATCAGCAAGTGTAGGCACATCTAAATTCAGAGTCCTGAAACAAAATATGATTTCACTAAATATATGGAACTATTCAATCATATAAAGTGTTAGCACGTAATGACAAAACAACTACTAATATTGTATAGAAAAAGTAAGCAGTTATAGTTATCTACAGGCCAGAGGGAGTTTAAGCCCTTTTTACCCTTGTCGACAAATGCAAGGAGTGCTACTCCAATTATCAAGGGTGAAGTCCTGATGGACAGTAGTGATGAAGGGGCTGTTATCGTCCTCCTTCTCTTGAATGATGATAATGATGTCTGGACAATCATCATCTGGGATGTCTCAATTCATGCTCTCGGTATGGACAATGATGTGTATGTTCGACAACCGCCTGGCAATGTCTTATTTAAGTTTTTGTTCCTTTTCTTCCACTTCGTGATCTAGAATTAGGACCTCTTTTCCTTTAACCGGTATCGGCTTAGGAAATAACATAGTCACCACATGATCAGGAACTTTTAATGTAGGTTGCACAGCTTCAGCCTCTGCAAGTTTAGGCAATCGCCGTGTGGCTGAAGATGAAGGAACCTGTTTGTGTTTGTGAGGATTCCTGTTACTAGAACTAGTAGAATATCCTAATTCAGCTGTCCTTGTTTGACTAGGAACTTGAATTGGGCACTTAATGCCCTGATGATCTTTTCCCAACCCTTGTCTATGTTGATAGCCCAATGAAATCATCTCTTGAGTGGCCAACATTACCTCGGCAAAAATCTTGGGTATGAGAGGTGGTGCCCCAATGGGATGGTAGTGAGTGTTGCTCACCTTCAGGGCATAGAAACTGACCAGCTCAACTTCTGAATTGAAGCTGATGAGTGGTATGTCACCTTGTTCAGGCATTCCGGCTCAACATTAATAGTGACTAGGCTATTGTTGATAATGTATTTGAGTTGCTGGTGAAGGGTGGAAGGGACGGCTCCGGCCATATGTGTAACAATCCAAAAATTCAAATTGTAATATTAAATATTTATTGAATTATATAAATATTTATTTGATGTGTTTATTATTGAAGTTGATGAAATAAAAATTTTATTATTGATGTGGTTATTATTATTAAATATTTATGAATTAAATTAATTTGATAATATTCTAAACTAATTTGGTTTATAATTTAGAGAGTTGTAATATAACATGAGATGTTATATTGTTGTTTTAATTTAATAATTATAGTGATATGTTAATTTATTAAATAAAATTATTATGAGATTATAATTTTGTGATATTTGGATTAAGTGGGAAAATTTGTTTAGTATGTTGTAATTGGTTATTTAACTAATGTTGAATATGGAGGTATAAATATGAGATTTTAAACTATAGTAGTAAGTGGTTTATTAAAATAAAATTAAAGTAATTTTTTTAATTGATTTAACCAAACAAGGCTTAAAATATTAAGTCTTTATTTTAAAGACTTTTTGCCAAACAAAGCCTTATAGCTTTTGGATTTTTGATTTTTGAATTTCAATTAAATAAATTAAAATAATAAATATAATATATACATTTATTTTTGGTAACTGTCATAACAATTAATATGCGTATTTAGATTTTAGCAATTTTATGTTTACACTTGGCCATATCAGTTTTCTTTACGCATACTTGACTAAGTCTGAGAGTTCAGAGAATTGAGAATTGAGAGAAATTGAGAGAAAGCCTAAGGATTACTAGCAATTTCAGTGGTTTAGCAAGGATTTCTTAAGCAACAAAAAGGTATGTTACATAACCTTAACGTATATATTTTACAAGCCTATAATCTCTAAGTCTCTGTGTTCATGGGGTGCACTCACTGTGTATAAAGTTTTACAAAATTTTCTGTAAACTGTGTGTTATAATTGGTTATGATAATATGTGTAATTGTAATTGTTATCACCAAAGATGTGTATATATATATATAGTGTTGTATGCTAGATTACGCTCAAAAGAAAGGAATTTTTTTTACAAAGAAAACATCATGTGTATGAACGTAATTTATAGAAATATCAAAATTAGTATATATTAATTATGAAATTATGAAATTGAACCTTATGTATGTTAATTGGGTAAGAACTTAAAGAGAACTTAGTTCAAAAGAATCAAATTGGTGTATCATTATGATTACAGTGTTCACTGTGTCAAGAAATATCAAAATGGAGTTTTGGTTTTAAAATATGCTATTCCAGTATTTAATTTTTCTAGAATTATGGTTTAAGTTGTGTTAATTTAGTATTTGTATGCTTGGTGAAGTTTATGTGTAATTTTCATAAGTTATACATGTTAATTGGTATTAGAAATTAAGACATAGCTTTGTTCTGTATTTTGTTTTGGGGTGTTACGTAATTGAGCCTCAGTACCAAGTTTTCACTACCTACCTCTGAATTTCATACCAGAGCCAAAATCAGCTTGAGGGCCAAAAATGGCCCAAACATTCGCTACTTAACGCTGAAATCACGCGACCAGTGCCACTTGTCTCGTGCGTGCCCCCAATATTGAAAAAATAGTCTGGGTCGGATAGTTTTGACCTCCTGTAGTAAAATGGCCATAACATTTTCATACGAACTCCGATTGAGGTGATTAAAGATGATTCGAAAAGAGGACGAATAGGCCTATAACTTTTATTCTTTAAGGTTTTCAATTTGAAATCGTTATGAAGGGTCAAAATGGCCATCTTTAGGACTGTTGTGTATTTAGAGCCAATCAGAGGACGTTGGGATGCGCGAATGCAAGTGCAATCCTTTGTGTATTAGTATAACTTAATGATAACATGTTGGACATGTAATAGGATGTTGTATCAAGTTGTTAATGTGTATGTGGTGCAATAACATGATCACTTAAGTAGTTGTAAGAAAGCTAAAAAGTAATGTTCATGAAAAGATGCGATGTTGTTTAAACTTAAACTTAGTTAGTAGCTATACTAAAAGTAAGAAAGCAACTCATGAAGGTAATGTTAGTGTAACTAATGTGTATTGTCAATACATATGGTATGTTTAGGACTTGGGGTGAATGTGAGTAGTGATTGTTTAACCTACGCACGAGGTAAGTTCCCTAACTTTTGCTACTTTATTATTCAGCAAGGTTACTTTTCACCGTTATGTTATACTTATACAAATTCACTATTTCTAATCTCTTGTTTAATGATTTATTGTCATGCAAGTTCTTTAACCCTTATTTTTTATTGATCAAGTTAGTTAATCTTTATCTCTTCATTCCAATCGAGATTACCTTGGTTATTCAAAGTTTGTACTCATTTATTGTTGAGCAAGTTAGTTAATCTTTATCTCTTTATTCAAAGTCTGTATTATTATTGTAAGAAGTGTGTTTATTTAGCTACTAATAACTGTTATTTGATCTTCGTTCTTTAATATCATTGTACTATCTTACGTTATTGTACCGAACTCTAAGTTGCTTAGCGATTCTTTACCAATTCAACTAATCCTTAGTTGATGAATGTTCTAAACTCTAAATTACCCTTGAAGTCAACCCAAACCAAACTTCCTTTGGTTTGTTTATGTACTCACACACAACTTTGAAAGCATGTTGTCAATGATACATTTTTTCAACTTAGAAATTGTTAATACTCTAGCCTTATTGATTCATCGATATACCTTATTCATGAAGATATTATAATCAAGCCCTTGAATAGTTATTGGTTCCTATCTGATTCAACCAGTACTTGGTTGATGAGTGTTCTAAAAATCTAGACTTCCTTTGAAGTTAATTCCCAACCAAACTTCATTTGGTTTGAAACTTGATAATCTAAGCTGAGATGAACAACCCTATATCAGGGGATTATTTTAGAGCTACGCAATAGCGTTAAAATATTTGCACAATACATAGTACAAAGGGCTGATCACCTGGAGTACGGAATGATGGTCCATATAGTCGTTTAAATTGTTAAAGGTTACAGTAGAAACACATGTGAACCTAGGACATAGAAGATGATTATAGTCTTTTAGATTGTTAAAGGTTAAAGTAGAAATACTTGAAAACCTAGAATAGAGTTCGTGGTCTTGTGACCCTCGGTGTATTCTTTGATGTTGATATCTATTGTTAACTTAAACGTTCATTATTCCTTTGAACTTATAGCTGTTGAATTAAAGTTTATTGTTCTGGTAAGAATAATTGTATATTATCCTTCTTGTGGGCAATTATTTGCTTACTCTTGCACAAAATAATGCAGATGAAGTTAAGAAGTTTGAAGAGCTTTCTACAAGAAAAGACAAGGACAAAGTGCTTGATTAGACGACAACGTTTAATTTATATTTTATTTATGAAGCTTATGTAACATGTTTAATTATGATTATGTTTTAGTTTTCCGCTGAAGATTGTAATAAAGGTTAGTTATGATTTAATTGGACAGTGAACACCAAATCTGTGGGATTGAAGTACCCGGATATGGGGGTGTCACAATATGAATCCATGGTCTCCCCAAGAACAAGTTGTATCATGTAGCAATTTTTAGCACATGAAAGGATACGCAGAATGTATGTGGACCAATCTCCACAGGTAGTTCAATCTCTCCAAGAACATTTCGTCGAGATCCATCAAAAGCTTTGATAACCGTATGGCTGCTTTTGATCCTTTTGAGATTAATATTCATCTTCTCTAAAGTGGTTTAGGGACAAATATTCAAAGATGAACCACCATCTATCAAAACTTCTCCCACCATGTATTCGGAGGACAGAACCGCTATGTGCAACGGTTTGCAATGACCAGTCCCTTCGGGAGGTATGTCATCATCAGTGAAAGAAATCACATTGTTGTTAAAAATGTGATCAACCAAATGCTGAAATTTTTCGACATCCACTGATTTTGGAAAATGGGCTTCTTCCAAAACCTTTACCAAGACCTTCCTGTGATCTTCGGAAGAGAAAACCATGTCCAGTATGGAAATTTGTTGTGGAGCTTCTCTCAAGCTTAAAATCACCTTGGCTTCATTATGGCCCATAGTACAGAGGAACTCTTCTATCTTCTCTTTGGGAATTTTCCCCTTTGATTTGATAGTAGGTTTCATCACCCTTTGGGGAAGATACAGTGGATTCTCTTTCAACACTATAGTAGTTATGTGAGATATGGATCCTTCAGCCTCTCCATAATTCCATGGCACTTTTTGTAGGCTAACAATAGGATACTATGGTCTGTATGGCAAGATGATTGGCTTTGGTGCAGCCACTTTCAAAGGATTGTCAACACCTTTGAGTGGAATTGCATGTATTATGAGTGGTTTGGCTGCCTCAGCAGATATAACTACTACGACTTCCTTCCATTTTGTAGGAAATGTGTTCCCACTATCAAGTAACAAAGTGTCATTGTCTGCCATCTGCGGGACACCGCTGTCAATTAAATTCTGAATAAGATGGCAGAATGCCCAGCATTCTTCTGTGTTGTGACCGCGAGAATGGGAGTGATACTGACATACTCCATTAGAATTGAACTGTCTTGAATAGGAATTGATTGGAGGTAATAGAGTTGTGATTCTTCCTTCATTAATCAGCATCTAAAATATCTCATCCATTGGTTGGCCAAGGTATGTAAATTCCCTCTTGTTGGCAAAATCCCGACGGACTTTAGTACTTGCTCTTTTTGCAATCTTATCTTCTAGTGTTTCACTTTCTGGAGACGCTGGTGGAATATTCATAACAAAAGGAAGGAGAGTAGCATGCTCCTAACTGACTAATTGGCATGTGACTTGGTGCTGATGGATCACCAGTTTTGCAAATTTCTCAACTTGCTTACAAAGAGATTTCATCTTTCGTTCCATCATAAACTGGAACTACACAAAATCCCACTTATCAGCACTATCCTTGCTAGTTAGGGAGGGTTCACCACCATAATTGGAACTCTGTCCACTGCTCCAATTAATCATATTAACCTCCTCTTCCTTGTGTTGAGGAAGAGGGTTGTCTTTCACATGGGGTTGTTCGGGTTTAGTCACTACGATCTCACCATTATCAATTAAATCCTGAATCTTATGTTTCAAGGCCCAGCAATCCTGAGTATCATGTCCTGGCGCTCCAGAATGATAAACACACTTCCGATTAGCATTAAAACCTTTCCCATTTGGGTTGGCTGGTGGAAGAAGATGAGTAATTTTCTTCTAAGTTGTCAGATGGTTGAGAATGTTCTCGAATGAGTCCCCTAAGGGTGTGAACACTCGATTGTGTAGGACTTCTTCACTCTTTATCAATGGAGGGTTTAAAGACTGTGCTTGAAAAGGGGAGTAGTTTCTTCTCTAAATAGGCATGTTATGACTGCCTTTGTAACCTTGTAGTATCAAGGAAACATCCTCCTCTTTCTTCTTATGGACCCTCTGGGGGTTGTTTCCATAACTTTCGGACTGGATGTGCTCAGCAACAGCTTTTAAGGCGGCAAGGTCTTGAATCTTTCCTGACTTCAATCCCATCTCAGTCATTTCTCCGTGTTTGATCATTTCAGAAAATGGCTTGCCAATGCCAGCTAAAACTCTCTCATAGAAAGGAGATTCTTGTATGTCTTTAAAGGTCATCACCATCTCATACTCAGTCATAGAGGGAATAACTTGAGCAGCAAGGCGCCTCCACCTTTGAGCATACTCTCTTAAAGACTCATTGGCTTATTTTTTAACTTTGGTAATTTGGTACTGGTCTGGAGCCATCTGAGACTGGAAACTGTACTGACTGAGGAAGGCATGAGCTAGCTCCTCCCAGCTATGGATCTTAGAATTATCCAATTCGGTATACCATGATATGGCTTCTCTAGTTAGACTCTTTTGAAACAGCTACATTCTGAGCTTTTCATCTTCTGCATAAGACCCGAGTTCTCTAATCAATACCTTCAAATGTGTGTAAGGATCCCCTAACCCATTATACTTTTCAAAGTTAGGAGTCTTAGACATTTCTGGATAATGAACACTAGGGAATATACAAAGGTCAGCATATGAAACACTCCTGTGTGCTCCAATCCCTTTGATAGAACAAATGGTCTCTTCCATTTGAAGGACTTTCTTCTTGATATCACCGGTGTCTGGATCTTCTTTGAGATGGGTAATTTCAGAGGTTTGGTTGGTCTTATCCAACTGAAGCTCAGGTACTAGAACCGCTTTATCTGGACCTTGGATTCCTCCCTGTACAGAGGATTTTGTATGTATGGGTATTCATGGACCCTGAGTAGACTGATGTAATTCTTTAAGCAGAATAGCCAAATCTGGGATTTTTTTGCTTATTCCGTCAAACTCCTCACAAGAAACAGAAGTGGGATTAGATTCGTCAGATGAAGATATAATTGACAGTACGCTCGTTTCCTTTTTGGACTTTGAACGGGTAACAGGCCCAATTGTTTCCCTACAAAAACTGACATAGTTTAGTCTTTAGGGAATGTATAAATGTTTATATGCTATCATGATATGTCCGTTTTAGGAGTATTATCTTGCAAAACGGATGTTAGTTGTTCATAACCATGTCAGGTTTTAATATGTATGTACACATATTCCTTCATATTTTCCATTACAATGAGATTGACATGGAATGAAATTACAAGTAATTTGACTTTACAAGTAATTGAAATGGGAAAGTATGAAGAGACCTCCCTCTGCATTTGGTTTATCAGAGGCTGACCTATCTTAGGATACTCTCGCGGCTTTTTAGCAGGAAGGTTTCCAGATCATTGCAATTTACTTGACGGGAAATTAATTCTGTCTTTTAACTGGAGCGAATTTGGGTGGTGCCTTTCCTGAGCCTCGTTGGAATTAGTCTCCCTACGAGTCCAATAATCAAACATCGATAGGATAGCCTCCTGATGGAGGGACCACACAATATACATTCACATATAATGTGTCTTACCGTATGGAAATGATGATATGTACGAAGCACTTATATCATATGCAGATATAGTGTAAAGCATTAAGTGCAGTAAGTAAATGCATTCATACACATTCATTTAAATGTAACTGCAACATCAACACACAAGCATATAACAGTTTTGAAAAGCTTATAGTAGCGGCTTAAGCTCTCTTACTGGTGTCCCCAGCAGAGTCGCCACCTGTCGACGTTGGGATTTTTATTTATCCCTTTTCTGTTCTTATCTTTTGGTGTTCTCATGTTAGGTGAGATTTGTTTGAAAAAACAAGTTGTGAAAAGGTCCGACATGTATTTGTTGATGATTGGACAGTAAGAGTCGCCAGTTGGTATTTTTAAATGGTTGCACCAACTCAACCGAGAAAAGATTTGCACATTAACCACGTGAAGTAACACTATTTAACTGGTCTATGAAACCAAGATTCGTTAGGGTCCGGGAGCTTGATTATATAGAGGGAAGGTGTTAGGCACCCCCCCCGACATCCGTGTTACCACGGTGACAGCCACTTTTCAATTAAACTGTTATATGAATGTGTGTATGTGTATGGGTCAATGTGCAATTATCTGGAAGTAGTGCTATGCCTCGTTTGTACTTATATACAAAGGGTTTGAATTTGTATAAAAGTTCAGTTTTAACAAGATATAGCAGTGATGTTTTGTAAAAAGAGGTTTTTCAAACCCTTATGCTCAATAGTAATTAAGGCCTTTGATACTTTTATTTTATTATATGTTCGGATTGATTGCTTTTATTTTTGAGATGTGAAGCATCTTCGAGAAAATAATGTACAAAGCAGTGTCGAATTCCTTGTGGGCATGAGAGCCATTTAAAGAAATTCAAACACCGTGAAAAATTTACAAGCTGATTACAGCTGAAAATGTCCATCACGGGAACCGAATTTAGATTCAGGAGACTAAATCTGTGATCACATAATTCCTAGGCTCACATAATGTCATAGCTTATATGAAAGTTGTAAGCAGATATATATATAAAAGTTGTAAATATATATATATATATATATATATATATATATAAACGATCGACCACCACGAAGTAAACTTCATGGGGGATTGGAAATGTAAATATATAAAAGTGGTAAATATATATATAGACACTATCAACCACCACGAAGCATCTCCATGGGGGATCGGAAATGTAAATAAAGCAGTAAAAATGATCAGCCGCCAAGAAGTAAACTCCAGGCGGGACTAAATGTAAAGAAAGCAGTAAAAGGCCATGAAGTAAACTCCAGGCCTGACAGAAATGTAAATATATATATATATATATATAAGCGGTAAACGCAGTGAATATATATCGATCCAGGCTCGGTTTATCATGTCAGAACATGAATCTCAACGTGAAGAACTGTGTGTGCACAGTAGTGGAGAAAGGCTTTAAAAAGTGTAAGAAGGCTTACAATGGACTGCCAAAGAAGACTTCAATAGCTTTAAATGGATGAACACTCAGTTCCCACCGATAAAATATGACAGAATATAAGCTCACAAGTGCTTAAAATGAGAAAGCACTCAGTTTATAGTGTGTACAGAGCAAATTAGATAGGGCTTCCTCGCCTTTTTTTCTCTTCCAAATGGCCACCCCAAGCCCTCTATTTATAGAGGGGGAGCCACATGTGCACCTACGGTTGCCCGGGGTGCCCCATCCTCCGTGGGTCCCGTTGTCAGTAAATACGTGTATGTATGCAACGCGTTGTCTGCTCAAACTTTTAGAACTTTAATTCGGGCATCCGATTGAGGTGTATAATACCTTTTTTGGAGTACTGTTCTCGATAGCTACACAATGACATGGGATTAAAGGTTGTACGAAGTCAGGATGATGGGACCATGCCCTGGGTCTTCAAGCCTTAAAATTCTATCCGGTGTGTTGTCTTGTGTAGTAGTCACTCGGGATTGGAGCTATTGGTTCTTATAGGACATTTCTGTGTAAAATGTATGTTGAAATGTTGTTGAGATGGTGCAGATATAGGATCGAGGTGGTAAAATGATTATTTTGCCCCTCATCAGGGTTATCTCCTATTTGGGCTAATTTAGCAGTCGTTGCTTTGGATTATCTTTGAGATTGGGCTACTGCAAGTGTTGAATGTCCTCAGGGTTGTCTCTGAGGTGTGCTTGACCTCTTGGGGTTGTCTCCGAGGTTGAAGCTGACTGCAATGGTTGAAATGAGCTTTTTAGGGGTTATCTCCGCAACTGTAACTGCACTCCTCGAGGTTATCTCTGAGGTTGAAACTAAAACTACCGGTGTTGTTTCCGGGATTGGAACTGAGTATCTCAGGGTTATCTCTGAGATGGAACTAAGCTGTCCTCCAAGGTTATCTCTGAAAGATGATTCTGCCCTCCTACAAATGTTAGTAATAGGAATACAAAATTTCGAGTGTCTACAAACTTGTTGGCTTGTTTTGGGTTTAACAAAACAGACACTAACACGTGCAAGTATACATGGTCAACAAGTAATATAGAGTAAGTTAAGTATCATTCCCACGGAGAAAGGTAGTTATTACTAATCTATCATGTAACAACTTTATAGCTATTTTTGATTGCTCAAACTATCGAATAAAAGTGAATTAAAAACTAAAATGATTATCGACACAAAATAACTAACTAACAAGCGAAGAGATTCAAATTGGAAAGTTATGGGATCCTAATGTCACTTAATGCTTTATCTAGAATATACACCTCTTGATTAACTTGATTAATTATTATGGATTGCTAGTTGAGAGCACGAAAGTGAAACATGGTTATTTTTCAATACACCATGTCCACATCACACAAAATCCATAAAACAGATAGAATTCATATGAACATCAATATTACCTAACCCGCTATATGTCTATGTGAATTACAAGTAATATCAATTTAAGTGGAAGCTCTCTCAGCGACTATACATGGTAAACCGGTATATGTCTATCCGGACTAGGAATCACAAAATCTAACACATGTAAATCTCATGAACACATGCTAACATGGTCAAATTTGAACTTATATTTCCTTTTTCAATTCCATTCAAGTAATTAGAGTAGATGGTGATCGAAAATATAAGCAATAAACACAACCAAGTTAGGCAATCCAACTATAATCATACAAGTATCACAATAAGGCATACAAATCTAAACTACACAATAAGCTTCATTAGAATCTCGTAATGGTGGTTAGTTCATCTCTGAATCAACAACCATTATGGGATTTAAGCCAAGCATGAGAAGAAACAATGACAACAAAGAGGGTAATGAGAATAGAGATTGCAAATATGATTAAACTCTGCTCCACAATGTGCTTCCAACTCAGTTCAGATCTATAATCAAAACCAAAGTAAAACTTCAATATTCACAAGCTACTAGATCTAGAGAGAGAAGGAAAATAGTAGTAGAAAGCTATGGAATCTCTCTAGCTCTAAAAAACCCTAAATATGCAAAATAAAACTGAAAGTAGTTCTTCTTCGCAACTAGAAAATACACCCTTATAAGGAAAATACACTTCAGCAGATTTTAATTGAAAAGTCAATTTTTTTTAAGTCTAAGTCCGATCATGCGCCATGCAAGCACATATAAGGTTTAGGTAGCAGCTCACCGCTCATTTGCTAAAGCATCTCCTGGCATGGGCGCGCTGATATTGAACTATACTATAGAATGGCCGCGCGGCTGCTAATTTCTGCACTCTGCTGTTAACTTGTTGCTGGTGTCTTAATGTTACCTTGTTGCTACTTCCTTCTTCTTCTTTCTTCACTTGACTTCATCATTCTTCACATGACTTCTAGATGCCTTCTTCACATGCATTAGCTCAACTTCATTCTCAATCCAGCACAGGCTCATCATGCTCTGCCACTTCCAAGCCATTGCCATGCCTTATCAGTTTCCTTGATGCAACCTACAAAACAAACATAAAAATTAATCTAACAATACTAAAAATACTTAAGTTTTAGCATAATTCTAGCAAGTTGATAGCCAATAAGTAGGTCAAAAACCTACTTATCATCGACCCTGAGTACTTTTGCTCTGTTCTTTTAAGAAAATAACTAATTTTTTTATCTGATTTTTAAGTCCCTCAAACTTTTCTCAAGAAACAGAGGTAGATTCAGGTTGGCCACTTGCAGCCATGTCTATAGATGGTCTTAGTGTCGTTTTAGACTTTGATCGGGTAACGAGACCAATTGCTTCCCTATAAAAGATTATGTAATTTAGTTTTGGTAAACATTAATAGTCAGCATGTTATGCAATATGTCTGTTTTTAGGGGGTTTTAATGTTTTCTTGCAAAACAGATGTCAGTTATTTTGTAACAGGATAGTATGACAAGATTTAATATATGTACAATAATATTGACTAGGAATGGAAATAATATTTTTTTTCTTTTTTCTTTTTCTTTTTCTTTACATTTACATGGAATCGTAATTTACATTGAATCAAAATTTACATGGAATTGAAAGGGAAAGGCATGAAGAAACTCCCATTCACATTTGGTTTATCAGAGGCTGACCTATCTTTGGCTACTCTCGCGGCTTTTTGGTATGAAGGTCCCTAGATAATCGCAATTTACTAAATGGGAAGTTAATCTGATCTTTAAATTAGAGCGGATCTGAGTGGTGCCTTTCCTGAGCCTTTCAGGATTATTCTCTGTTGAGTCCATAATCAAACACTGACGAGTTTGCCTCCTGGTGGAGGAATCACATAACATACATTCTCATACATCGTGTCTCATCGTATGAAATGATGATATTGTGTGAGGCACTAAAGTGCAGTAAATAGAGCATTCATTCACATCCATTTAATAAAAAGACAACATTCACACATATTCAAGAAAGGGAATTTGAAAATATTGAACAAGCGTCTTAAGCCCTCTACTTTCCCCAGCAAAGTCGCCACCTGTCGACATCGGGAAAAATTTCTCTTTTGGAATTCCTTACCCTTTATGTTTTCTATGTGGTTCGAAATTAGTTTGAAAGTGTGAATTTAATAAAAGAGTCCGACATGAAATATCGACAATTTTGAAAAGATTTGATTTTACAGAGTGGCCAGTTGGTAAAAGTGAAATGTTGTACCAACTCAACCGAGTAATGAAAAAGTTTCGCAAAAGGCCCAATTATTGGACTCTGTTTAACAGGCCTTGGAAACCGAGATTCATAGAGTTCAGGGGCTTTTTTAAGCGGGGGGGGGGGCGGTGTTAGGCACCCCCCGACTTCCGTGAAAACACGGTTACCGCATCTTTTCAATTCCTTAAATTTTTTTTGTGTGTGTACTGCAGTTAATTGGGCTTAAGTGCTTTATTTGAAAGTAGTGATATTGTGACACCCCCAAATCTAGGTACTTCATTCCCACAAGACTTGGTGTTCACGATCCATTCATTCATACTATCTACCCAAGTATAATAAAAGTTAAATCATAAATCCTCCCTTTAAATAGGGTTACATCAATAATTCAAAAAAATATCCCAGGTTGTCTAACCTTAACATCATATAAGTGCGGAAATAAAATTATTACATCACATCATTTAATAAAAGTCTATCATCGTAACAATAAATGAAAATTACAAGTCTTCATCACTTGTACATTTTTCCCTTTCCTTTGCTAGTTGAAGGCTCATCTACCTTCTCAACTTTAGTTGCAATAATAATAATTATGCAAGAGTGAGCAAAACAATTGCTCACTAGATATAACAACGAATCAACAAGATAATAATAACTGCCCATGAATAGGCTCATCAAAACTGAATAGTACTCTATCAAAGATAACCAAAGAATGGAATCAAAATATGGAATATATATCTGAGGGTCATAAGACCATGAACTATGTCCACAGTTGCGAGTAATCTTTCAACTCCAACTTTAACAGTCATAAGACTATAAAGACTCCTCGTACTTAGGGGGATCAACCCTTCGTACAATGTATTGTGCACAAATATTTCAACGTTAAGCATAAATTATCCCCTAATAATAGGGTTGTTCATCTCAGTATTTAGAGTACAAGTCCGCACCAAAGAAAGTTTGGTTTGGATAAGCTTTCAAGGGTAATTTGAAGTTTAATGATCATAAATTAGAGGACTAGTTGAATCAATAGTGTTTGATAACACAACAGTTGATCAATAATAACATAATATGGAACAATGAATAAGTGTAAGCGAACTAACTATATCTTGAACTCATGCTTAGAAACAACTACAAAGCATAAGTTTTAAATGATAATAAACCTTGCTTGAATAATATTAAGCTAGGACTATGAATTATTAAATATACATTAAGTAATAGCAAGCTGAAAATAAAGTTTGATCATTATAAGAATAGCTTGTGTCAAGTAAATGAACTAAGATAATTCAACATTAGAATTAGAATTCAAGAAGATTGCATTCATAGTACATGAAAGACAATAAAGAAACTTTTCTAACAATAAACAAGTTAGAATACATCAATAAATATTGGAATTCAAAACTTGTTCGAATAAAGTTAAAGTCATAGCTAGCTTGTTCAAATAATGATTAGGAAAACAAGTGTTCGCTTAATGAAAGTTTAAAGTAATAAACTTGCTCAACGTAAATGTAGAGTTAGAAAACTTGCCTTGAGCGTAAGCTATAATATTAAACTCACGTTCACCTACACATAGGTTTAGAACCACAATACCTATTAGATATACTAACATACCATACCATAACATGTACATTTCTAACTAAACTTATCATTTTAGAACAAGTCTTATGCTACTATACAAATATCAGAAATCTCAAGTGTTAACCTTCACAAAACCTGTTTACTATTCATCATGCTTGTGAGACCCCAGATTTTACTAATAAAGATTTAATTTTCCCGAAATATTTTTTTGAAAATTATGGTGTGAATTTGAGATAATAATATAGTTGCGGTTAGTATTTAAAAATTTTGCAAAGTATGCAAGTTGTTATATAATATTCGATTGGTCGAGGAATATTCGTTTTAACAGGAAATATTCGTACGATGGCACAATCATTGGTGGACCTCGCAATAGAATTATTGTTGGATTGAGAAAATGACAAAATTATCTTTTTATAAAAATAACGGCGGAAGTGTTACCATTAAAACTGTTGAACTACCCGGTAGTAAAAGTACAGTAATACACGTGGTTGTATAGTAGCACACGGTATTGATTATTGATGCTTACGTGAGAAGTCACTCAGTTATACTCAATTATTGCTGCATCATATTTCTCATATTATTGATTCGTTTATTGTCACAGTATCATCTGCATTATATGATATATTATTAAATCAATAATTGAGACGACAAAGTTATTCATATTATTTAAATTACAATATTTACAATGTCTAGAAGTTCTGTCAAGGAGAGGTTTGATCACCTAATTGCGCGCCAATAGGGAGAAATCCTTATTGGAAAGCCCCCTCTTTCCTGGGAATAACCTGGTTGTTAAATATTGTGAGTTGTAATATTAATGATGAATAAGTTCGTGTTGATTAAAGATGAATTTGATAGTTCCATTGTGTTGTGATTATTTGTGTTAGTAGAAATCGACATCTATTTCGATGATAATTGATGTCTGGAGGTTATATTGTTCAATCGGGTATTTGGGATACTTTTTATGTCAGAGTACTATTCAAGAGTTACTATTCACGAGTTACTATTTACGAGTTACTATTCACGAGTTACTATTCATGAGTTACTATTCACGAGTTACTATTCACCCGAACAATATATTTCTTTTCGGTCCAAATTATTTTTGGGTACAATATTATTCCATGAGGAGATGTGCTAATATTTCAGACCGTTGGTTGAATTTATAATAGTAAATCAATATGGATCGCTGGTTTAAAGTTTTAATAGTAAATCAATATGGATCGCTGGTTTAAAGTTTTAATAGTGAATCAGTATGGACCATTGCTTTAAGTTTTAATATTGACCGTCCGTTTAAAACTAAATCAATCTGGACCGTTTATGAATTAGTTACTATTCAATCCATTCTCCTATAAATAGAAGTTCATTCCTTCATTATTTCTTACGAATTCACTGAAACTCTAGAGAGAGAAATTATAGAGAGAAAGAAGAAGAGTATTCTGCAACTTCACTACTTCTATATCCAGTCTCTTCTTTATAAGGTAAGGGATATTATTTGTTATACTCGTAAGGGGTATTATTTTTTTCATATTCATGAAGAGAACTTACATTATTCCATTCTTTATTATTCATTGGAATAACTTGTATCTGTGATCTACCCTATACTTGGTGAAATTCTTACATTATTCCATTATTTATTATTACATTGGAATAACTCAGATATCGCTGAGCTACCCTATACTTGGTGAAATTCTTACATTATTCCATTATTTATTATTCATTGAATAACTTTTGATATCTGTGACTACCTATACTTGGTGAAATTCTTACATTATTCCATTATTTATTATTACATTGAATAACTTTTGTATCTGTGAGCTACCCTATACTTAGTGAAATTCTTCCATTATTCCATTCTTTATTATTTTGTTGGAATATCGTATACATGCATTCTCTGCAGGACTGGTTCCGTTATTTATTATTCTGTTGGAATAACCTATCTGGCAATCTACCGCATGCATGGTGATTTCATTGTTATTACATTCTTTATTATTACATTGGAACATCCATCGGGTCTTGAATTTTACCCGACTTGGTTCCGTTATTTATTATTGTGTTGGAATAACCTGTCTATACGAAGTACCGCATGCATGGTGATTTCTTTTGTTATTCCATTCTTTATTATACTCAGTTGGTTAAAGTTTTGACTTCTATACTCCATAAAATTAGTGGAATATCCTTGATATTTGTTCTTCATCCAGTATCTTTTCATGGAAATATTCTTCTGAGCATTCTTGAATTTTACTCTACAAAGAAGTATCATGTTGACAATTTAGACATTATTAGGTCCTGGATAATTTAATTCTTTAACTTGTTTTATGGAATTCTTATATCATTGTCATCATCCTCATGTTTATATTTTGTTGAAAGTCATCTGTGGCCTGTAGTGCATAGATGGACTTGGTATGATTTTGACCAGGGATTATTCGGTATAATCATGACCGTAATGTTACAAATGATGTGGAAAAAGTCCTCATTAGCCCGTAGTGCATTGATGGACAGTTTTTGGTATGATTATGGCTATGGATTCTCTTCGGCCAAAGGAGCAGATGAATTGTTTTATGGCATGATCATGACCATTGATGATTACACGAATATCCTTGCCCCGTAGTGCATGGATAATTTGTGGTCATGATAGTAATGAATATCCTTGGTCATAGTACAGGGATGATGTGGATTATTTATTAAGCTGAGTCTCAGCTATAAAAGTGATGAAAAACTTTTTAAATCATAAAAGATAGTAGATTTTATTTTCTACTTGACTCTTTTAACGGATTGCTTATTCCGCTGCAGTTAAACTTGTTGTCTATTGTATTTTATCAGTTTAACATTGTTGAAGGCTATTGATAATTTATCCTGCATTATCTTAGTCATAATATTTCTTACTGGGCTAATTGAGCTCACCCTTTCTTTCACTGTTCTCTTCAGGAAATGAGAACATAGCAGGGACTAGTCGGGGAACGAAGTGATGGTCCAGATGATAGCATTAGTAGTCTTCACTATTCTATGAAATAATGTGATAATAATTGTGATGAGGACTTATTCTGAGAGTGGATATTGTCTAGAAGACAATATTTTTATTAAAACTCACAGCTCTCTTATTGTATATTAAAGATTGTATTTGTATTCTGTACCATGTATCTGGCGACCTAAGATGGGTGATATATACCTTTTTTGTGGGCGTCACAGTTGGTATCAAAGCTTAGGGATATGATCCCTGGCTGAGATATGAGATAAGAACTACGAGGGGAGAGATGAGGAATTCATTCGCTAGTATGACCTACCTAAGTTTATTTGGTATTTAATTGGTCGGTCAGAGTATAGGGATAATAAGTGATATATTAATTAACCCTTGTTTTGTGGCGATGTTTGAAAATGGCATCCGAGAATGTTGAGAACATCAATGGAGCACGAGAGATCGCTGAGTCTCCACGCAGATCAATAATCGGGACAATGTGCATCGTGAGGCGACAATCCTCATGCAAATAACAACACTGACCAAATGATGAACGATGGAATGTTCAGAGGATTTCTGCAATTCATGCGAAGATCGAGCAAGAGAGACACTGTCCAAAATGCGGTGGGAAACACCGCAACTCTCGACGGTCCACCGCTAAACAGTTTCAAGGAGCTGGGACCACCGGAGTTTTTTGGAGAACCAAAACCACTTAAGGCGGAGATGTGGATAAAGCAGATCTGCAAGATATTTGATGTCTTGGGATGCTCCGAGCAGCAAAAGGTTCCCTTTGCCACCTTCATGTTGCGAGCAGAGGCAGATTACTGGTGGGAATATGTAAAGCGTACTCAACCTGCCGCACTGAAGATGACTTGGGAGAAGTTCCAAGAATTGTTCAACGACAAGTACTTTCTTGAAAGTATTCATCACATGAAAGAGGTAGAATTCATCAA
Source organism: Panax quinquefolius (assembly GCA_020205615.1). Taxonomy (NCBI): domain Eukaryota; kingdom Viridiplantae; phylum Streptophyta; class Magnoliopsida; order Apiales; family Araliaceae; genus Panax; species Panax quinquefolius. The sequence goes on from CM035153.1 coordinate 91,461,682, forward strand.
GTTGGAGCAAAATAACATGACCGTGTCGCAGTACGAAGCCGAGTTCGCCGAGTTGTCCCGGTTTGCTTCCCATTTGGTTGATAATGAGGAGAGAATGACGCGAATGTTTCTAAGAGGTTTGAAACCCGAGATACGTCAATATCTTATCTCTCATAAACTGTGTTTGTATTCAGATGTTGTTAATAGGGCTCAGTTATTAGAACGCGATAATGAGTCAACCCAACTAAAAGAGAGCAGCTGGCAAAATGATAATACCAGTGATAGCAGTCATTGAAGCGGTGACAATAAGCGTGGAGGGAATCAGCATGCCAGAAATGGTAACCACTTCGGTGGTAATCATGGCCAAAACAATAAGAATGGACATTTCAAGAAAAGAAAATTTAACAATGATGGAAAGACGTCAGCACCAGCACCCGTTGTTAAGGAAGAAGAACGACCACCTATCATATGTTTCAAATGCGGAGGGGAGGGACACATCAGTCCAAACTGTGCGATGTCGTCTAAAGCATGTTATAACTGTGGAAGAGAAGGTCACCTAGCCCAATTTTGTCATTCACCGAAGACAAGTTCAGCTAGGATGGAGGCACCAAAGGCGGATACGGACAAAACAAAGTCAGTGGTTTCAGGAAGAGCGTTTTTTGTGACTTCTCAAAAAGAGAGTAACCCAAACGAAGTTAGCACGGGTTAGTTAATTATAAATTCTTGCGAAGTCTATACCTTATTAGATACAGGTTCTACCCATTTTTTTATCTCTCTTGCTTGCTCTCAACGTTTAAATTTAACTTAGGAGAAGTTAGACTTTAACCTATTGGTTGAAACTTCGTTAGCAGAAACCTCTGTTACCTCCACTGTTTATTAATCTTATTTGATTCAAATCGACACTTTCACATTACCTGTCGATCTTATCTCTTTGAAAATACTTGCCTTTGATGTGATTTTAGAAATCAATTGGTTAACTACTCATCATGCTTTTCGTAAGGTTGTCAGCTCTCATATTCCTAACCAACCTGTTATGCAAATTCAAGCAACCAAACCACTAAAGTCAATCATTGTCATATCAAGCCATAAGTAAAGAGCCCTGATCCTTTCGTTGTTGACTTCCTTGTGTGGAATGTACCAAAGCCAGACTTTCCGTAGGGGACGTTGTGAATAACGATGGAAAGTTGATAGGTATCAATGTGACGTGTTATCCAAGTCTTGGATGAGAGTCACAGTTGTGAATGATATTTCTATTGTTAATAAATTTCCTGACGTATTCTTGAAGACTTCTTGGCATACCCCAGAGCGTGAAATCAAATTTTGTACTGACCCCAGTACAAAACCCCATTTCTAAAACCTTAAATATTTCTTCAAATAAAACGAACATAACATGCGCCAAAGACGTTGGCTTGAGCTGTTGAAGATTACAATCGTACCATTTAATACTATCGTGGAAAAGTGAACGTGGTAGCTGACGCGTTGAGTAGAAGATCGTATGCGTTTACGAGTGCGAATATACGAACCTATGTGAAGATAACGAATATATGAGTAGAATTGACTTTAATCGATAAAGTTAAAGCCACTTAAGCTACATAGTCAGAGCTGATGAATATGAAGAATAAGGTTCAAGAGGACGTTATTCTAGAAGCAAGAATCGATGAAGAGAGGAAATCTCAACCCTCGATTTAATTGGCCCATTTAAAATCCTCGATCGAGTAGGAACTGTGTCTTATAGACTCGTTTTACCGCCACATATGTTGCGTGTTCATAACGTTTGTCACGTATCGATGTTACATAAATATGTGGACGACCCGAACCACATTATTGATTTAGAACCCATTTAGATAGCGAATAATTTAACTTATGAAGATGTACCTGTTAAAATCTGGAATATATTCTATGCTTAAAGGTTATACCTCAACAGTTAGAATCTGACAAAGTGTCCTCATCTGTTCGACAAACCAAGTACGTACGGTAATTTTGAGGGTGAAATTTCATGAGGGGAGATTGTGAGACCCCAGATTTTACGAATAAAGATTTAATTTTCTCGAAATATTTTTTTGAAAATTATGGTGTGAATTTGAGATAATATTATATTTGTGGGTAGTATTTATAAATTTTGCAAAGTATGCAAGTTGTTATATAATATTCAATTGGTCGGGGAATATTCGTTTTAACAGGGAATATTCATACGATGGCACAATCATTGATGGACCCCGTAACGAAATTATTGTCGGATTGAGAAAACGATAGAATTATCTTTTTATAAAAATAACAACGGAAGTGTTACCATTAAAACTGTTGAACTACCCGGTAGTAAAAGTACAGTAATACGCGTGGTTGCATAGTAGCACACGGTATTGATTATTGATGCTTACGTGAGAAGTCACTTAGTTATACTCAATTATTGTTGCATCATATCTCTCATATTATTGATTCGTTTATTGTCACAGTATCATCTGCATTATATGTTATATTATTAAATCAATAATTGAGACGACAAAGTTATTCATATTATTAAATTAAAATATTTACAATGTCTAGAAGTTCTGTCAAGGAGAGTTTTGGTCACCTAATTACACGCCAATAGGGAGAAATCCTTATTGGAAAGCCCCCTCTTTCCAGGGAACAACCTGGTTGTTAAATATTGTGAGTTGTAATATTAATGATGAATAAGTTTGTGTTGATTAAAGATGAATTTGATAGTTCCATTGTGTTGGGATTATTTGTGTTAGTAGAAATCGACATCTATTACGATGATAATTTATGTCTGGAGGTTATATTGTTCAATCGGGTATTCGGGACACTTTTTGTGTCAGAATACTATTCATGAGTTACTATTCACGAGTTACTATTCACAAGTTACTATTCATGAGTTACTATTCATGAGTTACTATTCATGAGTTACTATTCACCCAAAACAATATATTTTTTTTCGGTCCAAATTATTTTTGGGTAAAATATTATTCCATGAGGAGATGTGCTAATTTTTCAGACCGTTGGTTGAATTTATAATAGTAAATCAATATGGATCGCTGGTTTAAAGTTTTAATAGTAAATCAATATGGATCGCTGGTTTAAAGTTTTAATAGTGAATCAGTATGGACCGTTGCTTTAAGTTTTAATATGGACCATCTGTTTAAAAGTAAATCAATCTGGATCGTTCATGAATTAGTTAGTATTCAATCCATTCTCCTATAAATAGAAGCTCATTCCTTCATTATTTCTTACGAATTCACTGAAACTCTAGAGAGAGAAATTATAGAGAGAAAGAAAAAGAGTATTCTGTAACTTCACTACTTCTATATCCAGTCTCTTCTTTATAAGGTAAGGGATATTATTTGTTATACTCGTAAGGGTATTATTATTTTCATATTCATGAAGAGAACTTCTGTTATTCCATTCTTTATTATTACATTGGAATAACTTTTGATACTGTGATCTACCCTATACTTGGTGAAATTCTTACATTATTGGAATAACTTTTGTATAAGCGTGCTACCCTATACTTGGTGAAATTCTTACATTATTCCATTATTTGTTATCATGTTGGAATAACTTTTGTATCTGCTGCTACCCTATACTTGGTGAAATTCTTACATTATTCCATTCTTTATTATTACATTTGGAATATCCTCGTGCATGCATTCTACGCCTGGACCTAGTTCCATTATTTATTATTACATTGGAATAACCTATCTATCTGAGTACCGCAAGCATGGTGATTTCTGTTGTTATTACATTCTTTATTATTACATTGGAACATCCAGCTTGGTCTAAATTTACTTTGACACGGTTCCGTTATTTATTATTCTGTTGGAATAACTTTTATACTATGGGCACCGCATGCATGGTGATTTCTTTTGTTATTCCATTCTTTATTATACTCAGTTGGTTAAAGTTTTGACTTCTATACTCCATGAAATTAGTGGAATATCCTTGATATTTTCGCTTCATCCAGTATCTTTTCATGGAAATATTCTTCTGAGCATTCTTGAATTTTACTCTACAAAGAAGTATCATGTTGACAATTTGGACGTTATTAGGTCCCGGATAATTTAATTCTTCAACTTGTTTTATTTAATTCTTATATCATTGTCATCATCCTCATGTTTATATTTTGTTGAAAGTCATATGTGGCCTGTAGTGCATAGATGGACTTGGTATGATTATGACCAGGGATTATTCGGTATAATCATGACTGTAATGTTACAAATGATGTGGAAAAAGTTCTCATTGGCCCGTAGTGCATTGATGGACAGTTTTTGGTATGATTATGGCTATGGATTCTCTTCGGCCAAGGGAGCAGATGAATTGTTTTATGGCATGATCATGACCATTGATGAATACACGAATATCCTTGGCCCGTAGTGCATGGATAATTTGTGGTCGTGATACTAATGAATATCATTGGCCGTAGTGCAGGGATGATGTGGATTATTTATTAAGCTGAGTCTCAGAGATAAAAGTGATGAAAAACTTTTTAAATCATAAAAGATAGTAGATTTTATTCTCTACTTGACTCTTTTAATGGATTTCTTATTCCACTGCAGTTAAACTTGTTGTCTATTGTATTTTATCAGTTTAACATTGTTGAAGACTAATGATAATTTATCCTGCATTATCTTAGTCATAATATTTCTTACTGGGCTAGTTGAGCTCACCCTTTCTTTCATTGTTCTCTTCAGGAAATGAGAACGTAGCAGGGACTAGTCGGGGAACGGAGTGATGGTCCAGATGATAGCATTAGTAGTCCTCACTATTATATGAAATAGTGTAATAATAATTGTAATGAGGACTTATTCTGAGAGTGGATATTGTCTAAAAGACAATATTTGTATTAAAACTCATAGCTCTCTTGTTGTATATTAAAGATTGTATTTGTATTATGTACAATGTATCTAGCGACCCAAAATGGGTGATGTATACCTTTTTTTGGGGCGTCACAATGCTCACTAAGTCTAATATCCCACGTTCATTACTTACTAAACATTTGAAACTTTAAACGTACTAACCACATAACACAACTATGTTTTAACCTTGGTGTTACGTGTTTATCATACTAACACATCATTGGACCAAGGTATGTTTTTATCCCATAACTGCAGCAGCAGCAAAAGTTACTGTCCCAAACCAGGGTATGGTGCAGCTGTGATAATTGTACTTACATAAGCCACATAAGAAAATATATAATGTGATAATTTCCTTCCTTTTTAACTGTAATACACATACAATTTTTTATCTACATACAAACTCAAATCATCATTATTATATACAACTACCATCAACAAGTTGTATAACAATATTTACAAATGGAATCATAGAGCTTGAACTTCATACTGTAAACATATATATACACGTATATATATATAAAGAGATTATGGAAAATACCTTCAATTAGCGTGATAATTCCTTGCAATTACAGATAATTCTCTCAAGTTTCACTCTCAAGTTTTCTTCTCTAAACTCTCAGTGTTCTTCCTAGGCAACTAAGGTTATGCGTAAAAACCCAAACTGATAATCAAGCGTAAGAAATAAAATTGATAACCTTAATATACCAAACTTAATAAAATGTCAGTTACAAAACAAACGTATATATTATAAATATATTATATTTATTATTTATTTTATTTTATTTATAATTCAAAATTCAAAAATCAATAATCCAAAAAGTCATAAGGCTTTGTTTGGCAAAACCATTTAAATATTAAAGACTTAATATTTTAAGCCTTGTTTGGTTTAAATCAATTTAAAACTACTTTAATTATTTTAATAAACAATTTAGTTTATACATTATAGTCACATATCCTTTATTTGGATTTCCATATCCAACATTAATCAAATAGATTAATTACATACTATATTTTAAATAAATTTTCCATTTTAACAAATATCACAAAATTATAATTTCATTATAATTTTTCTAATAATTTAACATATCATTTAAATTATTAAATCAACACAACAATATAACATCTCATGTTATATTACAACTCTCTCAATTATAAATCACATAAATTTAGAATTTTATTAATTCATAAATATTTACTAATAATAATCCCATCAATAAAATATTTATTTCATCAATAAACACCTCAAATAAATATTTATATAATTCAATAAATATTTAAATTTATAACTTGAAATTACGGATTGTTACATCCTTCCCTCCTTACAAGGATTCTGTCCCTAGAATCACAACTCCAACAATCAAATCATCATATTCTTCCCTCCTTACAAAGATTTTGTCCCCAGAATCGAAGATACAGACTAAATAAATAACTCAGGGTAATTCTTCATCATTTTCGCTTTGAGTTCCCACGTAGCCTCTTCGACATTGTGGTTCCTCCATATCACCTTCACAGAAGGTATCACTTTATTCCTGAGCACTTATTCTTTCCTGTCGACTATCTGGATAGGAATCTCTTCATAGGAAAAATCTTTACTGAACTGTAATGGTTCATACTCGATCACATGTTTGTAATCGGGTTTATACGGTCGCAACACCGACACATGAAAAACGTTGTGCACATGTTCTAATTCTGGAGGTAAAGCTACCTCGTAAGCCACTTCTCCCACTTTTCGTAGAATCTCAAAAGGTCCAATAAACCTTGGGCTTAGCTTTCCCTACTTGCCAAAACGGATTTTTCCCTTCCAAGGAGAAACTTTCAGGAACACGAAATCACCTGCTTCAAACTTGCGATTTTGTCTGTGTTGATCAGCACACTTTTTCTGTCGATCTTGAGCAGCTACTAGTCTTGCTCTGATGAGTTTGATAATTTTAGTGGCATGTTGTACCAGTTCTGGACGTAACAGTTGACGTTCACCAACTTCATCCCAGCATAGTGGAGTTCTACATTTTCTACCATATAATGCCTCGTATGGCGGTATACCAATGCTTGCATGGTAATTGTTGTTGTATGCAAATTCCACCAAAGGTAGATGATTATCCCAGTTTCCCTTGAAATCTATGATGCACGCTCTAAGCATATCTTCTAGCGCCTGAATTGTTCATTCGCTTTGTCCATCGGTTTGCGGATGATATGTTGTACTCATCTTCAGTTGCGTTCCCATGCATTCTTGTAGTCTCTTCCTAAAATTTTATGTGAACCAAGGGTCTCGATCTGACAATATAGATACTAGAACTCCATGTCTCGACACGATCTCGTAAACATATAGTTTCGCCAGCTGATCAAGATTAAATCTAATCTTTATTGACAAAAAGTGTGTAGATTTTGTCAGTCTGTCCACTATCACCCATATAGAATTGTATCCTTTCTGAGTCGTTGGAAGGCCTACCATAAAATCCATTGTGATATGCTCCCATTTCCATTCTGGTATTTCCAACGGTTGGTGTAATCCGCTTGGCCTTTGATGCTTTAACTTCACTTTCTGACATGTCAAATACTTTGCAACGCATTCTGCAACGTCTCTTTTCATATTTGGCCACCAAAAATGTCGCCACAAATCTTGATACATCTTCGTACTTCCCAGACGAATAGAATATCTTGAACTATGAGCCTCTCTCAAGATTTCTTCTTTAATATCCTGCACTGCTGGAACCCAAATTCGTCCCTCGAATCTCAGCATTCGCTCAGTATCAACCTTGTACTTCACTTCTTTTCCCTCGACCATACTTTCTCTTATTTTTCTGCATTCATCATCCTGCAGTTGAGCATTCTTCACTTTGTCCACCAAAGTTGGACTGGCTTCCATCTGGCACAATTTTTCATCGGATTCTTTTGGAAATTTGATTTCTAAATCTAGCCTTGCCATTGCTGAAATGAGCTCTTCCTTATCGGTTAACAACATCAACTTCTCTCGGCCTTTCCTACTCAAGGCATCTACAACAACATTTTCTTTGCCTGGATGATAAAAGATCTCACAATTGTAATCTTTTATCAATTCCATCCATCTCCTTTGACGCGTGTTCAGGTCCTTCTATGTGAAAATATACTTCAGACTCTTATGGTCTGTGTAGATCTCACATTTTTCTCCATAGAGAAGTGTCTCCATATTTTCAAAGCAAACACAACCGCCGCCAACTCTAAATCATGAGTTGGATACCCTTTTTCATAGTCTTTTAATTGCCTTGATGCATACGCGATGACTTTGCCATTTTGCATCAGGACACAACCCAAACCCTTGTGTGAAGCATCACTATACACCACAAAGTTTCCTGTATTATCTGGTAATGACAACAAAGGTGCCACACTTAACTTCTTTTTCAATTCTTGAAAACTTTCTTCACACTTCTCCGTCCAAATAAATTTTACAGCTTTCCTTGTCAAATTTGTTAACGGAGTGGCAATCTTGGAAAAATCCAGGATAAACTATCTATAATAGCATGCCTATCCCAAGAAACTTCTTACTTCTGATGGAGTTCTTGGTGGTTCCCAATTTATCACAGCTTCGACTTTTGATGGATCCACTGAAATTCCATCCTTGTCAATTATGTGTCCAAGAAATTATACACGTACCAGTCAAAATTCACATTTAGAGAATTTCGCGTATAACTTTTCTTTTCTTAGTGTTTCCAGCGTTAGACGTAAGTGTTCCATGTGTTCTTCTTGAGTTTTAGAGTATACCAGAATATCATCGATAAATACCACCACAAACTTGTCTAAAAATGGTTTAAACACCCTGTTCATCAAATCCATGAACGCTGCAGGGGCATTTGTCAAACCAAAAGACATCACCAAAAATTCATAATGTCCATAGCGAGTTCGGAATGCCATCTTTGGTACATCCTCCTTCCTAACTTTCAATTGGTGATACCCACTTCTCAAATCTATTTTCGAGAAATATCTAGCACCCTTCAATTGATCAAACAAGTCATTTATTCTTGGCAACAGATATTTGTTTTTAATAGTGACTTTGTTTAATTCTCTATAATCAATGCAAAGACGCATTGACCCATCCTTCTACTTCACGAACAACACTGGTGCTCCCCCACGGTGATACACTCGGCTGAATGTACTTCTTGTCTAACAGTTCATACAGTTGTACCATCAGTTCCTTCATCTCTACCGGAGCCATTCTGTACAGGGTCTTTGATATTGCAGCGGTTCCTGGCGCTAAGTCGATCATGAATTTGACCTCTCAGTCAGGCGGAAGTCCTGGAAAATCTTTCGGAAACACATCCCTGAATTCCCTAACCACTGGTATCTCCTCTAGATTCATACCCTCCTTCTTTTGAGTATCGACTATGTAAGCTAAGTATCCTACACAGCCGTGACTCAACAACTTCTTGGCCTGTATAATTGTCAGACACTTCATTTGTCTAGGCGATTTGCTACCATAAAAAACTACCTTTGACGGAGTCACAAGGTTTACACACTTCTTTTGGAAATCAATTATCGCTCCATAATTGAATAACCATTCCATTCCTAATATAACATTAAACTCTCCAAGTTTTATCGGTTTAAATCTACTTTCATAACATTCCCGTTAATGTTCACCCTACAGTTCTTGTATACGAACCTAACAGGAATCACTTCCCTATTCGCAATTTCTATGTTTAAAGGGAAATTCAACTCTTCACTAGGTATTTCTAACCTCTTAGCAAATTCATCAGATATAAACGAGCAAGTAGCACCCGAATCAAATAATACATATGCATTTATATCATTGATTGGGATAATACCTAACACGACATCTTTTCACTGCACCGCATCCTGTACCGTCATATTGAAGGTTCTTGTTGTGGGCTTATTTGTTGACGGTGGCCCAGCAATAGTCAGCGCACCTCCACTAGCATTCCCCTTGCTTCTATTTGTCTCACCAGTTTTCTTCTTTGGACACTCGCGAGCAAAGTGATCATTCGACCCACAGGTGTAGCAAACATTCTTCTTGGGTTGAGTGCAGTTTGGGGAAATGTGACCCTCCTGGCCACAGTTAAAGCATGCTCGCTTCCCCCTTAAGCACATACGTGAGTAAACTTCCCGCATATAGCACATGTGTCCATCTTCTTCTTCTGCTGGTTACCTTGCTGATTTCCAGCTCCCACATTTGCATTCCATTTCCTCTTTAAATTATTGTTGCCATTTCCACCACTACCACCACCACCATTTTTAGCTTCACCTTCATTCTTCTTCTTCCTCTGCTCTTGATTGGGCTTTGTTACAGCCTATCCTCCACTCTCAGCGAGAATCGCCTTCTCAAGCACTGAATCAAACGTCTTTAACTGGAACAAGGAAAATCTATTATACAACCAGGGCTTCAGTCCCTGCTCGAAACTTCTTGCCTTGCGTTCATCCGTATTCACTTGATATGGCACAAACCTTGCTAATTCGTTGAATTTCGCTGCATACTCTGACACTGTCATTGTGCCCTGCTTCAGTTCCAGAAACTATACCTCCATTTGATTCATCGAACTTTTTGGGAAATAAGTCTCAAAGAATATTTTCATGAACCTTTCCCAAGACATTACCCCTTGACCTCCTCGGGTTTTATTGGCTTGCCACCAATAACTCGCCTCTACTTTCAACATGAATGTTGCAAAAGCAGTCTTCTAATCCTCCCCTACTCTCGCAACATCAAATACTTTTTCTATTTCCATAATCCAGGTATGTGCCTCAACCGGATTCATGGACCCATGGAATTCTAGTGGCCCAACCACCTTGAAATCCTTAAATGTCGTAGCTTGATTATGTGGCTGATTCTATAATGCTCCCGTCAGTAGCGTTACGAATTGTTGAACTGGATTATTCTCAGCATTGTTGTTATTCTCAGGGTTCCTTTGTCGTGGTTGGCGTCTTGGAGGCATTTTCTGTTAAAATACATCCATTAGATTCTATTCAACCTCTTAAGTATTATAAACTTAAGTTGCTCATCATAAAAGATTATCACATAACACATAACACTTTGAATAAAATAATAACTTGTATTCATTCATAATCTTTAAAAAAAACATCAAAACAATAGCATCACTGCTATTTACATTACTTTCCTGAACCACAAAGTTTCAGGATTACTTCATCATAATCACATCCCATTGGTTATATCATACCCAGGATTTACATCTTATTTACTCACTAATCACATAATAATTACATTTATGACGTTCTATTAAAATGATGCATAGCCATACGACACTCCTCTTCCATAATTCGAAACTTTGTTCGGCGATCTAATATGTACGATAGCAGCGTCTTGAACAGAATTGGATAACACATGACCCAATCCTGAGCTCGATTGATCACGGTGTTGAATACGTTATTCATCTCTTCCATCTTCATCCTCTTTGCTTGTGCGTCCCTCTCTACTATTCCGGCTCATTGGTAAGCTTCCTCGTACGCGTCTTCGGCTCTTGCCCTCTTCGTAGCTTCTTCTTTCAACTTGTTCTTCAACTCTGCAATCTCTACTATCATTCGCTTGTTCTCTCTTTCAGTGTGGACCAGCTTCTCTTTAACATTATTCAGACGTTCCTCTCGATCTTGGATCGTGTCATCCTTCTATGCCATTGAGGTCTATTGTTCAGCTACTATCTCTTGCAACTCCTTGAAGGTATCTTGAAGTTCCACATTACGGTCATACACCTCATCGTACATACGGGCGGCAATAGAATTAAGTGGGATCTCCTCTTCCTCGTCCTCCTCATCCTCCGACTGTGGTAGCTCAATGGGGTCCTCCTCATCCGTCTCTATCTCATCCTCCTCAGCATGTATTCTCTCCTGCTTAACTACTGTGACCAACAGAGTTGCTTCCCGTGGAAGTAGTTGTTCCCACACCACCTGAATATCTCGAGACTCCTCCTCTCTAGGCATCCGGAATCCTTCCTCCCCAGCCTGACTGGATCCTCCTATATTAGCCATCCTGTTAACCAAATTTTAAGTTTTAATTACTAATCATTACTACTCGACACTCACGAGCACATAGGTTGTAACCACATAAGCACATAAGTATTTTATTACTTCTTCCTTAAAACTCGATAAGAGTTTATTATCACTATCTTTTCAAAGGTTACTTCTTAAGGCTTTTCCCCACCTACGGCTCATAACCTAAAGCTTTGATACCAACCTGTAACACCCCCAAATATAGCTACTTCATTCCCATAAGACTTGGTGTTCACGATCCATTCATTCATACTATCTACCCAAGTATAATAAAAGTTAAATCATAAATCCTCCCTTTAAATAGGGTTACATCAATAATTAAAAAAAATATCCCACGTTGTCTAACATTAACATCATATAAGTGCGGAAATAAAATTATTACATTACATCATTAAATAAAAGTCTATCATAATAACAATAAATAAAAAATACAAGTCTTCATCCCTTGTACATTTTTCCCTTTCTTTTGCTAGTTGAAGGCTCATCTACCTTCTCAACTTTAGCTGCAATAATAATATTTATGCAAGAGTGAGCAAAACAATTGCTCACTAGATATAGCAATTAATCAACAAGATAATAATAATTGCCCATGAATAGGCTCATCAAAACTAAACAGTACTCTATCAATGATAACCAAACACTAGAATCAAAATATGGAATATATATCTGAGGGTCATAAGACCACGAACTATGTCCACAATTGCGAGTATTCTTTCAACTTCAACTTTAACAGTCATAAGACTATAAGGACTCCTCGTACTTAGGGGATCAGCCCCTCGTACAATGTATTATGCACAAACATTTCAACGCTAAGCGTAAATTATCCCCTAAAAATAGGGTTGTTCATCTCAGTATTTAGAGTACAAGTCCGCACCAAAGAAAGTTTGGTTTGGATAAGCTTTCAAGGGTAATTTGAAGTTTAACGATCATCAACTAGAGGACTAGCTGAATCAATAGTGTTTGATAACACAACAGTTGATCAATAATAACCTAATATTGAATAGTGAATAAGTGTAAGTGAACTAACTATATCTTGAACTCATGCTTAGAAACAACTACAAAGCATAAGTATTGAATGACAATAAACCTTGCTTGAATAATATTAAGCTAGGACTACGAATTATTGAATATACATTAAGTAATAGCAAGCTAAAAATAAAGTTTGCTCATTATGAGAATAGCTTGTGTCAAGTAAATGAACTAAGATAATTCAACATTAGAAATTAGAATTCAAGAAGATTGCATTCATAGTACATGAAGGACAATAAAGAAACTTGTCTAACAATAAACAAGTTAGAATACATCAATAAATATTGGAATTTAAAACTTGTTCGAATAAAGTTAAAGTCATAACTAGCTTGTTCAAATAATGATTAAGAATACAAGAGTTTACTTAATGAAAGTTTAAATTAAGAAACTTGCTCAACATAAATGTAGAGTTAGAAAACTTGTCTCGAGCGTAAGCTATAATATTAAACTCACGTTCACCTACACATAGGTTTAGAACCACAATACCTATTAGATATGCTAACATACCATAACATGTACATTTCTAGCTAAACTTATCATTTTAGCACAAGTCTTATACTACTATACAAATATCAGAAATCTCAAGTGTTGACCTTCACAACACCTGTTTACTATTCATCATGCTCACTAAGTCTAATATGCCACGTTCATTACTTACTAAACATTTGAACCTTTAAATTTACTAACCACATAACACAACTATGTTTTAACCTTGTTGTTACATTTTTATCATACTAACACATCATTGGACCAAGGTATGTTGCTATCCCATAACTCAGTGAGAGTAAAAGAAGTTCTTGTCCCCAACTGTAGTATGGTATTAAATTGCTTTATACACAAACTTCAGGGCAAAGTGTATTGAGCGATTTTAGCCTTGGCACCAAAGACAAATTTGCTGCTACCGGTTCACGAATTGAGGCGAGAGACGGCTATGAGCGATTGTAATACCCTTAGAAATTTTCATGTATTATTAAATAAATATTTATTTAAATATGAAAGATTTCGTGTTATGAAATGAGATAACTCAATTATATTAAATAATTGGATAATTGAGAATATGTGGAGTTTGTAGTAAACTCGTTGAAAGCCTTGTGTGGCATAGTGATGGAAAATACTAATAGTAATGTTAATTGACAAAGAAATTATAAAATGACCAATTAAGTAATATTAATTGTTAATTGTTGTTGTAGTATACTATTAGTTGTTAATTGATTTGTGGTATATTAATTATTTGATAATGAGGATTAATTAATGATTGTTAATTTTATATTAATTAATTGATAATGGTTGTGGTAGAATATTGATTAATTAATAATGGTAGTTAATTAATAATATATGATTATTATTGCTAGCAAATGTAATAAGGATTAATGGCTATATACGATGAATCAATGAATAGAATGGTATGATTTATTTAATTTATGAAAACATGTGATATTATATAATTCTTATAATTAATAAGAAGATGTGGTGTGACACATTAGTATGGCTATATAATATATATAAACTATATAATAAAGTGTAAGGAATTATAAGTTGCATAAACAATTATTTATGAGACAATAAGTATGAGTGGAAATATTAAAAGATATACTCATTAAAGAATTATAAATTATTTCAATAAGTGAGTCTACTTGAAATAATAAAGTTTTAAGGAGATATTAATTACTAGTGGGTAATTAAATAGAGTTCATACATATAATAATTAGACCGAACTAATGTACATGGATTATTTGATGTGAGTACATAAATAATCCCTCACTCTCCATTATGCAGTAGCATTAACACATTAAAATTACATTTTGAGAATTAAAGGAACCAAATTAAGCTTTATAAACACGATTGCTAAGGTTGAATACCAGTGTCCCATATTCAGTGTCCAAACTGTACTCAAATAGTAGCCTATATCCTCCTTGCGTGAAATCAGTTGCTACAAATCTATGGTGATGATGGCTATGGATTGCCAGTTGGCCAATTCTCTTCTACCCATTGTTCTCTTCCATTATCCTGTGAATCAAGCCATTGAGTAATGCCATGAACTAGGCAATCCATCCTCTATATATAGCACCATTTCTTCTCTATTTTCTGTTTCTTAAAACTTGTCTGAGAGGTGCAATAGGGAATGTGAGCTGCTGAGGGAGTGTAATCATTGTGTTGAAGAATTCCATTAAGCTTCAAGAGGTATAAATTTTGTTTGTGTTCTTAAGTTAAGTTTTGTCAAATTCTTGCAATTCTCATGAAATTTTTGTTAAGTAGTATAAATTAGCAAGCCCTTGTATTGTTTGAGTTAGCATGTATGCCTTGAAGTGATGTAGTGAGTCTGGTTTGAGAATTAACAATATATATACTAAGGCTCTGCAGAAGCAGAGCCATTTATTTTGTCGAGCGAGCTGGTAGCGCCGCCGCCACTTCAGTAGCTATATATCATGGCGCTAGCGTGGGGTAACTTTTCCAGATACTGCTGTAATGAGTCAGTGATATGCTAACTAGGTTAGAATGGTTTGAACATGCCTATAAATAACCTGTACATATGTACTGAGATTGTTAGGCATATGGTAAGCCATGATTAGTTGATTCTAGTTTGATTTTTAATAGAGGAGGACTTAAATAGTTGGAAACTAGTTTGATAAATATTGTGTAAAACATGTTCTGACTTTATGTGCCAATGTGCCAAGACTTGAAATACATTAAAATATGACCCATATGTTAGTCTACATTTTTTTCAAGGGTATGTTGTAGTCAAGCTTGATAAAAAGGAAAAATTTCAAGTATAATGCTATGTGTAAGTAAGCTAAGTATACATTAAGTTTTGAGCATGCTATCATAATCTGTGAACGTCAAAGTACAACATAGAATACATGAACTTACTATGTATGCTTAAGTTTTGATGACTTACTAAGGGAGACATAGGATTTTAAATACAAACTGGATGAACAATATATGAACTTGTGAGTATGATTATATGTTCTAATGTGTATATGGGAGGGTATGATGTATAGTAAATAAATGAAGTAACTTTGCATGCTTAATTGGTTAAACATGAAATTTTCAATAAAATGTTGAAGTTGAAAACCAACTTTGAATTTTTGGGGGATACCCTATTAGTATCCTGAACTTATGGATCATCATACATATAAACATAATTTACTAGCATGTTAACTAGTCATGAGAATTTTAAAGTAGTGGAGCATGGAATGCAATAAGTTTAAGTGATGACTTCATAACTTGAAATACATGATGTATCTAACAGGCATGTATAGTTGAGGCGGAAGGACCCTTAGCATGTTAATGTATGTAAGGATAGACAAGCTAGGCCAGGCAAATAGCTGTTTAGTCCTGGTTTGACTTGGGAGCCGTGCGGCCGCGCGTCTCCTTAGTACAAATCAGGCGCGGCCGCGCCAATCTGCTGTAGGATCAGTTTTCTGCTATTAATTTGTAAGAGTTGCATACTAGTATTATTACTCTAGTTTGCATTATATGACCAGTACATGTCTAATGTGTTAAGAAGCAAGCTAGATAATATGAGTGAATGTTTAATGATGTGATTATAGACTTTCAAGTGATAAGCCCAAAAAGTATTTGCAAATTATAAAGCAACGATTAAAGACTATGTTAATTGATTTTCATGGTGACTTACAAACTGATTTTGTGTTATAAATACGTAAGGTATGAAATGAAGTATGTGAAGAGTATACAACTAAACTAGATGTTTAAGTATGCATTTAAACTTACATATCAAGCATGAGCACATTTAACTAATGAATATCTTATATACATATTACATTATGTTAGAATTTGAAAGAGTATTGTTAAGCGATATTTTGGTAAACTGCGCTTGAGGCAAGTATCTGAACCCTATTATTATTGTTGTGCAATATCATTGCATTATTTTATTCGACAAATACCATAAGCTTATCCCTTTTGAATACAAGTTAGATTACTTTCTCGTTCAAATGAGCTAGTATGTTAAACCCTTGTGAAAGCTATTATTCATGTTGAAATTTATATTGTCTTTGAATATTGTGAAAGAGTTGATGCCATTTGATTCGGCTAGACTATATGCATGTCTATAAAAACTGTCCAAACCAATTGATTGATGCAAAAATCTTGAAAACTGAGTTGGACAACCCTTTTGGTAAGGGGAGTGTATGTTGTTGGAAACCCCAACACATGAATAAATATTATTGTGGTGTTATGCATAACGTAAAGTATTGTAAACAGATTATTTATAGTACTTGATATTTTTGGTTATCAGTTTAATATTGGTAACTCTAGTGAAAGTTCAATGGTCCTCAGTGACTGCTCAGTATAAATTGCTTATCCAGTTGGATACATTGTTTGCCGTTGAATTCATATATATCTATTGATTTATATTGAATTGTCATATCCCTTATTCGTGATGTTATTCTGACACTTTGAACTATCATAGAAATAACCCTTCGATATTTCAAACCTTGTGATATTATACTCTACACCCTTGTTGTATATTACTTGTTGGGCAATTTGTGCTCATCCTTGCTTATTCACAACCTTTCAGTTAAGGAAGAACAAAAAGGTGTCTCTGGAATAGACAAAGGAAAGGGCAAGGCTACCGACTAGCTTATCTTTTTTATGTTTAAAGTCTATTATGATGTATTAAGAATATTTCAGACTATGTTTAAGCTTAAGTAAGATCATGTAATAAGTTTTTATTAGATATTATTATGTAATCTATTAATCACTGTAGGTTGCGAGACTTGGGAGAATAATTATAATAAATCATTGTATATTATTCTAAAGTAGATTTTCCGTTGTGTATGCGTTATTTTAGTTATTAGGGTTTTACCATGAGAACGTGATGAACCGAATTCGAGTGACCAAGTGGAGGTTCGAATTTGGGGGCGTCACAAACAGTAGTCGACTTTAGCCCAACAAACACGAATTTCACCCACTAGACAGTAATATTAACACAAACAATTGATATAAAACTATCATAAACATGTTTGCCAACATATTCCTCAACATAGAACAATTTAACAACAATTATACTAGTTTAATTTCCTCAAATTCCATATTTTCATATAAAACTTCATTTTTTTGATATCTCTTACAAAAATCAACTTTGTAAACACAATTCTTGTTCAAATTGCTTCGTTCAAATTATGTAATCTTCGTTTCTTAATGAACTAGCATACACACGCTTCAATTTGCAGTTTATCATACTAATTTACCACTAAAAATTGTACTTACATAAGCCACATAAGAAAATATATACTGTGATAATTTCCTTCCTTTTTAACTGTAATACACATACAATTTCTTATCTACATACAAACTCTAATCATCATTATTCTATACAACTACCATAAATAAGTTGTATAACAATATTTACAAATGGAATCACAGAGCTTGAAATTCATACTATAAACATATATATATATATATATATATATATATATATATATACGTATATATATATAGAGAGAGATTATGAAAAATACCTTCAATTAGCGTGATAATTCCTTACAATTGCAGACAATTCTCTCAAGTTTCACTCTCAATTTCTCTTTTCTGAACTCTCAGTGTTCTTCCTAGACAACTAAGGTTATGCGTAAAAACCCAAACTGATAATCAAGCGTAAGAAATAAAACTGATAACCTTAATACGCCAAACTTAATAAAATGTCAGTTACAAAACAAACATATATATTATAAATATATTATATTTGATATTTTATTTATAATTCAAAATTCAAAAATTAATAATCCAAAAGCCATAAGGCATTGTTTGGCAAAACCCTTTAAATATTAAAGACTTAATATTTTAAGCCTTGTTTGGTTTAAATCAATTTAAAACTACTTTAATTATTTTAATAAGCAATTTAGTTTATACTTTATAGTCACATATCCTGTATTTGGATTTCCATATCCAACATTAATCAAATAGATTAATTAAAATTATAATTTTATCTAATAATTTAACATATCATTTAAATTATTAAATTAACACAACAATATAACATCTCATGTTATATTACAACTCTCTCAATTATAAATCACATAAATTTAGAATTTTATTAATTCATAAATATTTACTAATAATAATCTCATCAATAAAATATTTATTTCATCAATAAATACCTCAAATAAATATTTATATAATTTAATAAATATTTAAAATTACAACTTGAAATTTTGGATTGTTATAGATATGCCTCTTTTGCACCTATATACAAAGGGTTTGACTTGTGAAAAAGTTTAATTTTAATACAAGACATATAAAATGATGTTTTGAAAACAAATTTTTTCCAACCCTTATGCTCACATAGTAATCGAGGCCTTTGATTCTTCCATTTTATTCCGTATTTGGCTTATTTTAATTTTATTCTCGAGATGCAAAACATCTTCGACAAAATAATATGTACATATGTGTGTCGGGCTCTTTATGGGCATGAAAGCCATCAAAAGATGTTCGAGCACCACGAATATGATCTGCAAACTAGTTGCACAATTGGAAAGGGTCCATCATGGGAACCAGATCTAGATCCTTCAGTTGAATCTTAAAACTCATGGCTCCTAGGCTCACATGATATTATATGACTAGCCTGGATAACGAATATATCGAAATAAAATAGATATTTAATCTAAACGTTGGAAAATAAAGGATTCATCAGTTAAATCCTTGCATGCGTGTAGCCAAAGCTTCCAGCTTCCAGCTTCCTCTACATACAGATCTAGGGTCGCATGGTTGCTTAATATTTACAAAACTAGAAAGAAAACTAGATTTAAATAAATCTTAGCCATTCTAGCTCAATGGTTCCAGTTTTAGAACTTTTGAACTGATTAAGAGTTAGATATGGCTAGATTTAAATAAATCTAGTCCACAGATTAAAATATTACAGATTTACATTGAAAAGGCCATGAATTAACAATCCGGACCTATATATATATATATATATATATATTAAAGCAGGAAAAGACCACAAATTAACAATTTAGGCCTATATATATTAATGCAGTAAAAAGCCACAGATTTACAATCCAGACCTATATATATTAAAGTAGTAAAAAGTCACGGATTAGCAATCTAGGCCTATATATATATACTTATATATACATATATTAAAGCAAGAAAAAGTCACGGATTGACGATATAGACTCAACTGTTCAATTCAACTTTATATATATACTTATACTTATATATATATATATATGTGTGTGTGTGTGTGTGTGTTAAAGCAAATAAAAGCTTCAAATCAAAAAAGATCTTACATTGTGTTGCAAGGAAGGATTCAGATTGCTTTTGGAGCTTAAAACTCAGTTTCCACCGGTTAAAATTTAATATGTTGTAGTATATATGTATACAAGTGTTTACAAAGAAAAATATCAAAGTTTGAAACACTGTAGGAGGGGTTAAGAGCTAAATGGAGGGAGTTTTCTCTCTTTTTTCTCTTTTTTGTTTCTTTTTTATGGTTGATGGGGGGGTCTATTTATAGACCAAAGTAGCCGCGAGTCTACCCGCGACAACCCGTGTGAGCCCGAGCCTAGTGGGTCCCATTATCTCGAAGTACGTGCACTCGGGCCAACGCGTTGTATGCTCGAACCTTCATAACTTTCAATCCAGGGAATCCGATGGAGGCGTGCTATACCTTTTTAGAAAGCCCTTTCCGAGAGCTACACAATGACATGGGATTTGACCTTTTCTGAATCCGGGAAGATGGGTCTATGACCAAATTTTTGAGTCTTCGCAGTCTATCTGTTGAGCTATCTTGTTCTATTTTTCACTCGGGATTGACGTCATGGTCCTACATGACCTTCATGGAAATTATTTGACTTGATTGGATGTTGAGTTAGCGAAATTATTATTTTGCCCCTCTGGGTTGTCTCTAGGTTTTATTCAGTTGTAGTGGTCTTCTCTCAAGGTTGTCTCAGAGGTTGGACTGTTGTTGACCTTTTTCAGTCCTCGGGGTCGTTTCTGAGGTTGGTTTATTATTTCTCGGGGTTTTCACCGGGGCTTGACTTGATTTCCCGGGGTTATCACCGGGGTTTGATTTGATTACCCGGGGTTGTCGTCGGGGTTTGACTTGATCTCCCAGGGTTGTTATCAAGGTTTGGCTTGATCACCTGGGGTTGTCGCCGGAGTTTGACTTGATCTCCATGGGTTGATCTCCCGGGGTTTAACTTGATCTCCCGGGGTTTGTCTTGATCTCCCAATGTTGTTGATGGGGTTTGAATTGATCTCCTAGGGTTATCAACAGGGTTTGAATTGATCTCCCGGAATTGTCACCGGGGTTTGAATTAATCTCTCAGGGTTGTCACAAGGGTTTGATTTGATGATTTTGACTTCCAGGATTGTCTCCGGAAGATAAAAGACGATTCTGCTCTCCTGCGTGGTTAGTACCAAGGATGTGAAATTTTGAGTGTCTACTATATATATATATATATATATATATATATATATATATATATATATATATATATATATATATATATATATCACATACATATGTCACATAAGTCATAACGTATTTGTCATTCTTGATAAATAATTTTTATATTCATTTAATCATATATTTATTCTTTATATGTCACAAAGTGTTCAATACATTAATAAATAATTTAATATACTTATTTCTTGGCTTTCCTTTTTGTTCCACTAATTCACTAATTCAATTAGCCCTAATTGGCTTGAAATATTAGTTATACTAATTAATCACTTAAAGATCATAAATCTTTTTATTTACCATTCAAGGCCAATATTCAAGCTATGTTAATTTATACATAAGCTTGTCTTACTTTTCTTCAATCAATTTAATTAGTCATTCATCTTGACTTAATTTACATTTCTTAGTCAACTTAAAATAAATAAATTGACAACTTACTTAATTCAAATCATATAATACATATTCACTCATATGTTTAAAGTAATAACAATAATATATAAAAAAATTTATTCATAAAAATATATATATAATATTATAAAATTATCGGTCCTTACATTATTCCCTCCTTATAAGGATCCCGTCCCCGGAATCACTATTACCGTATGTTCAAATTATGTCTATACTTAGACTCTTATTTATTAATCAAAATTTATTACCCTAATATGGGTATTAATTTGTTTCTTCTTGCATTTATTATTTTCCATTCTACTCAAGAGTGGAAAATCTTTGCTTAACTTAAGTCTCATTTGACTTGTCATGGCTCATAACTATATTCATTTTCTAATAACTTTTTAAAGTTGTATTATCAATTCCTTCATTTCTATATGCACTATTCCAATCTATGACTCATATCCATAAATGGACAGCACATCATAGTGATATCTATCAAATAATACGTACGCATTTATACCTGACACTATTTTGTTTGAAGTCGCTGCATCCTGAACTGTCATGTTAAACGTACGTGTTGTTGGTCTTCTTGGATGAGTTGGTCCTTTGATTATTAGTGTCCCACTGCTATTCCCTTTGTTATTTCTTCCTTTTTCAACATTCTTCTTTGGACAGTTACGGGCATGGTGGTCTGGCAATCCACACAAAAAACAACCTTGTAATATCTTCAGACTGGGACAGTTGGGAGAGATGTGTCTCTCTTGTCCACAGTTAAAACACCCACCTTTACCCTTCAGGCATACTCCCTGATGATTTTTCTCGCAATTGGTACACGGCTCACCTCTCTTCTTACTCTTTCCTAGTTTATTTTCAGAGTTAGTATTATCGTTCAACTTACGTTTGTTGGAGTTACTGCCTCCACTAATACCTACCTTATTACCTCCTTCAGTCTTCTTCTTCTTTTGTTCTTGATTGTACTTTGATACGGCTTAACTTCCTCCCTCGACGATAATCGCTTTTTCCAATAAGGTCAAAAAGGAATCAATATGCAAGATAACTACTTTGTTGAATATCAACGGCTTTAGTTCTCAGAGTCCACTTGATGTGGAGCGAATCTAGCTAACTCATTAAACTTGGCGGCATATTCAACTACCGACATGTTCTCCTGCTTCAGATTTAAAAATTGTACTTACTTCTCCTAGGTGGCATTTTTATGCGCATAAATTAATTCTTCATCTTTTACATCTTTATGCCACATCTTATTAATGGTATCATAAAAATTTAACACGTCATTTAAACTCGAATAATCATATAATCATAATGATGTATTTATGTTAAACTTTTTCTTTCTACTAATTCAGAATACTGGATTTTAAAAGTCAGCTTACTGGATTAACCAATTCAGTTTACTGAATTAACAAATTCGGTTCATTGAATTAACTAATTCAGTCTACTGAATTATTAAATTATCAGATAGACAACTTACTATCTTAATTCTCAAACCTTAATGATCTAAAATATTTTTCATAATCATGCTTATATTCATATTCATTCAACTATTCATAATACTTTACATCATATAGCGCGTATTGCTATAAACATTTACTATCCCTTTTGTAATAACAAAAATCGGGATTTACTGCTACAACTCATAAAAAGTTGAGACATACAAAATTTATCTCGATATGCATACCAACAACTAGGATTACATTCATAGGGATATATATATATATATATATATATATATATATATTGATAAGTAGGTTTTATACCTACTTATCCGGTATCTTTTACTTGAATTAGTTATTTATATTCATGTGTCTTAGTTACTTTTTATGTATTTTGTGTTCATTTTGTAGGTTATATGTTTGGGAGCAGTGCGAGGGACTATTAGTAAGGAAAAGCAAGGAAATCGCAAAGAATTGGTAGGAAAACGCAAAGAAAAGCAATCCGGAAATCATTTGGGCTTTCATGTTCATTTTATGTTCTTGGCTTAGAACTTGGACTATATTTTAGAGCTTCTTCTTAGCTTTCCGGAACATCTTGAATCTTCCAATTGGAGTTTGGATGCAAGAGTTATGACATTTGTACCAATGGACGTTGAATTTCGCTGTTTTGGGTGGTCATTTGCATAGCAGTCATTTCCAGTCCAATTTCGACCTTCATCCGTTTGTTATTTCTCAAAATGTAAAGAATGAAAGTTGTAGAGCTCGTCGATATCTTCGATTTGATAGGTGGCAGGTCCCGTAACTCTTCAGGGATCAAAGGTTATGATCGTTTTACCAGAGGACACTACAGCAGAAAAATAATTAGCAGCTTACACCCAAGCCTGGGCTTGCTCTTTTAAGCCTAACACCCAAGTCGGGACTTGGGGTCAAGAATCAATAGCAGGCCACTAGCAAGCCAAGGCTTGCCCTCCAAGGAGTAAAACCCAAGTTGGGGCTTGGGTACGCGCAGAAAGAGTAGATTTTGTCCGAATTTGAGTCCGATAAGGATTGATTCGAGCTATTTGACTCAAGGACTCCCAAGAGGACTTAAAGACATATAAAGAGGCATATAAAAGGAGGAGAATTACAAGGATTAGAGAGAAGTTTTTGGAAGAATTCCATTAGATTAGATTAGAGTAAATTAGATAAAAACCCTAGTTTTAATGAGATTTGGAGATTGAAGCAACTTGGAGACCATTGAAGATTCAAAGTAAGAGCAAGGAGACAGACAATAGATTCTATCTTCTTATCTTCTTCTATCTTTGTCTTTTATTGTTTATTCAAGTGTGGATTCTTAGTTTTAATTCAATAATCATGAACTAATTCTTTGTTTGAGATTACAATGGATCTTATTGTGTAGTTTATTTTAATATGTTTCACTATCAATTATTATGTTCTATTGTGAGGATTGTCTATTATGATTTGGACTTAATTGTTTAATTAATTGGCCATCAATTACCGTGATAATATGAACTCGAGAGATGAAGTATTGATTTAGATCAGATCATGATAGCATATGTTTGTGATTTCTGCATAGATGGAATTCATGATTCGTGTTTAGGATAGAGATATGCTTTTACGCCATATGTAATCTTATAGAGAACTTGTGCTTTAAATCCTTTTTAATTGTAATTCACATAGAGATATAGTGGTTTAGTTAATTAGGGTGTCTTGCTTAATTCTATCATCTATGGATGCAAGTGAGTATGGGTATTATGCATCGAGAGGTGGTTTTATCTGTTTTAGTATTCTTGATTAACAATTCAGGATAGAAAATAATTGATGAAAAGTGTGTTAGCTTAAATGAAGCAATAAGTGAAGTTGTGATCATAAATCTCCATAATCTGATTTTTAATTAGTGGTAATTAGAATTAGTTTAGTTAAATATTTTAATTTATAACATTAAACTCATTCGTTTAAATAAGATTGAGTTGGTTACGGGTTAGTACTTGGTGATTTTTATTAACTAATTCTCTGTGGGAACGATACTCAACTTATCACTTTATTACTTGTTGACCACGTATACTTGCGTGTTGTGCGTAATTAGATTTTACCCAACATATATATATATATATATATATATATATATATATATCCACCGTGTATGATACTTGATGTGACAAAAATATGTACTGCAAGTGCACAGCGTCTATTTGAAGAACTGGCAAGTACAGGTCGAACCCACAAAGACTAGATCAATTCTTTAATATATTCTTAATTAATATTTTAGGCAAATTAGAAACAAAATGGTGGAGAAGATTTATTAACTAAATTATGCAAACTATTAATTAATGACGAAAACTATTAATGAAAAAAGATACCTAGGAATTAGAATCCACCAAATATTAACATAATAAATAATTTCTTATTTCCTAAATCAATTCCCAAATTATTTCCTTCCTTTAAAAATAATGATTCATATAATTAATATGGGCAAGTATAAGTTATGAAAAATTCACAGATTAACTAAAACTTATTAAAACCTCGCAATCAATATAAAAATCATATGCAATTTATGCGGAGGAAAATATGAAGGTGAAAATAATTAGGCATTAATTTTGGAACGAAAATAAAATATTATTAAGAAATACTTAGTTTCATCATAATCCTAGGTATTAGAAATTTAGCTAGTCATGGAATTAAAAACAAAAATAAATAATATTAGTACTACTATTCGCATGAAATAAGAACAATAATAAAAAGAGAATTTCTATTATATAAATAAAAGAAAGTTACAAATACTCCCCACAAAGAGGTACCACACGTGATTGGAATAAGAGAAAAGACAAACTCTAACTATCTTACTCCCTTCTACACCGGTGAAAAACTAAGGAAAAGAAAAATAACAAGTGGTCCTTCTCTCTAAAACAAAAGGCCTATTTATAGGGAGAATACATTTATGCCCTAATTTAGGTTCATTGAACTTGGACAGTTTTATTCCCTTCAATCTCTTCTTTCCTTCTTGACTTCCATCTCTATATGGTAATCCTCTAAGAGTCCTTGTTCATCTTTAAAGGTTAGATATAAATCCTGTATTTGCTCCAAATGTTATCTCCTACAAAACAAAAAAAATGTATTAGTTAAATAAAATAAGCATATAAATTAATAAATATGGAAATATTAAAATGTATTAATTGCGTGTCTATCAAATACCCCCATACCTAGCTTTTGCACGTCCTCGAGTAAAATAAATAAAACAAAAATTACACTACCCCATTTTCGTAGGAAACACGATTGCACTTAGCATGTGCAACAAGACTTTAAACCCCAAGGTTATCCCAAGTGGACGAGTTGTGTCTCGTGAGGGTTTGCAGTGAATATACCCAAAAAATTCAAAAAAATATTTTTGGGTTCAATAAATTATGATATTGAAAGAAAACTTCTAAATATCCATGGACATTATACATAAGCAAGATTAAATTCAAAATCACACTTTCACTTTATCAAAAATACTCAATCTTTATTTTAGACACCATCCTTCATTAAATAAATTTCATGTGATGCATGTTGTGTATATGATGTAACTCTTAGTAGGGATTTTTACCATGAAAATCAAGCAAGCTCATTTTTTTCCTTTTTTTTCTTTTTTCCATTTTTTTCAATTTTTGATTCTTGACTTGTGCAATGTCTAATTTTCTTAGGCTTTTCAGAGTTACCCATGTAGAACGTAGGACCAATGACTCCCAAACCAGATGGCTTTAGGGCACTAGGTGTAGAGACAACCCTAAGTGTGACGCCCCCAAAATAGGTCCAAACCACCCAACCTATTCTGAGTCGCCAGATACATGGTACAGAAAACAACTACAACTTTATTACTACTATTGTCGTGCAAAATACAACAACACATATACTGTGAGTTTTAATAAAAACTGTGACTCATGTCCCAACTATGGACATGAGTCACAGTTGATACATTACATAAAGGTACAGTCAATAACTGTTATAGAAATTAAAATCATTGGGAAGTGCTCAAGGAAACCTTCGTCCATGGGAGGCCATGCGTCTAGCTTATGATAGATATCATATGACTGGAGAATTATCCTTGATTGACCTAATAGACCCCAAAGAAAAATGAGAAGATTACTATCATGTTCCTTCCAATGGTGAGTCTTCTCTTGACATATAACTATCTCCACTGTCTGCAATTGAGAATTATATTTTAACCAAACTCCAAGATCATATAGGTAGTGCTCGTAGATATACTCTCGACAGAAGTGGATGTGCACAACCTGTCTTATGATAACACGAGGTTGTACATCATTAGACATCTTGTATGATAATAAAGGCAAAACACCCTTCCAAAGTTGGGTTCACCTCACCCTATTTAGTTCACCAAAATTAAATATCAAATGACATATACAATAATGACACACTTATCTAAAGTTCTCAATAAAATTATTTTCATACTATTTAGGGAGAACCTCTGTATATAGACCACCGCTCTAGTCCCATGTTATCCCCGCCGAATTCGTGAACACTCTTATTACAGAAAGGAATTGTGAAGCAAAAAGGTGTGAGCACAACTAGCTCAGTAAAGAATATCGTGACTAAAGATAATTAAATTATCAATAGCCTTTGTCAGTAATAAATCAGATATTTAGAACATATGGTAGATGATAAGACTTTTCAACCATAGTCGCAGCGGAATGAGCAATCCATTAGAAGAGTCAAATAGACCATAAAGTCTATTATCTTCTCCATGTTAAAAGTTCACCAACAATGTTTTATCCATGTAACATCAATCAACAGTTCCTGTCCACATTCAGGTGAATAACTCATAATCATAATTGTGGTTCTAAATTCCTCTTCTCATCCAGGACAAAGATAATTTTCATCACTTGTCTTTACCTGAAACATCAAAGATCATGGTTATACCAAATCACAGTTCCTATTCATAATCATACTAATAAATTCATTTTTGCACTACGGGCCAAAGATATTCATTATCATTTTATCTTTGCACTACAGGCCAAAGATATTTAACAACAGGTCATCTTTGCACTACGTGCCAAAGATATTCATCAATAATTCATCTTTGCACTACATGCCAAAGATATTAATATCTCAAAGAAATACATAATCATTTCAGAATTTATATAAACAATAATTACAACCATGTTGATCAATTCACCTTTGCACTTAAGTTAAAGATATTCAATTATAAATTCAATGGTCATGATCATACCAGTCAACAATTCAACTTTGCACTACTGGCCAAAGAGAACCCATAGTCACGATCATACCAATAATCTACCCATCTTTACACTCAAGTCAAAGAGAAATTTCTTCACCAGGATTATAAAAATGTTATAAATCACTTAATAATCTCATAATCTAATATTATTAATATTACAACAACATTTTAATCATTTCTTAAACTTATAAACAATTCATTTTAATTGTTTACACTTTAATAATTAATGCATTTAATCATCCTAAAATGTCAAACTCATAAGATTTCATCACCAATAACCAAAACCCTCATCAAAAATCTGCATATACCTCATATAGGATTCTCAAGCCATAAAATCATATTTTCTAGTTTTCTTGTTTCACATAACATATTTAATTCATTTACTCATAGCTAGTCCATTTTCATGAAAAATACCAAATTAGTACAAACAAATTTTCTTTTCTGGGATTTAGCAAAATATAGTCCATATTGAACATATATTTTTCGCAGAATTTTTAAAATTCATTTACTATTTTTCATATGGCCAAGACTGCCGAATATTTAGACATTTATCATAAATTGTACTTTTGTCCAAAAATTCCAAAATTTACAGAGCATACTTCCGTTACATACATGTACTCCCAAAAAAAATTTCACCAATTTTGGAGTTAACTACAAGGAGTTATAAGGGTTTATTTTTAAAATAGTCTTTTCTCATAAAATTTATAACTCCTAATCTATACATCCGAAAATCGTCATTTTGGACACAATCAAGAAAACTCATCAAAATATCATTTCAAATTTTTTCAGAATTTTTGAAGGTCAGAAAAATTACGAAACTAAAGAAACATAATAACCCTTACAATCCCTTACCTCAAAAGAGCAGTATTTCTGACTGGAATATCGGATGAAAAGCCGAAAGAAACTTGCACTGAAAAGCAACTCTCAAAGTATCTAAATACTCACAAAAATACGCTCGATAATATAAAGAGAGAAAACTTATGTTTCTGGTGTGATTTTCAATTCTAATTTAAGCGTCTATTTATAGGAAAATGCTAGAACGCCAAAGGAAACTAAATTAATAAAATATTAATTTATCTTTTCTCTCTTCCATGCCACTTCATCTGAATTTTTGAGCAGCCAAATTGGAATGATTTAAGCAACCCACATGTTTTCAAATAAAAGTGGGTCCCACCCAATTTTAATAAAAATCATTTTATTTTCTGAAATTTCGGTAATTTATAGAAAATAGCTAGTTTATCAGAAAAACACGAATTTTATGTCCATTCCACACGAAATCGAATTCTCTACAACTTTGTAGCTTTAAGTTTTTCCAAATTCCAGACAGAAAATATCCAAAATCCATAAACGAATGATTTTCAACACCTTTTAAAATTCATAACAAATCATACGTTATTTTTTAACGGTTCAAAATTTGTGGATATATACTCAACTTATATATGTATAACATATCCAAAAATCACAATGATCCAACGGTCGGATTAAAAATTATAACTCACGCAATATATCTCAAGAACACTGATTATCGTATTATAAGTCCTTCGAACCAGTTTCACTCAAACTGTCACCATGAAATATCCATAAAGAATTTTTGGGTGATTCTAATTTCTACATTTAGCTTACTTCCAGGGCTTTCTTTTGATATATGGCTCATCTCTTCACTCATTATACACAAAGAGTTATGGAATTTACAAAATCAAGTAATAAACTAATTTTTCTGAAAATCCCATATTTTGTTCTTCATTTCGACAAAATACTGATAAAATATCTAATCATTAATTCCTTCATTTATAACCACATAAATAAATCCATCATTTATATCCACATCAAATAAATATTTCCTTATCATATAATTCAATAATTAATTGTTCACAAATAATATTATAGAATCACAATTATGACAACTAGGCAGTACCCAGGAAATAGGGGGCTTTCCGATAAAAATTTCTCCTTACTGGAGCGCAATTAGGTGACCAAACCTCTCCTTGACAGAACTTTCTAGACATTGCCAATAATGCTATCTAATAATATTATTCAAATAATATGAATTATTGATCTGATAATGGGAAATATTGTGCAATGACAATTATTGAAATAACAATAATATTAAACAGTAATTACTGTAACAATTATTAAGTAGTGCCTTCTTACGTAAGGATCAATAATTCAAAATAATGTGCAATACAATTGTCTTCTTGTGCAACAACGCCAGTATTCATCAGTATTTTAATCACCGGTATTCCAACGATGTTTATTGTGAATAATTACGTCGTTATTTATAAAAACTCAAACTTGTCGTTTTCTTCATCCGACAGTTATTCTGTTATGGGGCCCACAAATGGCTGCGCCGTCGTACGAATATTCCTCGAGAGCAAGAATATTCCATGACCAAACGAATATTCCCCGACATAAATGAGTATTTTATAACCACTTGCGTATTTTGAAAATTTTATATATATATCACCCTTAACTCTAACTTTTTATCAATTTAACCATTTACTAAATAGAAAAATTGAATACATTTATTTCATAAAATTCGGGGTCTTACACTAAGGGCTTACTTACTCGAGTAACAAAGGCAACAAAATTAGACTAGTCAAGCTACTTTTATCCATCACATTTTTCAGCGTGAATATCGATGCTTCCCGAGGCTTGGATACCCAGTTATTTCGTTTAATGGACATTGAAGCAGTTATTTATTTATTTTTTATTTTTTTTCTCAATTTTTTTCATTCTTTCTTTTTTTTCTTGAAATTACTCAAATCATGGTTTATACCCCACAACTAAGAATTAGTGCAAACGTGAAGTGCAAAAATGCTTGTGAAATCAATTTTAATTCAGATGGTGTTTCAAACTAAGATTTTGTATCTTATCAAAAATTTCAGAGTTCTAAATTTTTCAATCTTACTCATGAGTTTTACTCCACAAACACTTATTAGAATTAAATCAATCCATAAAAAAGTCATACAAATTTTAATTTTTTCAATTTTTTTGTGTTTTTTTTGTTTTTTTACTATATTTTCCTAAAAAGAAAAGAAATCAAATACAACAATACAAACAAACTCCCTCCATACCTAAATCATGCATTGTCCTCAATGTGAAAATGAAAAATAGAGAACAAAGATATGAAAGAATTATACCTTGCAGGATGAGGCAGAAATTGGATGACAATATTGTATAGAAGAAAAATATACGTACAAACTTACAAATACAAGTGCAGTGCCAGTCATGCTGAATCAGGTGGGTCAACAAGGTATACCACCTCATTCGATTCGGTCGGCATTTCTAAAAAGGGTTTGAGTCGTTGACCATTCACTTTGAAAATTTCTCCACTCTTTGGATTTTCAATATCGACTACCCCATGAGAGTAAACTACCTTCACTACAAAAGGTCCATCCCATCTAAAACGCAATTTGCCAGGAAATAAATGTAGCCTAAAATTATACAAGAGAACTTTTTGACCAGGTGAAAATGATTTTCTCAAAATTGATTTATCATGAAACATTTTTCCTCTTTCCGTGTAAATTTTAGCATTTTCATAAGCATCGTTCCTAATCTCATCTAACTCAGCTAATTGCAATTATCTATAACTCCCACCAGTGGACATATCAAAATTCAACTATTTTATGGCCCATAAAGCACGATGTTCAAGTTCAACAGGTAAGAGACAAGCTTTCCCAAACACAAGCCTATACGGTGACATTCCTAAATTAGTCTTAAAGGCAGTACGGTAATCCCACAATGCATTTGACAATTTTAGAGACCAATCTTTTCAATTAGAACTCACCGTTTTTTCTAAGATTTGTTTTATTTGCCTATTTGAGACTTCTACCTGACCACTTGTTTGAGGGTGATATGTGTTGGGTAAAATCTAATTACGCACGACACGTAAGTATACGTGGTCAACAAGTAATAGAATGATGAGTAGAGTATTGTTCCCACAGAGACTAATTAGCAATAACCTTAACTTACAATTACCAATCTTCTATTAACCCTAATTTTATTAAACAAATCAACTCAATAGTTTAAATTAACGCAACTAAAATTAAGAATAATTAAACTAACACAAAATAACCACGAATATCAAAATCTAAAATTTCAAACAATTAATGGAGGATTAGACTTATGATTTCACCCTAAGCTTAACTTTGATTTTAACACCTTTATCCCAATTCAACGCACTATCCCAATTTATTATTCAAGAACACGAACATAGTATTAACCACCTCTCGATGCACTAATACCGTATTAACATCAATCCACAATTAAGATAGAAATCTGTTAAACACCTTAATCAACTAACCCACTATATCTCTATGCGAATTACAATTGAAGAAGGTTGAAGAATAAGTTCTCTATCCGATTACATGCGGTGTCAAGCATATCTCTACCTTAACACTCATCAAGTTTAAGCTACTAACAAAATAATGAACACATGTTATATCAACTAGGTCTAGATTTGAATATCCTCTCTCGATTCCATCCAACTCCACAAAGAATTATTGATCAGGCAATTCATAGATTCAAGCACAAATCAATATAGATAAACTGGAGATAGCTTATTAAATTGGAAATCAAAGTTTACAAAACCATCGATTCATTTAAGGATCCATCACAAGCCTAAAAAGTGAATTAATTCATAATAAACGAAATAAACAGTGAATAAATCATAGAAATCATTCTTCCAATTACAAATAATAATCTATCACAAAGAATATTGAAAAACACCCTTCAGACTAGAATTGTAGTTATCTTGAAAAACTCCTCGAAATACTCCTCCACACTTGTTATCAAAAACTGAACTTAGATCTTCGTAAATCTCTCTCTCTCTCTCTTGTTGTTGAGAGAGTTTAGTTCTATCCCTTTAGTATAATTATGTCCCACACATAAGTCCCAACCAAATTCATTCCCAAATAAGAAGTTATATCAACCATGCAAATAGCTAAAATTCATGCCCAAGAGGAATTGCAAACATAATTAGACACTCGGGCATTTTCCACCTCGACTTAAGACCCCAGCGGAGTTTATATATATGTAGGTTGCCCATTTTGCTACGGAACTATGTTCCTGACTTGCTCATATGAAGACCCCATACCCTGTGGTGTGTGTAGTAATAAATAACATACCATGCCCGTTGTCTTCTCCGTTAAATGACTTGATGAATTCCACAAGTTCTTCCAAATTTGCTCTAATTTTCTTCTAAGCATACCAAGTAGTTCCAAATGTCCATTGAATGCTATAACCACCATCCTACACATGAAATAACATAAAACAAGTAAAAATGAACATGATCGCGAAGATTTAGCAACAAATAAGCATGAAATGGATATTGAATCGCGTATAAAAAATCCACTTATCAAAATCCCCCAAACTTAAACTGTGCTAGTCCTCGAGCACAAAACAACTACATGCAATGCAATGAATATGACTCAACTTATATGCTTTCAAATCCAACAATATCGCAGAAACAAGATTATCTTAACGGCCTCATCGAAAATAAGCAACTATATAATACCAACTACCAAACACCAATCTATAATTCCGTTTTAATCCACGAATCTCAATCCATCATCACTGGTATAGTGTGTGTGTGTGTGTGTGTGTGCAACATCCATGATCATCGATACTGACTCAAATTTCAATACATAACCAATCTCTTAGAAGGAATCACACAGTGTAAACTTAAAATATCAAAAATAGATAGCTCCAACTAAAATTAAGCAATCACAAATCTCAAGGGTTCACGCGGGGTACTTATGCTTTATTCATACAAATATTTTTTTATTTTATTTTTATTTTTTTTTAGATATACGGGGGCTTTTTGCGCTTATTTCCCATTTTATTTTTATACACATAGCTATGTAGTGTCTTATTCCCTTAGGCTTTTCAATGCTACCTTAACGAGCTTTCGACCAACGACTCCCAGACCATTAAGACCTTAGGGTGCTAGGTGTAAAGACAATCCCCTCGAGCTTACTTAATCAAGTAACAAAGGCCACAAAACTAAACAAGCATGCCACGGTGTTTATTCATTTTTTTTTAGATAAAGCTTTTATACCCCACATATCATCCCCCAAACTTAGGTTCTTGCCTAAATTTGGCTTTCACTATCTATCCTTGTCATTTTGACATTTACTCTAGCATTATCCTTTAGAGACCATTTAGGTACCAATTTAAACTTGACCAATTAACATGGATGTTTGTTACTCGTGCTTCCTTTTATACCAATTTCAAACAAACTCAAGATTCAATTCATAAATAAAAATTGTTTCATAGTTCTAATACTCAGTACTGTATTTGTTAACTTATTGTCAATCACATCATTGGCCCACAAATAATATGAAACACAACATTGATGGACTTTACGCAACACCATAATTACTAACTAAATTTTTTTCTTTTTTTTAGATATAAGGATAACAAAATGCATTACAAGTTATCTACTATGCAAAACCTAAAATTAACCTAAGTTATTATGGATGTTCCTAAACTATAATGCAATACTGAAAATAAAAATGCAATACAGAAATTTAAATGACCACAATTTAAAATAAAACCTAAATAAACTAAATGCATGCAAACATGTATTTAAATCCCCCAAACTTAAGTTAGACAATGTCCTCATTGTATGATTAGTCAAAATAAGTACGTGAGGACTTCCCTGTTATCACTTAAGTCTGAGGAGGTGGTTGTTGTTCTTCTTCATCGGAATCACTTGGTGGGAACCTTGGCATTGGCCCGGGCTGTTGGTATGGAAATTGTGTCGTCGGGTTGAAACTTTGAAGAGTCATGTTCAACGAGGTGAAATATGTGTGCATAGCATCGAACATATGCTCTTGCGTCATTGCCAATTGGCGCATTTCCCGATGAGTTGCCTTGGTGTGTGCATTCATTTGATTTTGGAACGTAAGGAACTGAGAACTAGATATGGCCTCGGCCTGCGATACATGCTCATCCCCTTGATCGCCCATTGGTTCATCGTCATCCTCTGAAGTCTCTGAAGCATCAACGTCGTCGTCCGACTCTGATGGAAAAATGAAACCCACACCACGTGGATGTGACTCGCCTCCTGCCCATACAGAGTACCGCGCTATCATTCTTGAATTTAGCAGTGCAAGCGGCAATTGTGTGGGTTCGTCGTCAGACCATCTAACCCCGGCGTTGCGACACAACCCACAAATGAGTGATGGGTGTGGCAAGCCTCCAGAAAAATTTCCACGTAAGTACCGACGGATTGATGAACGGATTATTGCCCCGACGTCAATGATAAAATCTTGCACAATGGCGTACAATAGTAATGCCTTCTCTTTTGTGACGTCCGAGGTATGTTGGGATGGAAGTAATTTTGCACATAAGAATGCATACCAGATTTTCCCATACCTACTAAGGTCCTTACTATGAAACACCGTGCCTCCCTTCTGACCTTTCATCCACAATGTTCCCAGCTTTGTCATCTTCGTGATAATGGCATCAAAATCCGGGTCAGAAGTATGGAGATGTTTATACTGGCAGTGGCGAGGCACCCTTAGTTGGTAGTAAGTATTTATGGCGTCGACACTGAGTGGAACCAACCGTCCTCGCACAAATGCTTGGAATGGTTCTTTATCTTTAGCATTTGCGTAGAATTCTTTGACGATGTTGAAAACTGCTGGTTCCAGCTCCTCGATGAATTTGGTCCATCCCTTTTGGTAAATTTGAGGCATAAGCTCCCATTCATTAGGATCCGGTGCCAACCCCCTCTGCGGTGTAAGGGCTTTGGTTAGCATGAAGTCAAAGAGGTCGGCGGCGATGGCACTTGCGAATTTTCGACGATCGAAGGTGCGAGTTGGTTGAGATGGACGAGAACTCTCCCCCCTTTGGCGTTTCGACGATGATTGTGAAGCCATGTCTCTCCCAATTGCTGGTTTTTCCCTAACTCTCCCCCAAACTTTTTAATATTATCTCTCTAGCTCACAACTATACTCTTTTTTTTCCTTATATCAAGTATGGTGGGAGAGTTTGTATAAGATGTGGTGGTATTTATAGATGGAGAGTGAAGGCTAGCATTGGTGGAGTGAAGAGGTGGAGAGGTGGAGAAGAGTTATGGAGAATGGGGGAATGTGGGGAATGGTAATGTTAGTGGTGGTGGTTATGAAGTAGTGGGGAAGTAAAAGGGGTTAGTGTGAAGGTGGAATAAGTCTTATTGGGAAGTGGAGAGTCAAAATAACTACCCACATCTGTCAGATTCTAGGACCCCCACCCCGTGCCGGGGTGTATTGAACTAGAAGGCCCTCCTCGGAGGGGCTTGCAATCTATCTTTTTGAAATGAGGACCCCACCTCCTGCTGGGTTGTAGTATGAAAAGGCCATTTTGCCGTGCATGTGTTCTGTGTCTAACATGTTTGAGGACCCCTTGAAGGGTTATTATAATCTAGGAAGGCCCGCCTGGATGAATCATGACCGTCGAGTCCCTAACTTTTGCTTTACTGTAGTTCATTTGCAGCC
The DNA here is from genome assembly GCA_020205615.1 of Panax quinquefolius. Lineage (NCBI taxonomy): Eukaryota > Viridiplantae > Streptophyta > Magnoliopsida > Apiales > Araliaceae > Panax > Panax quinquefolius. The sequence continues at coordinate 91,498,503 of CM035153.1, forward strand.
ACTTTTGCTCACTTAATGCTCCTTTTTCCAACCTACATGACATACAGCAAGAAGACTAGTGAGTTTACTATATCATGATGTATTGTGAAGAGTTTAACGAGATTTTTTTTCTTTTATTTGTCTACTTAATACTGAAATGAAAACTATGATTAAGCAATTATGAGTATAAAATATGATAAAGAACTAAAAATTGGGTTGCCTCCCAATTAGCGCTTAATTTTAAGTCTTTCAGCCTGACTACTTCCTGATTATGTTGTGTCGTTCAATGTGATGGCGATCACGTCAGTGTTTGCTTCTCCACCCCAATAGTGCTTTAAACAGTGTCCGTTGACTTTGAATGTTTCTAGTGGATTTAGACTGCACCATGAGGGAATACCTGCTGACCATAAATGGTCCCGACCATCTCGATTTAAGCTTTCCGGGGAACAATCGCAACCGTGAATTGAACAAGAGTACTGATTGTCCTGGCTCGAATGTTCGACACAAAATTTTTTGGTCGTGTCATCGCTTAACTTTTTCTTTGTATAGTTTTGCATTCTCATAGGCGTGAAGGCGAAATTCGTTGAGTTCATTCAATTGAAGTAGTCTCTTTTCACCTATAGTTGTTTGATCAAAATTGAGTTTTTTCACAGCCCAATATGCCTTATGCTGTAGCTCCACTGGTAAATGACATGCCTTCCCGTATAATAGTTGATATGGTGACATCTCGATTGGCGTCTTGTATGCAGTCTGGTAGGCCCATAAGGCATCGTCCAATCTCAGCGACCAATCTTTTCGACTCGGATTCACCACTTTCTCCAATATCTTTTTGACTTCTCTGTTTGATACCTCAGCTTGTCCATCGGTTTGAGGGTGATACGCTGTAGCTATCTTGTGGTTGACCCCATACTTGGCCAAAAGAGCAGTAAACAACTTATTACAGAAGTGACTACCTTCATCACTGATAATTGCTCTTGGTGTGCCAAACCTCGTGAAGATGTTCTTTTGAAGGAATTTGAGGACCACCTTGGCATCGTTTGTTGGTAGAGCTGCAGCTTCAACCCACTTTGACACGTAATCCACTGCGAGTAGAATGTATTGATTGTTCAATGACGAGGGAAATGGTCCCATGAAATCGATACCCCATACGTCAAAAATTTCCACTTCTAGAATCATTTTAAGGGCATCTCATTATGTTTTGAAATGTTGCCCACCCTTTGACACCTATCGCATTGTTTGACAAACTGGTGGGCATCTTTGAATAATGTAGGCCAATAAAACCATTTTTCAACACCCTTTTCCTCTGTCCTCTCACTCCCATAATGCCCGCCATACGACGATGAGTGACACTCATGCAAAATATTCTTCACTTCACTATATGGGATGCACCGTCGAATCATCTTGTCGGCACACTGCTTGAACAAATATGGATCATCCCAGATGTACCATTTCACGTCGTGAAGAAATTTCCTTTTTTGTTTTCTTGTGAGGTCAGGTGGTAGAATGTTACTCACAATGAAATTTGCATAATCGTCATACCACGGAATCTCTGCTTAAATTCCAAATAGTTGGTCATCTGGGAATGATTCGTTGATTTAACATTTGTCGTCTTTTACTTTCCCGTGGTTTTCCAACCTCGACAAGTGATCGGCTACTTCGTTCTCCGTCCCCTTTCTATCTTTTATTTCTAAGTCGAACTCTTGAAGTAGGAGAATCCACCGGATAAGGCGTGGTTTAGCTTCCTTTTTTGCTATCAAGTACCGAATCGCCGCATGGTCTGTGTAAACTATCACCCTAGTCCCGATCAAATAAGCCCGAAATTTATCAAATGCATACACCACTAGAAGCAATTCCTTTTCTGTGGTTGTGTAGTTCATTTGCGTTTCTGTAAGTGTTTTGCTTGCATATTATATAGCGTGAAACACCTTGTCTCTACGTTGACCCAAAATGTTTTCAACCGCTAAGTCGCCGTGATCACACATAAGCTCAAATGGCATGTTCCAATCCGGTGCAACTATAACAGGGGTTGTAGTCAATTTCCTCTTTAATAAGTCAAACGCCATCTTGAATTCTTCATCAAAGCTGAACATTGCATCCTTCTCTAAAAGACTGCATAGAGGTTTTGCAATTTTAGAGAAGTCTTTATAAAACCTCCGAGAGAACCCAAATAGTGTCCCAAAAAAACCTAATACCCTTAACCGAGGCTTGGTGGAGGCAATTTTTCAATAGTTTCTAGCTTTGCTTTGTCAACTTCCAATCCTTGAGCCGATACCTTATGGCTCCAAAATTATGCCCTCTTCAACCATGAAGTGGCATTTTCCCCAATTTAGTACAAGATTCGTGTCCTTACATCTTTGCAAAACCACGACTAGATTCTTCGTAAGTAAATATCGGGTTATCCCCATAAACCGAAAAGTCATCCATGAAGACCTCAACATTTTTCTCCACCATATCTCAAAAAAATGGCCATCATACACCGCTGAAAGTTGCAGTGCATTGCATAGCCCAAACGACATCCTCCTCGAATGCAAATGTGCCATAAGGGCACGTGAATGTGTTCTTCTCTTGATCCTCCAGAGCGATGACTATTTGGTGTTAGCCAGAGTACCCATCCAACAAACAGTAATATTGGTGTCCCGCCAATCTATCTAACATTTGATCAATAAAGGGCAATGGAAATGATCTTTTTCGGTTGCCTTGTTTAATTTTCTCAAATCCATTCAAACCCTCCAACTTGTAAATCGCTTTTAAGTTGGATTAATTCATTGTCCTCATTCTCGCACCACCGCTATTCCTCCTTTTTTGGCACGCACTTTCACATCGGACTAACCCATTTGCTTTGTCGAAATAGGGTAGATGATGCCAACATCTAGCCACTTCAAAATTTCCTTCTTCACAACTTCCTTCATAATTGGATTGAGTCGTCGTTGTTGCTCCACCGTTGGTTTTTCCTCGTCTTCCATTAAGATCTTGGGTATACAAAATGAAGGGCTGATTCCCTTTATATCTGCGATTGTCCACCCAATAGATGATTTGTGTTCCCTAAGCACCCTCAACAACTTTTCTTCCTGTAATTCGTTAAGTGCAGCTGAAATAATAACATGTAAAGAATTTGAATTGCCTAAGTATGCATACCTGAGGTGTTTAGGGAGTTGCTTAAGTTCCAGCTTTGGTGGATCTTCCAATGATGGTTTCAGTTTTTCTGCGGTTACCTCCTCCGTGTGTAGTGGTTCAAACGGTGTTCTAAATCTGGAAACTCGTGGCAATGAGTCTAGCATTTATAGGTAATCCACCAATTCTGGATCGTCAACCTCTTCATCCCCCAATAATTTTGTTTCTAACGGATCGTTTACCAAACTCTTGCTCATGTCATCACTAATGATTTCCTCAATTAAATCCATTCGAAAACATTCTTCCTCATCCGTAGGGAATTTCATGGCATTAAACACATTGAATTTTACTTCTTGATCTTGGACCCTCATAGTGAGTTCTCCCTTTTGTGCATCTATGAGTGTCCTCCTTGTAGCCAAAAATGGTCTCCCTAGGATAATTGGGATGTTCTTGTCTTCCTCAAAATCCAGAATGATAAAGTCCGCGGGGAATATAAACTTATCCACATTCACTAAGATGTCCTCTACTATGCCTCTCGGATATGTGACTGACCTATCCGCCAACTGTAAGGAGATGTTTGTAGCTCTTGGTGCAGGCAAACCCAATTCTAAGTATACTGACAATGGCATAAGGTTTACAGTCGCCCCCAAATCACATAAACACTTGTCAAATGCATATCCCAATCGTATACAATGGAATAGTGAAGCTCCCCGGGTCCTTGAGTTTTGGTGGTAATTTTTGCTGTAATACTGCACTACATTCCTCGGTTAGTGCCATAGTTTTAAAATCATCCCATTTCTTCTTTCTTGACAGAATCCCTTTCATAAATTTTGTGTAGCTCGGCATTTGTTCTAAGGCCTCTGCAAATGGTATGTTGATTTGAAGTTTCTTGAAAATTTCTAAAAACTTGGCAAATTGTTTGTCTAATTTCTATTTTTGGACCCTCTGCTGAAATGGTGGAGGTGGATAAACCATTGGCTTATTGTTTAGCTTTGTTTCCTTTTCCTTTTGGTATCCTCACCTTTGCTTTCTACACTCACTTCCCTATCATCAACTTTTTCCTCTCCTTTGTTTTGAAAATTTCGCTTAGTACCTTCGTGATGTTTTCCACTCCGCAATGTGATTGCTTGACACTGTTCATGGTTACCCTTGGATTTCTCTCTGTATCACTTGGTAATGTCCCTTGTGGTCTATTATTCAATGCTAACGCAATTTATCTGATCTGATTCTCTAGATTTTTGATCGCCATCTCTTGTGATTTCATAGCCATTTCATATGATTTCATAGCCATTGCTTGATTTTTTATAGCCACATCAGTACTAGTCATGTATTTTGTTAACACCTCATCTAGATCTGATTTCCTTTCTTGATATTGAGCTGGTTGTTGCTGGTTCTGAAAACCTGGAGGATATGAGTGTCGTGGAGCTTGATTTTACTGGTTGTTGCTCCATGAGAAATTCGGATGGTTCCTATTTCCTTGATTGTATGTGTTCGGGTATGTGTTCTGCGGAATTCTATTGTAATTGTCAATGAATTGCATGTTTTACCGGATTAATCGCATTGATTCCATTGGGTGCTCTCCTACGCATGACTCAGATATTATTGCCACTTGTTGTGTTTGTGTTTTTGTGTTTGTCTTGTGTCATTGCCACCGAATTCAACTTCTTTGAAAGCGCAGAAATCTGTGCTTGCATAGCTGTCATACTATCTACTTCTAACACTCCAGCTACCTTCACCTGTGTCATTCTCGCTATGGGCCACTGATAGTTATTAGCCGACATGGTTTTAATCAACTCGTAGGATTCCTCGTAACTCTTAGCCATGAATGCTCCGCCCGATGCTGCATCGATACTTGTCCTGAGATTCCCATGTAGTCCGTTATAAAAGGTGTTCATTTGTAGCCACTGGGGCAATCCATGATGTGGGCATTTTTTGAGCAGTTCTTTGTATCCTTCCCAAGCCTCATATAATAACTCCCCATGTTGTTGTTCAAACATCGTTATCTCGTTCCTCATCTTCGCAGTTTTTGCCGGTGGAAAGAATTTTGCGAGGAATTTTTGAGCTAAATCCTCTCATGTAGTTATTGAACCGGATGGTAGAGAATGCAACCAACTCTTCGCCTTGTCCCGTAAAGAGAATGGGAATAATCGAAGTCTCACCGCCTCATCCAAAACCCCATTGAACCTAAAAGTGTCGCACATTTCCAGAAAACTGACTAGATGCTCGTTTGGATCGTCATTTGCAAATCCCTCAAACTGAACTAAATTCTAAATCATTTGTATCATCCCAAGCTTAATTTCGAACGTATTTGCTGCTATTGTTGGCTTGGTGATGCTTGACTGCAGTTCAGTCACTTTGGGTGTTGCGAAGTCCCTTAATGCTTTCCGATCTTCGGCTGCCATTACTGTTACCTCTTCCTTTTCAGATGTTTTCAAATTCTTACCTCGTTTCCTTGATCCACTTACTCAAACTCTGAAACCTTTTCTCAATGTCGTCCACAAAAGGCAGCAAGTCTGGATTTTGGGACCTAGTTTGCATAAACTACTTCCAACACCTGAAATTAGAAGCACAAAACAAAAAAAATATCCAAGTAAAACTGGAATAATTAAACTGATATTGTAAAAATATTAAGAATTATACTATAGTCCCCGGCAACGGCGCCAAAAACTTGTTGGGTAAAATCTAATTACGCACAACATGCAAGTATACGTGGTCAACAAGTAATAGAGTGATGAGTAGAGTATCGTTCCCACAGAGACTAACTAGCAATATCCTTAACTTACAATTATTAATTTCCTATTAACCCTAATTTTATTAAACAAATCAACTCAACAATTGTAACTAAGAATATAAATTTAATAGTAATTAAACTAACACAGAATAATCACAAATATCAAAATCTGGAATTTCAAACAATTAATGGAGAATTAGACTTATGATTTCACCGTAAGCTTCACTCTGATTCTAACACCTTTATTCCAATTCAATGCACTATCCCAGTTTATTAATCAAGAACACGAAAGTAATATTAACCACCTCTCGATGCACTAATATCGTATTAACATCAATCCACAATTAAGATAGAAATTCGTTAAACACCTTAATCAACTAACCCACTATATCTCTATGTGAATTACAATTGAAGAATGTTTAAGAATAAGTTCTCTATCCGATTACATGCGATGTCAAGCATATCTCTACCTTAAAATTCATCAAGATTAAGCTATTCACAAAATCATGAACACATGTTATACTAACTAAGTCTAAAATTGAATATCATCTCTCGAATCCATCCAATTCCACAAAGAATTGTTGATCAGGCAATTCATAGATTCACGCACAAATCAATATAGATAAACTAGAGATAGATTATTAAATTAGAAATCAAAGTTACAAAATCATTGATTCACTCAAGGATCCATCACAAGCCTAAGAAGTGAATTAGTTCATGCTAAACGAAATAAACACTGAATAAATCATAGAAATCATTCTTCCAATTACAAATAATAATCTAACACGAAGAATATTGAAAAACACCCTTCACGTATACTAGAATCGCAATTGTCTTGAAAATCTCCCGAAATACTCCTCCGCACTTGCTCTCAAAAACTCAGCTTCGAATCTTCGTAAAATCTCCTCTTTAATCATCAAGTTGTTGTTGAGAGAGTATTAGATATCTAGCATACAAGCTCCAGCCGCAATTTCCTTTAATTAGAGTTCCATTGTCATTCAAGTTGCTAGAATTCATTCCCAATAAGAAGTTTAATCAACACAGGACACAGCCAGATTTTCCACCCCCCACCCCGGCGGGGGTTCATACACTAATTAAGCCCGCCCCGACGGGCATCCCTTCTGTCTAACTCGACTTAAGACCCCAGCCTACGGAGTAATACACAATATAAAATAGCATACTTCGGCGCAGCCCTCGCTTCGCTAATCGATATCATGACCCCCCCCCCGGTGAAGTGTGTAGTAAAATAGCATTTTACGTGACCACTGCCTCTTCTATTATATACGACCGGTGAATTCCACAAGTTCTTCCAAGTTTGCTCTAATTTACTTCAAATCATACCAAATAGTTTCAAATGTCCATTGAATGCTACAACCACCATCCTACACATGAAATAACATAAAACAAGTAAAAATAAACATGATCACGAAGATTTAGCAACAAATAAGCATGAAATGGATATTGAATCGCATATATAAAATCCACTTATCATTATTTAATTATCATACCTAATATATGTATTAGGTTACATAACTTTATTCTTCATCTCTTTACAAAATAAATGTATACACATTATATAATACATATTTACTCAATCATGTACATAATTCACATATGTCCTAACATATTTCCTTTAGTTTATTAACTTATTAGCTCAAATTGACTTAATAAGTTATAAACACATACATACTCATATCAATAATCAATTACTTAAAGATTGTAAATCCTTTTAATTTAATAATCAAGGCTAACATTCAAGCTATGTAATTTCTTACATAACTTTCATTACTCTTCCTTGAAAGTGATTAAGTATACTTTTTAGTTAATAAATTAACTATCTAGCTTAATTATCATATACACTTATATGATTCAAGTACTTTTTCTCTTTTTTTTAAAAAAAAATTATTCGAAAAATTTGAATTATGTGAAATTCTGGGTTCTCACAGTAAAGAAAAAATTCATATCCCCTCCGTCAAAAGCATCGTCGGGTATAATGTTTATACTTAAATCTTCAACTTCCCTTATAGCTTCACCTCCAGCATTTATAAACCTCGAAATGTTCTCTGGTACAAGGAACAAGATAGAATGAGCACTTGACTACTTAAATTTCACAAGCATAATTGATAAAAGAATAAATGAAAATTTGGAGTTGCATTGTCTTCGTGTTCTATACCAACCAAACTATATTAAAAACAGATGAAACACATAAATAGATTATATGCTATTTTGCATATACTTCATATGTTAAATCACAGAAAAATTAAAAACCACCAAAATTATAATATATTGCTTGCAACATCCAGCTGTGTTATTTTAAGCAAAATATTAACAAATATATGAGGAACTTCAACTAGTAAAAAATGGAAATGAAACTGACTTCACAAAGATGAGACATCAATTTCGATGCCAAAAATTAGTCTGAAAAATTGTTTCTATTAACCAATCTTATAGTATTTTAACAACTAGCTTGCATAAAGAGGAAATCAAAAGAATTAAATTTTCATGTTTTGTTTCCAGCTTTTTCCCACAAAAGTAAATCAACAATAAAATTATGCTCTCAAACTGCTACAAATATTTTAATTAACCTCATCATCATTCGTGCTCTCTGCAATTCTCTGAACTATAGGGAGAGAATGCTTGCACTTCTCCAACATGCTCACTATCAAATCTTCCTGCAATTACACGTGAATTCGTATTAATTGCTATTATATTATTTATAATCCATGAACAAGTTTATTAACTTAATTAGAAATTAATAAATAATAAACTTTCAGGACAAGATTTAGAAACAAACCAATACCAGCTTTATTGTTCACCTGAATTGTTTAAACTTTTACGCTACCTTGTGACAATATCAGGGTATCCTTTTGCTGTGATAAATACATGATCTTCAGTCAGGCGCTAGAATATTGCAAGCTACAAGAGACAGTTGTCCAAAATTATATTGAAGCATCAGTAGCAAAGTCATCACAAACAAAAATGAACAAGCATACATACTCCAATCTTAAATTGTTTTATTTTAATCAAAGATTCTCCCAAATGAATATATTGAGTATTGCTATAGATACATAAAATAACATACAAAATAATGTGTCAAAATATGATTAGTTGATGATTTACCATAAATAGATGGTTCCAATGATTATAACCTACCACAATCATACACATCAAAGCACTATTTTAATATATTAAATATTAACTTATGATTTTTTTTTATTTAAATATAAATACCAAAGTATGTTGGTGGCCCAACAGCAAGGTTGGAAATGCCTCATAACTCATTTTTTATGTGTGGTGGTGGGGGAGTAATTATAAATATTACCTCGATGTAGATAACTGAAGTCACCTGAGCACCCATATTCAAAACGCATGTTGTTGATAAACCATTGCCAAAAACTGTAGCAATACCTTCTTGGATCAACCAATCAACTATAAGAACACATATACCAGAGGAGAAACTCAAAGGCATAAAGAACAATATTAAAAACAAGAAGGAACAATTGAGGAATCAAAAAAAATATTTAAAACTTGCATCACTCACATCACAGATCCATAACTCTTTACATCAAAATCCTGTAGTTTGGCATTTTTGTAAAAAAAATTAAAATTAAATATTTTACTAATATATATTTTATGCTTTGATGTTTTGGGTTTGTGGATTGGGAACTGCGAAGAGAGAGAAAATCATGATTAAGAAAGATCCAACACTAATTTACTTAATATTATGATTTAAACATACAACACTAGACTTGGCTACTTGAAAGTAAAATAAGCTAGTCAATTCAACTTGGAGACCTCTTGGTACAACCATGTATGGACACATTACAAAATATAACCATTGAAGATAAATTACTTCAAGAGGAAGTCATCAATACCATAAAGAAATTAAGCAAAACTCAAGTATTATGAATAGTTTATGTCTGTTCTATTAGTACATACCAACTAATTAAGAAATGAGTATTATCAGTAGAAAGTTACCTTGATATCTGATTGGTAAAGAATAAAGTGACAAGTTAACAAATAAATGAAATTGATTTTTTTTCACAACTTAAGCCTTATGAAAAGTTGAAAACCAACTAAAGATCTTGCATTTGGATCCACTCTAACTACCTCAAGTAAATTAAACCGTTGAGCAAAGTAAAAATACTAATATTCAAATATTGCTTCTTACAACTACTAAAGAAATATGGATTCCAATATTATTAATAAGATTTAAACAGTACATAATTAACATCTTTTTGGCTAAAATAATCAATTAATCATTTAAATGGGTATCACTATGAACTTGCAAGAATACACAAGTTTGGCCCTATTAGTATACCCAAAACCATAGGATACAGTAATAAAACACAAGCATACTATAGTTTAACAGTTGAAAGTCCATATCCAAATAAATCTACATCCAGTTACAGCATCCTCAATACCCCTCAAGGAGTGAGTTGTAAAAAATTCATGCAACTCAGAAATACACGTAACTAATGTCTCATGACAAATTAAATTAAGCTTGAACATCATCAAACACAACTAACCACATTGATAATAAGCATTTGACTATTGTTTTTCTTCACTTTCTTCAGTTTTATTAGAAAGTACGTTCGTGACACAAATAAAAATTTTACAATGTACGATTAAAATAATTCTTAAAAGTCCATACAAATTGGATACATCTCATTTGCTTTATCTTTATCTATTTTCTTCCATTATTATAAGTATTCTCTCTCTTTCTCTTTCAATTGTGAAATTTCAATACTTTCTATTTGGGTTTATCCTCTGTTTTTTTGTTTAGCTGTCAGCCTACTACCTTGATTATATATAATTTTCTCATTTAGGTTTTTGAATTTTTAATTTTATGTTACTTCTCTACACAATCTCCATTTGGGTTTACTTGGATTTTCTGCAAATTCCTTTTTTTCATGTTGCCAACTTCCCTTCTTGTTATTGAGCTTGTGTTCATTCAAATCCACCCAACAACGACTACATTCAATAATCTTTCAGCAATAAAAATGATTTCAAATTAAGCTATCTAGTTAGTTATAGCTTATGCTTTTGAGATATTACTTAATTTAGTCAGTTAATACATATAATATGTATTGAAAATTTATAAAACCTTGCAAGTTTAGTGATATACTATTGTTGCAAGCATAAAATATGAATACCAAAATCACTAGCAACAAAGAAATAGCAACTTGACACCGTCCATATTATGGAATGTTAAATCATCGCACACTAAAAACAATCAATGTCATATATAAGTAAAAGAAGGTATATCAAATGGCAGGAATAAAAGTAGTAATTGAGTAATATAGACAAAAACAGGGCTACATAAGAAATTGCTCAACACCTCTTTCCTTTTTTTCTCACTGCCATGCATATGTGTGTCTATATATATATATATATATATATACATGTCCTTTCATGTGACAGATAGATCTAAAAATTAAATGGAGAGATCTGGAGTAATAGTATTGCCCATGATCATCTCTCTCGTTGTTTGCGTTTTAGTTCCAGCAGTATTTGCACACAACATTCTGATTGTATTTATATTTGGAGATTTATTTTTTGATGCATGAAACAATCACTACAACAAGAAATATAATATTTTATCACACTGCACATAGTAAAGTCAAAGATCAAATTTCACAAGGAACCTTGAAGAATAAAGACAATGAAAAATGTAATATTTGACTTAGTGGCATTTCCTCAAACACCTTGAATGCATAACAGTTTATATCCATGCTAATGGGGTATGTATACATGAATATTTCGACAACATAATAAGAACAAACAACTATTTTGACAACAGAATAAAATTGAGTAATAAAATTGAACAATTTAGGGATGAATAGAAAGATGAAAGAAGGAACCTTAGATTTGGAAATGATTTTTACAGCAACAGGATGATCCTTGAGCTCGCCTTTTCTACCCTTAACATGACAGGTATCGCCCAATCTCCTTCCCCAATTCATACGTAGATGATAGCTCTGAAATTCTTTTTGTAACCGAAGTTTTTATCGAGTAACTGATCAGGCTCCGTGGCTCCTCTTCGGGAATCGGGCCTTCCCGGGGCTTCATATGCCCGAATCACTTGACAAGCGAAGCTTTGATGTGCTTGGCGGGAGACGACAGAGGGAATGGGTGCTTGAAGAACCTGTGTGAAGTCGACCTCTCTTATTTCTAACAACCTCTTTGCTTTATCAGTAAGTGAAAAGTCGTAAATTGAGGAGAAGGGGATGAAAGATCAAGAAGGTTAGACTAGGGTAAAGGAGATCGAAGAAATTTAGTTTTAGAGTGTACATAGTGGGAAAGAAATAAAGAGAAGGAAATTTTTTTGCGAAATATTAAAGCTAGCTTAAAGCTAAAATTTCAATACTTAGTTTTGTATTGGAATGTTTTTTTAGATAATTGATTAATTCTCTTTGTGAAGAGTTTTATTTGTGAGGTCTTGTTTTTTTGGGTGTCAAATAATCATAATAGTTTATTATTAAACTTATTGTGTTGAAATTTTTTGTTTTGCTTTCTATACGGTTTAACTTCATTAAAAAAATAACTAATTAATACTCTTTTTATAATATACTCAAGGATCTCATTAAAGGATATACATATTTACACTTATAAAGTCATCATCTACCAAACATTCATATAAAATGAGCAAAATACTGATTAATAAAAATATAACTAGAGGAGGATATACTAATTGAGATCACATCCGCGCTTGGTTAATATATAAATTATTTTTAAAATATTGTATGTTTATTTAATTTTAATTAATAATGTAGTGAATGTAGTTTATGAGTGTGAATGTAGAAAATAAAAATAATAATTAATAATATTTTTTTATTAAAGTTTGTTATTTTATATTTTGAACTAAAACAAAGAAATACATATATGTGATTAGCAAATGATTAATATATATATATATATATATATATATATATATATATATATATATATATATATATCATGCACAAGAAAAATAAAAACTATAAGTATCAGTTGTAGGAATTCGAAATACCAACTCTTACATGATATGTGTTTGATAATTATTTCATATATCTGAATTAGAACAAAAAATACATCTATCATGTGATTAATAAATAAAAGTTTATAAATATAAGTACAATATTAATGAAACTATAAGTATTACTACAAGAAATTATGGATGTAGTTAAGGAAAATTTGTGAAGAAATTCATTCCTTCACATGATAAGTTTTCTAGCGAGGGAACAATGAAGGAAAAAAAAATAGTGACGATAGAGTTATTTTGAAAAAAAAATATCGTTCACAATTTAGATTTTTTTTCTTTCGCAAAATTACGATCGTAGAAAGATGTGCGGTGTCAATCTTTGATGAAATTTTCCAAAAAAATACTATTAATAAAAGAATTATTACTCGCTATATATTTTAATTAATATTTTAAGAAATTTTATTCTTAATAATAATTTTTAAGTCATTTATAATATTAATTTTATTAATTAAAATATTAAGTTACAATAATTTAAATTTTAAAATATTGTAAATTGATAATAACCAAAATTATAACAATTATGACTCTTTTTTGTGAAAAAGATTACAAATGTTAAAATATTACTTTTTTGTTCTACAAAAGAGTTATATTTGTGACGATCCGGATTTTTCAGAATGATTAAAATAATAATTTAATAAATAAAATTTTTATTATGAGACACATCGTGTGACAACCCTGATTTTTTTTTGAAAATTATTAAAATAAGAATTTATTAAATAAAATTCTTATTATGATACGTGTCTGGTTTGAATGTATAAATATATATATGTGTTATATATTTATGTGACTTATGTGGTGGATTTAAAACGTATATACAAGTATGAAATATATACATTTATTTGAAAAGTAAAATTTAATAGTTAATTAAACTATTAAAAAAAGGGATGAAGTTAGTTACGTTCTGAAATAAAATATGAAAGTGAAGAAAATTAATTAATATTAATTAGTTGAGATTAAATCGAAATTATATTATAAAATAATATAATTTGAATATTAAGCCTTGAACGACAATAGAATTATTATGACATAAAATTCAAAAACAAGGAGATTAATTCTTTCAATTAAATAGTGAATTAAAGTTAGTATTTTTAATAAAAACGAGGGAGTTAATTAAACTCATTATTGATATATATATATATATATACACATATATAATATATAAATATAATGTATTTACTGAGATGGCCTAATATATTATATTATGCCTAATAGAGATGAACTAAAGATATGAGATGAGGAAATCAATATTTTTGGAAAAAAAGAAATTTATTCGATTAAGTGAGAATAATCCATTTGCAAAATTAACACTTTTTGTAATGAAACACTATTTCAAATAATTAATATTTAATTCATTAATTATTTTAAATAACTCCTTTAATTTATACAATTAATATTGTATAATTAAATTAAATTTGATCATTCCTTCTATAAATTGTTTCAAAATAATTTATTTAACCTACATTTAGCTTTCAAATTAAATATTAATTTAGTTTACTAATTTGACACAAATGTTTACCTAAATTAATATTTAATTTGAAACGAAATGTGTAGGTTAAATAAATTATTTTGAAACAATTTATAGAAGGAATGATCAAATTTAATTTAATTATATAATATTAATTGTATAAATTAAAGGAGTTATTTAAAATAATTAATGAATTAAATATTAATTATTTGAAATAGTGTTTCGTTACACAAAAAGTGTTAATTTTGCAACTATAATTGCGGGTTATGTTTGAAGGAACAGATTTATGGAAGCATTGGGGTTGTTTGGGGTGTATGAAGATTGATTTTAGAATTGAACCTGCCGTTGAGCATGATGTGAAAGAACCCAACAATTGTTAGATAATCTCCTCCTTGGTTTGTAATCTCTTCTGAGGATTCAGAAGGGATCATGTAGATAGTGTTTAGATTGTGTATGTGCTAGTGAGGGTCCTTCCTCGGGAGAAGATAAATGCAGTTATGATTGTGGGTTAACAAAGTGGTAGTTTAGTCATTTGAGCCATATTTACCCATTAATTTATCTGCTCCTTTGAAATCTTGACCCTTTTTAATTCTTTTTGGAACCATCTCTCACACACACTCTCTCTTCACTGTATTTGGAACCAGACACAAATCTTTAGAACATTTGAATTCTCAGGTATAATTGTTTCCATCAGAAGAACAGCAGCCTCCATTACAATCTTCCAAGTAGGAACCATAAATAAGTTACTGCTTACTCTGTTGATAAGCTTTTGCGTTTCTTTGATTTGTATAATAAGGTACTGCTTACCAGTCTTGATGATCCATATGCATCAACTGTCGAATGTTATGTTGGTGTAACTACTCAGCATATGCGTGTTCTATAGAATAAGAAAAACTTTCTATTTTTTATTTTGCTTAGCAGTTGATAAAGGTTGCTCTGCATTTGCAAATTCTTGAACTACTTTGCTAGTAGGTCTAATGGTTATCCTATTTTATCTCCCTTCTGTACAGTTGGGTAAGTCCATGTTTAGTACTACTATGCGGGATCAAATGAAGGTGTTGTCCAAGCAACCTTATTAGCATTAGCAGCACTCAAACGCCTGAACATGACTGAAAATGTGGCTTCAATTCTTTCTATTGATGAAATGCTTCCAATTGTTGCTCAAGGGGAAATTGGAATTGCATGCCGAAGTAATGATGAGACGATGGTATGCAGAATGTTTCTGCATTTCCTTCTTTGGTGCTTCTACAAAATTTTGTTAATTCCCTTAGTGAACGTGTCATTCTTGTACTGTTAACGTAGGCTAGTTACTTGGCCTTTTTGTATCACGAGGAAACCAAATTAGCAGTTGCATGTGAAAGGGCTTTTATGTCGACTCTGGACGGATCTTGTTAGACTACCTGGATACACCGCTAGAGACGAAGTCGGAAACTCCATTTTAAAGGGTTGGTTTTCTCTCTAGATGAAACTCGCAGTATAACACTAATGACTTTCTGATGATATATTCGTGAATTACATTTAGCTTTCCGTAGAACTTATATTTGCCACTTTGTTAACATTGTTTCTTTTCCGTCATGTTTTCAGTACTCGAAACTTCTAGGAAAGGCCCATATTCCTATGATGACATGATTGCGATGGGGAAGGATGCTGCCCAAGAACTTCTCACGAAGGCTGGTTCAAATTTTTTTGATACTTAAATAAGTTGGTAGTTGATGAGGAATAGGGAGAGAGATTTATCTTTCTTTTGGACTTCTTTAGCTTCCACATTAGTTCATTCATCCTGGTGGTGTTGTATCTGAGTGTAGTTGATTTGGAGTAGGTTGTTACTATTAGTTTGTAAACTAGAGAATAACATTTTCAAGTCAGTGTGGAAGTCTTCAGTTATATTATCATAATTGAATGGGTTGGTTTAATTTTACCCAACCCAATTCAGATTGTCTAAGATAAGTGGATAACCAACTTACTTAATAATGAGTTGTTGGACGGGTTGGTGGGTCAACCATTAAAAAAAAAACTTATTTCATTCTATAAGTTTTAATGGGTTGGTATTTCTATCTTATTTTGTTTCCTCAATGTCTCAATAAACATGGAGTACTTTCTATTTTTGGTAAATTTATCTCTAATTTTGGAATATATAAAAATAGTTTAATTTTATAATATTTAAAATTATATTGATAAAAGAATAAAACATAGATTAAATTATTTAAAATTTGAATTTGAAAATGTGCTTAATTAACTTTTTAAAATTAATATTAATGTTATACTTTGAAATGAATGGAATATAACTTTTCTTTAATCTGAAAATTTATTTGATATTATTATCATCTTAATTTAAGGCAACATTTTAATAGTCGTTGCAAAAAGTTGTATAAAATATGCAACGAAAATAAAAATTATTGTCAATGAATGTGATCCATATTAGGCAACAAAATATAACAACAAAAAAACTTTCGTTGCCCACGATGAGGAGAAATCAAGTGGTTAGAAATTTTGCAACGAATTTCTAACGAATTTTGTTTTCAAATTTTGCAACTACTTATGAATTTCGTTGCAAAAAGTGAAAGCCTGACACAATCTGCAACGAAGGACAAGTTTCGTTAATAAACATAGTACACTTTTAGCAACGACTTATAAAGTCGTTGCCTGAAAAATCGTTGCTAAAACCCCATTTTTAGTAACAAAAAAATTTTTGTTGCCCAAGATGACGGGAAATCAAGTGGTCGAAAATTTTGCAACGAATTTTTTTCTCGCAAATGAATTAGCAACAAAATTTTGTAACGACTTATGAATTTCGTAGCAAAAAGTGAAAGTCTGACACAATCTGCAACGAAGGAAAAATTTCGTTGCTAAACATATACTTTTAGCAACAACTTATAAAGTCGTTGCCCGAAAAATCATTGCTAAAGACCCATTTTTTTGTAGTGTGTGAATTATGTATATGATTAAATAAATATACATTATATAGTGTGAACACATTTATTTTGTATATAAAAGTGAATTAAGAATTAGGTTATGTAACCTAATATATATATTAGGTGTGATAATTAAATAACCTAAGAGGTTATAATATGAGAGAATATTAGTATATAAATATATATACTAACATTAAGAGATTTATTTTATATATCTCAAATAATTAATGTTATAACCAAAGTTTAATTGGGATATGGAATTAAAGATGTTTGAGTAAGGAATTTATTTACAAAGGTATAGTGGAACCCTAATTAAATGATAAGGGTAGAATGGAATAGAATTAAAAGTAATGGACTATAATAAGGTCATAGTCCAAGAATTTAAATAGAGTCCAAGAGAATTAGATTTAATAGACTAAGGAGGTTATATTATTTTAAACAAGTCCAATTAATTAATTAAGCATGTGACTTGTGGATAAAGTGATTAAGGGCAATTAAATTGTTAATCTAGCCCAATATATTATGCGTGGGACAAGTATTATAATGACCCAATTAAATTTTGGGTAGAAGCCCAAATGTATTTTGTTAGTAAGCAAAATAATAAAAGTACAAGCCCAATAGAATTTAATTAATAAGTGACCCAATTTTTGACCCACTTAAGGAGGGACTATTTAGTTATTTGTTAAGTAAATTAACAATTAAAATAAAATAAGATTTGGATGATAAGAGGTCACATGTGGCCAAAAAAGAGAGGAGAAGAATCACGGCTAATCAATAAGAGAAGAGGATAAGAAGAAGTAAAAGAACGGGATGAGAGAGAGAGAGAGAGAGAGAGAGAGAGAGAAGAAGAAGAAGAAGAAGAAGAAGAAGAAGAAGAAGAAGAAGAAGAAGAAGTGGCCAAAGCCATGGAGGAGTAAGAGAGGAGGGGCGGCAGCCCCATGAGGGAGAAGAAGAGGAGAGAGAAGATCCTCCATGGAAGAAGAAGAAAAAAGAAAGAAGATTTTGATGAAAGGTATAAAACTATTTTCTTCCTAAGCTTTATTCTCTTTCTTTTTGTAATTTGATGAAAGGGAATTTTTGATTTGGAAGTTCAAACCCCTATAATTTATGTGTTTTTCATGGATTCAAGTATGGATTTACCCATATTGGGTGTTGATTTGGTTGGGAATCAAAAGAAAAGAAAATTATTTTTTCTAGTTTTGAAAACCCTAACTTTTAGGTGCTTTGAATATCCACCATTTTTGATCTATGCATTCTTTTCTCGATCCGTCGAAGAAAGGTGCTAGATATAAGTGTTGATTGGTAAACCCAAGTGGTAGAACTCAAAAATCACTTTTCTAAAAGTCGTGGTGTTGATTTTGGTGAAAACTATCCCGTTTTCTTAAAACTATTTTGGACCAGTCAGTAGCGGGGGAATTTTTCGTCAACTTTTTATGTTTTAAAAATTCTGGAAAAATTTGGAGTGATAATATCAGAAGATATGAAGGTTGTGTAAAAATTTGAGAATTTTTGGCCACACGGTTTGAAAGATATAGATTTTACGGTGAAGGGCTACTTTTATGAAGCCACCCGGATAACTCTCTGTGTATAAGTCCACAAATTACAAAACTTTTACTGGAAGTACATGTGTATAACAGGAACATACTGTAAAAAGTTCAGAATTTTTGGAGTTAATCTCGATTTATGAAAAATCTGAGAAAATTTGGCTATTATGGACTATTTAAATATAGTAAATCAATTTTAAAAATTCTGAGAAAAATATATGTTTAATATGGGGCTATATTCTGCTAAATACCAGAAAAGAAATTTTTTTGAGACTGATTTGGTATTTTTCATCTAAATGGTGATAAATTAATAAATGAATTTAATTAAATATATAATGTCCAAAAATATGAAAAATACGATTTATGACTTGAGACCCTTAAGCATGATTTATGCAGATTTGTGACGAAGGTTTTGGGTCGGGTCTGAGGTGTTATGAAGTTTATGACATTTTAGAATGCTTAAACAAGTTAATTATTAAAAGGAAAACAATTGAAAACAATTGTTTATTAATGTGATTAATGACTTAAATTATTTTTATATGACTAATAATATTGGATTAAGATATTATTAGTAGTATTTGACTGGAATGTTATTAAAAGGTTAATAACCCTAGCGTAAAATATTAATACACAATTAATAATATTCGACGGGAGATTAAAATAAGAGATTTATGTTTTTTTTCAATGTAGTTGTTGAATTTGGTATTCAATGAACCATATTATGTGTATGATCTGCTGAAATAGGAATCAAGGTTACATAATTTGATTCGGGTTGCTGAAATTGAATTCAGTCTGCTAAACTGATTTTGGTCTGCTGAAATAGTGATTTCAGGACACTGAAATAAAATCCAACTTACTGAAATGGTATTTCGGTTTACTAAAATGTTATCTAATTTACTAAGATATCATAAAAAAGGTAAAACTTATAAGTATAAGTTATGTCATGATGAAAAGATTATCAAAGCATAATGATAATACTAAGGCTATAATGTAATGTCTAATACTTAACTATGTTAGACAATTTAATATAAGATGATGAGTTAACAGGTATGTTATGATAATTGAAAGATCAATCTTATAACTGATAGATCTTTTCAATAAGGACGTTAACTTAGATTGCATAGCAGTAATCAACGGTTTAGGCAAGTTTCCTTAACTCAAACTCGAGTTATATTACAAATCATGTTAGTGAATGATTATTGATGATTATTCACGTCTATACTGATTATTGATTCGCACTTAGTGCATGTTGCATATGTTCATCATGTATGAAAGGCTGATTACCTTCATTACCATAAGGTTCAGTTAAATTGTTCATGGTCATTGTTGACCTTCAAATATTATTGATTCAGTCATGCAATTATTGAAACTTGATTCATGTTATTTCACAATAAATATATTGTTGAAAACTTGAAAGCTTATTCATTCTTTTCAATCATGATATATCTCCATTGTATTTAAAACTTACTGGGCAAATTTGTTTCTCACCCTTGCTATATCATGATAAAATTTTCAGATTAAGATGAAAGCTTGAATAAGGATAGAGGCAAAGGCAAAGTGCAAGATTTAATTATAGTGCAGTTAGATCTATTAAATTTTCTGACGAAAATAGCATTGTAAATCTTCTTAGATATTGAAGGTATGTATTTAGTTAAGGTTGTAGACCTTGGGAATGATGTGTAAAATTTTAATGTATAAACAATTTATATTTATATCTTCCGCAATAGTTATAGAAATGATGTACCAGATCTGAGGTAAAAAGTACTCGGATTTAGGGGCGTCACAACTTAGCTCCCTTTAGTTGGTTAAAAAGATTGTCTATCCTCGGTAACGGATATCTATTCTTAATCGTTACTCTATTCAATTCTCCATAATCAATATAGAGCCTCATTGACCCATCCTTCTTCTTTACAAATAACATTGGTGCTCCCCAAGGAGACACACTCGGTCGTATGTACCCCTTATCCAGTAACTCTTGCAATTGTATAATCAATTCCATCATTTCTACTAGCATCATTGTAGACACTCAAAATTTTCTGCACACCTGCTACTAACATTGCAGGAGGGCAAATTCGTCTTTCGGAGATAACCCTAGAAGACAACTTACATCCATTTCGGATATTACCGGAAGCTCAGTCTTAACCCCGGAACACACACCGGGAGTATCATTTCCAAACCTCGAAGATAACCCTGAGTTTCGTCCTTGGCGATAACCCCAAGGAATGTTGTTGCAGTTCCGATGATAACTCCGAAAATGCTTGTTTCAAATGCATGTTATCAGCTTCAATCTCAGACCTCCTGCCGAGGCACTCATACCTCAGACCCGAAGCTAACACCGGGTAAACAGGCACATTTACAGATGACCTTGCGGCATTCAAAACACCTGCATTAGTCTAATCTCAGATGTAACCCTGAGCAACGTCTGCTTTCAACTCAAACTGGAGATAACCCCAGTGAGGAGTCAAACGTCATCTTGCCACCTCAACACCTGCGCGTCGTCTCAACGCTTCATACATACATACATACAACAATATCCTACAAGAACCAATGAGTTCCAATCCCGAGTGACTATTACGCGTGACAGCACACCGGATATAATTTGAAACTTGAAGACCATGGGCATGGTCCCCTCTTCCTGACTTCGTACAACCTCTAATCCCATGTCATTGCATAACTCTCGACATAGGCAGTTCGAAGAAGGTCTTATATACCTCGTTTGGATGCTTGGATTGAAGTTCTGCAAGTTCGAACGGACATTACAATGCACGAGTGCACGTACTTCGAAACGACGAAACCCGCAGAGCCCAGGGCACCTCGGGCAACAGAAAGATCTCATGGCTACATGAGTGCATCTGCTGGCTATCAGAGGTACACTCACGGCTCCCCTCTATAAATAGAGGGCTTGGGGTGGCCATTGGAGAAAAAAAGAGAGGCGAGAAAGCCCTGTCCAATTTGCTCTGTACACACCCCATATTGAGTGTTTCCTCATTGTAAACATCTGCTAGCTCACATATAGGTATATTTTTACCAGCAGGAGATGAGTGTTTATCCGTATAGAGTCATAGAAGCCTGCATTGGCAGCCCACTATTAGCCTTCTCACACTCTATAAAGCTTTTCTCTTCATCTTTGCACACAATATTCTATACATTGAGAGTCGTGTTGTGTGCGTATGTCCGGACTTCGGTATGTGATTTTCATTTATGTCTGTATATATATACTTATATATATATATATTTATATATGGACTAACATTATCGAGTTATGCCTCGATTGAGCCTAGACTTATGTTTGGAGCGTTTACTTGCTTATATATATATATTTACATTTCTGTCAGGCCTGGAGTTTACTTCGAGGCCTTTTACTGCTTTTTTTACATTTAGTCCCGCCTGGAGTTGCTTCGTGGTGGTTGATCATGTCTATATATATATATATATATATATTTATCACTTTTATATATTTACATTTTCGATCCCCGTAGAGTTGCTTCGTGGTGGTTGATCATGTATCAGATATATATATATATATATATATATATATATATATATATATATATAGCTTTTATATATATAACTCGCCATCGCTTTCATATAAATGCGGTATCATGTGAGCCTAGGAATCATGTGATCACAGATTCATTCTATTGAATCTAGATTCTGGTTCTCGTGATGGACATTTTGAGTCAGTAGACTTGTATATTATTTACTGATGTCTCAATTTCCTTGGATGGTCATGTGTTATGCCATGAGGAGTTCAAGATTCTTTGTATACTATTTTCTCAAAGATGCCTCGCATCTCAAAAATAAAAGCAAACAAGCCGAACATCTAATAATAAAATGGAAGTATCAAAGGCCTCAATTACTATTGAGCACAGGGTTTGAAAAACCTCTTTTACAAAACGTCATTGCTATATCTTGTTTAAAATTAAATTTTTATATAAATTCAAACCCTCTGCATATAGGTGCGAACGAGGTATAACACTACTTCCAAATAATTGCACATTGATCCACACACACACACACACACACACATTCGTATAACAGTTTCTTGAAAAGTGGCCGTCACCGTGGCAACACGGATGTCAGGGGGTGCCTAACACCTTCCCTCCGTATAATCAAGCCCCCGAACCCAAATGAATCTCGGTTTCACAGACCCGTTTAGCATTGTCACATCACTGGGTTAATATGCAAATCTTTTCTGGTTGCGTTGGTGCAACCAGTTAAAAACACCAACTAGCGACTCTTAAAGTCAAATCGTTGACATTACACTTGTCGAACCTTTTTCACTTGTTTTTTCAAACAAATCTCACATAACAATGAGAACACCAAAGAACAAGTAACAAAAAGGGACAACTAAAAATCCCGACATCGACAATCATACGATATGGGGCTTTTGAAATTGGTGCAGTTCCCGGTGTTAAGTCTATTACAAATTCAATTTCTCTGTCTGGTGGAAGATCAGGCAGATCGTTCGAAAATACATTTTGAAATTCTCTCACTACAGGTATATCCTTAATTTCTACTCCCTTTTTTTGGGTATCCACTATATAGGCTAGATAATCTACGCATCCTTTCTTTAACAATCTTTTGGCCTAGATCATCGTAAGGAAACACGATTGCTTAAGCGATGAGCTACCATAAAACACCACCTTAGACTTATTCGGAGTCTAAAGGTTTACACTTTTATTCTGGCAATCAATTATCGTAGCATGGTTATACAACCAATCCATTCCCAATATTACGTCAAACTCTCCCAATCTTATTGGGATCACTATGCTTAGTTCATGATTTCTAACGTTTGCGCAATAATTTTGGTAAATATATTCTACAAGGATTACTTTCTTATTCGCAACTTCTATGTTCAAAGGATTTCCTAATCGTTGTCAGGGTAAATTAAGTCGACTAGCAAATTGCTCAGATACAAAAGAACAGGTGGCACCCAAATTAAATAATACATAGGCATTTATATCATTGATCAGGATGATACCTGCCACCATGTCCTTCGCAGCTACTGTGTCATGGACAGTCATATTAAACGTTCTGGTAGTTGGACGATTGGATGGCGTCAGTCCGCCAATCATCAGTTTGATGCTTCCTCCTTGTTGGCTGCTTCCTCCACTACTTCCTTTCTTTGGGCAGTCTTTGATCAGATGGTCCGCCGAGCCACATGCGAAACAACCTTTGATCTTCTTCGATTTTGGGCAGTTTGGCGCAATATGCCCCTCTTGGCCATAGTTGTAACACACACTGTGCCCTTTCCAACACTCGCCCTGGTGATACCTTCCACACTTCGGACATCCTTACACCTTCTTCTTAAATTCTCCACGAAACATCCCCACTTGGTTATTGAAATTCTTGTTATTTTTTTCTCCCATTTTATCTTTCCTAAGTTACTCCCTCGGCTACTGCTTCCTCCACGACTATCTCTGCCTATATTCTTACTCTTCTTCTCTTTGTTGTACAAACTTAAAGCTTCACTACCTCCCTATGCAATAATAGCCTTTTCCAACAATGTTGCAAAAGAATCGATCTAAAGAACTGATACCTTGTTGAACAACCAAGGCTTCAGTCCTTATTCAAAATGCCTAGCTTTCCTCTCTTCATCTACCACCTGGTGTTCAGCAAATCGGGATAGTTCATTGAACTTAGTTGCATATTGCGCCACCATCATATCTCCCTATTTAAGTTCTAAGAACTTTATCTCCATCCTATTTTTCATGCTTTTCGGGAAGTAATTCTTGAAGAATAGAGTTTTAAATCTCTCCCAAGTTACTATCCTTTCCCCTACTCTCTGCTGATTTGCCTCCCACCAGTAGTTTGCTTCGCCTTTCATCATGTAGGTTGCAAATGCTGTCTTTTGGTCTTCACCCACATGAGTGATGGTGAAAGCTTTCTCCATTTCTGTAATCAACGTTGGTGCCACGATCGGATCGGTAGTGCCTATGAATTTTAGAGGTCCTACACTCCTAAAATCCTTAAAATTCATGACTAGAGCTGCTTGGGGATTGGGTGGTACTGGTTCGTTTCTTCCCCTAAAAGCTTCCCCTAACAGATCTAGTAGCCTTTGTATAGGGTCTACCGGTCCTCTCTCATCATTGATCGACTCTTGTGGTGCAATTATTCTACGTTTGGGCGGCATTTTTCTGCATCACAAGATTTTCATTTTTATTATCTAATTATATTACTTAAACATTTCTCAAATGAATGGATTAAAGTTTTATAACGCATTTTTGAAATAATATCATTTATATTCATATGCCAATTCATTACATTACATGATTTTCTATAGCATACTTCTATAAAGGACAACATGCATCCCTTAATATTACAAAAGATGGGGACAACACTAACATACGACCCCTCTAACATTTTTCAAAAGCTTGGGGTTTACAACTATCTCACATCTTACACAAAAAGACTAAGATTACAACAACAGATTAAACATCACATAAATAAAATTACTACAACTACTAAGCTTCTGTATCTAGACTTAATCTAACATCCCACACTCCATGGCACTCTGGTACTCCTTTTGAGTAATATGCGCCACCAAGTCTCGACTTGTGGTATGCTAGGTCCGTCCCTGCTCTAACGGGTAATGATATACCCCATCAATCAGTCTCTCTATGGCCGTGCACAACGCATAACTTATCTTGTTCATCTTCCTTCTTTGACAACTCACCTCATCTTCCAGGTCATTAGCCCGATCATTAGCTTTTTCCCACTTCTCCTCGAAGTGGATCCTATCCATCACCTCTATCTCTAACTGAGTACGGAGAGCTTCCTTCTCTGTCCCCTCACTTAACTCTCTCTATTCCATCCCTTCCATCTTTCCTGCCAACTCTACATTCATAGCCACCGACCTATGAAACAAAGTCCCCATCTGGATCCCTGCCTCCTTTTGGTGACCAATCTCCACCTCCATCTGCTGCATCACTAACTTTCTTTGATGGTCCTCGTCCTTCAGTTTCTGAAATTCAGACTCCCTTTCCCTAGCCTCAGCCTCTAACACCTCAACTCTACATTCTAACTCCAGAATCTGCTCCTAATACTCCTCCAACATCTGATCCTCGAAAGTAGCCTTGTCGGAGTCCTCCATGGGCTCATCCCCCATTGGTTCCTCCTCCATAGGTTCTTCTTCTAGACCAGACTCTTTGGGTAATGTCTCCATCTCCTCTTCCTCATCATCGTCATCGATAGGGGCCACTGCCAATAAGGGCTCCACAATTAAAAGGGCCTCATAAACCACATGTATGTCACGCGGTTCCTCGTCTACTACTCGGCTAGGTCATCCCATGTCAGTCATCCTATAACCACCAACATAATATAAAACAAACAATAACTCCATTAGAATGTTAAATAAACATAAGTT
The DNA here is from genome assembly GCA_020205615.1 of Panax quinquefolius. Lineage (NCBI taxonomy): Eukaryota > Viridiplantae > Streptophyta > Magnoliopsida > Apiales > Araliaceae > Panax > Panax quinquefolius. The sequence continues at coordinate 91,524,638 of CM035153.1, forward strand.
CATTATATATGATGAAGTTATATTCCATAACACACTAAGTCTCATTCAAGGAAAACTCTACATAAGTTTCATCTTTCTCTATCTCCTAAGTTATCCTAAGTTATAATATAAGGACTCTCGCTCCTAAGGTTTATAACTACAGCTCTGATACCAACCTATGACGCCCCCAAATTCAGACCACACTTGTCTAAAATTTGATTGTCATGTGCTAACTCTAACAACAAATTAAAATCTCACATAATAGAATAATAGAATAAATTACATTGTTATAACCTAATTATTCTTGTCCCAAAGTCTCGCAACCATTACTAATACAGTACCACTTAAACTAAATATATCATAATATAAATAAGTTCTTTTACAATAGAATAATACTACATTCGTAGTACTATGGAAATAACTACTCCAAAGCCTTCTCTTTACCATTGTCCTTGCCAGAGGATTCACCACGTTCTGCCTTAACTGAAAGTTTTAAGGAAAGCAAGGATGAGTAACGATTTTGCCCAGCAAGTAATATAACAATAAGGGTGATTAATGTAGTTTTAGCTTCTCAAGGGTACACCAATAATGATAGTTCAAGGATAACAAGAAATACAAATGGTTCTCAACAATAATCTCTATAGACAGAAAGATATTAATAAGATTCAATGCTTAAATTCAAGAGTTCCAAGTGATGAATACTAAGCAGTCACTAAGGACTATGAACTTCTCCTAGAATTAACATTAATAAACTGATAATTCTATAAAACGAGTACAACAGGTGATTAGCCTAAAGTACCCTATGTCATGCATAATATTTAATCATTCTCATGTGCGCACGTTAGTTTCTCAACAATTATATAATTCCCCTACCAAGAGGGTTGTTCGTCTCAATTATAAGAGTCCGCACCAAGTTAATTTGGTTTGGATAGCTTTTGATCAAATATCAACAGTCTAGCCGAAGTAATGGCTTAGACAGCTTTTCTTTTCAAGTATATACATGAACAATTATCATTCAAAATCAAGGTTTGAAAACAATTTCATTTCTAAACTACAAAGTATTAAGTCATGATATATGAATTATACTTTCAAAGATTTACTTATACGATCAATAATAGCACAGGTTCAAATAATTCTTAATAAAGAGTAGGGTTCGAGTACTTACATTCAATATATGAATCAAATAAAATTCGAGAACTTGCACAAATACAAATTTGTGTAAGTTAGGAAAATTGCTCAATATAAAAGAGAGTTCGGATACTTGCCTTACGTGTGGTTTACCAAAGTAAAGCTTAACACCCTTCCAAAGAATTATAATATCCTATTCAAGTATAATCACATTAGTTATACAAGTTTAATCTGTAGACCTATTATCTTAACTTACTATGATACACCAGTATAATTTATCGGTACTAAACATAAATTTCTAGTCTTCTCGTAGTCATATGATCTCATACGTAAATCATCACATAACACTAAAATCGATTTTCTAAGATGTAATGTCATTTGGAGAACAGAGTTTGCCATCACATTTTTTCTTAAGGGTGTAGTTATAGTATTCTTATATTCTAATACTTATTCATACATGTATACTATACTGGACATGTACTACTGATTAAAGTTACAATGTAGACATGCATCAACCCCCAGATCAATAACAGAAATCTAATCCTACTGCAGACTGGCGCGGCCGCGCTTGGTTTGTACTAAGGAGTGGCGCGACCGTACTGCTCCTGGTGCAAACCAAGACATGGATGCTTCTGCAGAAGGTCAGTGTACACCCGTCTTGCATATAGATGAATAATCATGCAAAATACACATGTTAGTATGTGAATTGCTAAGTTTGACCTTATATCCTAACATTAACATAGGTCATCATCTATTCTCATTTAATCAAGACTTTAAGTGTTCTATTCAAATTTTCTTACGTTTTATTGTTAAACACATGCTATATGATCCATAGGTCTCAACTACACATGCTTGCATTAGATTAGTCATGTATGTTAAATTCTAGAATACTCGTAATGTAGTTATTGACAAAACTAGTTTTCAAGGTTTCTTGTGGAAATCTCATGTTAAGCCACCAAGTATTGCAAAGTCACTTCATTCACTATACATCATGCTCTCACATATACATATTAGAACATAATAACTTGCTCACAAGTTCCTATATAGTTTATCAAGTTTGTATTTGAAACTTAAGGTCTCCATTAGTAAAACTTATTTAAGCATGCAAGATAAATCCACATTGTCTAAATCATGCTTTCATACTCATTTTTGCACGTACTCAAGTTATTTACATAGGCTAGAAAGATCAAAATTTGAAGGCATAATGTCCATCATACTTTGTTTTGCTAAACTTCAAGTTATCCTTTATAAAATCCTTTAAAATCAAACTAGCAAAACTTATTATACACGAAGCAAACTTATGCCTTATGTTAGACTTGTTTATTTAATAATCTCGAATTTCATTTGTAATTTTAAAATATTTATTTGTAATGTAAATAAATATTTTTAATTGATGTATTCGTTGTTTAGTAGATATTTGTTAGATTGTTTATTAGTAAGTAAATAATTCATGAGTTGTGAGAAATTAATTTAATTAAGATAAAAGAGTGATGAATTAAATTTATGATATAATACTCTAATTTAATTTAATAATTAGAGATTTGTTCAGGATTACATGAATTGCTATAATGTTTTTGTAAAATCCCAAATTTTACGAATAAAGATTTATTTTTTCTCGAAATATTTTTACAAAATTATGGTGTGGATTTGAGATAATGTTATAGTTGTGGGTAATATTTATAAATTTTGAAAAAGTATGCAAGTTGTTGTATAATATTCAATTGGTCGGGGAATATTCTTTTTATCGGGGAATATCCGTACGACGGTACAATCATTGGTGGACCCCACAACGAAATTATTATCGGATTGAGAAAACGACAAAAATATTTTTATGAAAATAACTGCGAAAGTTTTACCATTAAAACTGTTGAACTACTCGGTAGTAAAAGTACAGTAATACGCGTGGTTGCATAGTAGCACACGGTATTGATTATTGATGCTTACGTGAGAGGTCACTCAGTTTTGTTCAATTATTGCTACAGTAATTGCTGCATAGTTATTAATATTATTATTTGCAATATTAAAGATGTCTAGAAGTTCTGTCAAGGAGGGGTTTGGTAACCTAATTGCGCGCCAATAAGGAGAAATCCTTATTGGAAAGCCCCCTCTTTCCTGGGAACGACCTGGTTAATTAATATTGTGAATAATAATAATAATGATAAATGTTGTTAAAAATATTGAGGTGATTTTTATGAGGTATTTGTTGTATTTTTTGGACCCCTCATTTATCCATTTTCAAAATAAACAAAGAGAAAATTTTTCAAGATTTTGTGTGGGGCCCACATGTAGAACCCATGTGTGACTTTTGGAAATTTGATCATTTGGGGGAGTCACGAGAAAGTTTATATATATATATATATTATATAAATTTTGTTTTATTATTATTATAAATGTAATAAAACAGAAAACTTTTTATATAAAACATAATACTTTTTATAAAGTTTTGTTTTATTTGATTATAAATAGAATATATTATATTTTATTATGCATAGTATTTGCATAATGCCTGCATAGTGTTTGCATAGTGCTTGCATAGTGTTTGCATAGTAAAACCTTTTGATATAAAACAGAATACTTTTATAAAGTCATTTGTTTTATTAGATTTTAAATAATATATATATATATATTATAAATTTTGTTTTATTATATAATTATAAATAGAATATATTATATTTTATTGCATAGTATCCTTTCCATTCTCCTATAAATAGGATGCTTAGTTAGAATTGAAAATCACACCAGAAATTCAGAGAATTCTTCTTCTATAATCTTGAGCGTATTTCTTTAGAGTTTAAGAAAGCTTTGAGCGTAGAAATAGTGCAAGTTTTCTTCAAGAATATCCCCGCCCTACCATTCAGAATACTCTTCTTTTTAAGGTAAGGGATATTATTTGTTGTACTCGTAAGGGGTATTATTCTTTCGTATTCATGAAGAGAGTTATTTTCTTTCAATACTCGTAAAGGTTGTTATTCCATTCTTTATTATTCTGTTGGAATAACCTGTCTGTGCGGTTTATCGCATGCCTGGTGAATTCTGTTGTTATTCCATTCTTTATTATTCTGTTGGAACATCCTGTCTGTGCGGATTACGCATGACCTGGTTCCATTCTTTATTATTCTGTTGGAACATCCTGTCTGTATGGATTACGCATGACCTGATTCCATTCTTTATTATTCTGTTGGAATATCCTATTGAAAGTAGTATGCACACAAGCCAATCATGTTTGATGATAAAACATATACTTTGAAACAATCTTATTCATTTATTAATAAAAAGTATTAATTTATTAAAGGCTTTTAATTATCTACACGATCTTTGTTTTTATAATATGTGATAAACCCATAGTTTTAAGCAATGCTTTTAGAATAATGATGATGATCATTCTAATGAGATCTAAATTCTTAGAAAGCTTAAAACTAAAATAGTTCCCAATCGTTGGATTACTAAATTGGGGATTAGTGAATCCGGATAGATTGGTACATACGTTGCTTTCTCATTGGATGAGGATGATTGATCTCATGATCATTTGTGTGGAGACACTAAAGCAAGTATGTAGGTGCTTATTAGAGAATAAGTTCACTGAACGTGGCTCGCTAAGGAATACCTAATGGAGTTTTACTTACATGTCAATAGGAATTCCTCAGAGTGATAGTAGTAGACAAGTGATCCTTGGACTTGAGATCATCATAGTATCTTGTGTATGATGAGTTATACTTTGACTTATTCCTTAAGACCCTTAGGGTATATCAAAGGGTATGCTTGGGTATAACAAGTTGTATATGGAGATAATATATGATCAATAAAGAATCTACCACTTCTAATAAAAGAAGAGAATGTCCTATGTGGTTCGATAAATGACAACCCAAAGAATCCTTGGCGAAGTAATGAAATTAGAAAGGAGTTTCTAATTTGCATTATTTGAGTTGTGCATTTAAGGATCGAAATACATATAATTAAATAAAATAAGACTTGATGAAGAATTCCATGTCTTATATTTAATTGGGACATTGTATGGTGGAAGGATTGAATTGTCGCAGTAACTATTTACTCAAAGGTTCTTTTATGATTAATGTTGAAATCTATATTATCCGGAAAGTCGTTGATCGCTAGGAGACTTATCCCTATTGTAGAATAAATATTATTTATTTAAATAAATTAATTGTTTAATTTATTTATTTAAATAAGATTAGAATTGTTCTAATTGATTTATTCACAACCTGCTTAATATGGAGAACCTAAAGGGTCACACCTTAAAAAGGAAGAATAATTATTTAAGAAGTTAATGGCATAATCGTAATAATATAAAGTATGTATATTTAATTTAATCTATGGTGATAGAATAAATTAAATAGCTTAATATTTATTATTTAATATTTTAGAAATATTAAATATAAATTAATAAGAGGAGTCTTATTAATATTATTACAATTATTATTATTATTTTAATTTCTAAAAGAGTTTAGGAATTAATTTAATATAAGTACTCTCATTTATTCCTAATTGGATTAGGAAGGAAAATTAGTTAAAGAAGTTTAATTAATTATCCCTAATAAGATTAGGGAGCCCCTTTAATTAAAAGGGTTTAATTAAATAATACCTTATTTTAATAGGATTACTTGATATCCTTATAAGAGGAGTCTTATATCAGATATTTAAGATACGTTATTATTCCAATGGTTGGAGAGTACGCTCCTTTTCTATAGAGATAGAAAAACTAGGGTTTAGCCAACCACCCATCTTCTTGAATCCTTCTTCTTCCTTGGTGGATCACCTCTAGAGGCCAAACACTTGGGTGGCTAACGTTGATCAAAGGAAGGAACCAAACCCGGTGAATTCAAGTTGAACGCGAAAGGATTTGGAGGTGAACTTGTACCTGAGGAAGCTCGATCTTCAAGGGTATGATTTTATTCTTTATCTTTTCGTTTAATTAATAATTGTGCATAAAGGGTGATCCGGGTATATGGTTTGTAAAATTTTAAACTCTGATTTTTACACGTTTCCGCTTATTTTTGCAATTTGATTGCGTTCATGAATATTACAAACCCAACACCTATATGTCCGAATTACACATGACCTGGTTCCATTCTTTATTACTCTGTTGGAATAACCTGTTTATGTGAATTATCCCATGCATGGTGAATGATCCTTTGTATTCATTCCTTATTAACTTATGAAAATGATCTGCCTACGTGGATTATTTGCATGGCGGACAAAAATCCATTTGTAGTTTCATATATTCTATTATACTCAATTGGTTAAAGTTTTGGCTTCTATACTCCATGAAATTAGTAGAATATCCTGGATATTTGCGCTTCATCCAGTATCTTTTCATGAAAATATTCTTCTGAGCATTCATGAATTTTACTCCACAATGCAGTATCATTTTGACAATTTGGACGTTATTGGTTCCTGGATAAATTAATTTATAAATCTTTAAAATTTATTCTTGAACTTGTTTTATTGAATTGTCTTCATCCTCATGCTTATATTATGTTGAAAGTCATCTGTGGCATGTAGTGCATAGATGGACTTGGTATGATTATGACCAGGGATTATTCGGTATAATCATGACCGTAATGTTACAAATGATGTGCAAAAATTCCTCATTGGCCCGTAGTGCATTGATGGACAGTTTTTGGTATGATTATGACTATGGATTTTCTTCGACCAAGGGTGCAAAGATGAATTGTTTTATGGCATGATCAAGACCGTTGATGAAAACATGATTATCTTTGGCCCGTAGTGCATGGATAATTCGTGGTCGTGATACTAAAGAATATCCTTGGCCTGTAGTGCAGGGATGATTTGATGATGTGGATTATTTATTAAGCTGAGTCTCAGCGATAAAATTGATGAAAAACCTTTTAAATAATAGAAGATAGTAGATTTTATTCTCTACTTGACTCTTCTAATGGATTGCTTGTTCCGCTGCAGTTAAACTTGATGTTTGTTATATTGTATCAGTTTAACACTGTTGAAGGCTAATGATAATTTATTCTGCATTATTTTAGTCATAATATTTCTTACTGGGCTAGTTGAGCTTACCCTTTTTTCTTTCATTGTTCTCTTTAGGAAATGAGAACGTAGTAGGGACTAGTCGGGGAACGGAGTGACGGTCCAGATGATAGCATTAGTAGTCCTCGTTATTCTATGAAATAGTGTGAAAATAAATGTATTGAGGACTTATTTTGAGTTTGAATACTGTCTAGAAGACAATATTTTTATTAAAACTCACAGCTCATGTTGTATATTTAAGGTTGTATTTGTATTCTGTACCATGTATTTTGCGGTAATTGGTTAAGTGGAGAATTTATTTAATTAAGATTGGATATGAAAATCCAAATAAATAATGTGGGACTATAAACTATAGTATAAATAATTTATTAAAATAAATTAAAGTAGTTTTAAATGGATTTATTAAACTTGGCTTAAGGAATATTAAGTCTTTATTTTTAAAAGTGTTTTGCCAAACAAAGCCTTATGGCTTTTGAATTTTTTTTAAAAAAATAATAAAAACATAGTAAATATTTTTCAAACTGATACATAATTAGTATATTTCATAGTACGTTAGTTTTATACGTTTTGGTTTGGTTTATTGCGTTTGTTTTATATATTTTTTTACGTAAGGTTTGGCCTTGGCTTGAGAGTAGAGGAGAGAAAGAATACAAAGACTAAGAAATAGAGAGAGTTTAAGAGAAGAGAAAGGTTTCCTGTGAATTTGAAAGCAATTCTTCATCTTCTATCAAGGATTATTCAAGCAGCAATTGAAGGTATAATTTCTAAAACCTTAATGTTACGTATATGAAAGTTTTATGTTCTTGAGTTTCAAACTCTCTGTAAATACAAATTTGATGAATTGTTGTTATATAAAGTGTTGATTGTGTGTACATGTAATTGTGATATTATAACTAGCATCTAGACAAGAATTTAGTATACTAATTACGTTCAAAAATAAGAAAAATGATTACAGTGCATGTGTGTATGTATATGGCTTGTGAAAGTCCAAAAATTGATAGTTGGTTGGTGAGCTAAACTGTAAATTGAGTCTTGAATATGTTAATTCATTAAGAAACGAAAAGAACATAATTTGAATGAGTTAATTTGGTGTAGTAATGAGACTTCAATGTTAATTTTTGCTAAGAATATCAAAAAATGAAGTTTTTGCAAAAATATAGAATTCAAAGGACTAAATTTGTTTGTAGTTGTTGTTTAATTATTCTAAGTCATTATATGTGTGATGAATAATGTTTAGATGAAGTCTATATCATTTGGGTATGTATAATTTGTTGTTTAATTGATGAAATTTATGAGAGTTGGGTGAGCAGTATGATAAACCGCTCTACGTAGTTTCGCTTCACGCATTTGTAAGCATTTATCTTTGGTTCCAAGGTTAAACACTACGCTTATGACTATGCCATACCCAGAATAGAGGCAGTGAAGTCTGTTGATGGTGCAGACTTTTAAAACCCATTGTAATCTAGTTTTAATGAAATGTTAATGTGATGAACATGTAATAAAGATACTATAACAGATTTATATCATGTAGGTGGTATTCCAAAGTTGTAAAAATTTGTAAGTTGTGAAAACTTTATGTTGTGATTTATTGAAAACGAGAGTTGGTGACTAAGTGTTGTAACTCTAAGACTTGTGATTCTAAAGTGTATATAGTACTAGTGATTTGAAACTTGTACTAAGGTAACAAGTTTAACTAAAATGAGATTTAACTTGAAAAGTGGATGTTAGTGGATCTAATAGATGTTGTGATTCTAATAATATGTGTAGGTGAACGTGTGTTGTAATTTATAGATTACGCCCGAGGCAAGTTCTCTAACCCTAAACTTCGTTTGAGCAAATTTCTGAATTCTAATCTTTGTTTGAGTTACCTTAACTTGTTAAATAATTAAGCAAGTTGTCCTAGTCTCATTCTTTTTATAATGAATGCAAGTCCCTGAACTCTAATGTCTAATTGAATTGTTTAATTTGTGTCTTTGATTCTGGGGACAGAATCCTTGTAAGGAGGGAATAATGTGACGAATGAATTGTTTAATTTGTGATTCTGGGGACAGAATCCATGTAAGGAGAGATGGATGTAACAATCTCGAATTACATTTGAAAATTTAAAATATTTATTTGTAATATACATAAATATTTTTAATTGATGTATTCGCTGTTTAGTAGATATTTGTTGGATTGTTTATTAGTAAGTAAAAAATTCATGAGTTGTAGAAATTAATTTAATTAAGATAAAAGAGTGATGAATTAAATTTATGATATAATACTCTAATTTAATTTAATAATTAAAGAGTTGTTAAGGATTACATGAATTGCTATAATGTTGTTTTAATTTAATAATTAAAATGATATGTTAATTTATCATATAAAATTATAATGAATATTATAATTTTGTGGTAATTAGTTAAGTGGAGAATTTATTTAATTTTTATTTAATTAAGATTGGATATGGAAATTCAAATAAATAATGTGGGACTATAAACTATAGTATAAATAATTTATTAAAATAAATTAAAGTAGTTTTAAATGGATTTATCAAACTTGGCTTAAGGAATATTAAGTCTTTATTTTTAAAAGTGTTTTGCCAAACAAAGCCTTATGACTTTTGAATTTTAAAAAAAATAATAATAAAAACATATTAAATAATTTATAACTGATACATAATTAGTATATTTAATAGTACGTCAGTTTTATACGTTTTGGTTTGGTTTATTGCGTCTGTTTTATATTTTTTTTACGTAAGGTTTGGCCTTGGCTTGAGAGTAGAGGAGAGAAAGAATACAGAGAATAAGAAATAGAGAGAGTTTGAGAGAGGAGAAAGGTTTCCTGCGAATTCTAAAGCAATTCTTTATCTTCTATCAAGGATTATTCAAGCAACAATTGAAGTATAATTTCTAAAACCTTAATGTTACGTATATAAAAGTTTTATTTTCTTGGCATGAGAGGTATGACACTTTCCGTGGCGGTGTGATTAGTCCACAACGTCTCCGTTTTGGGCTCCGGAGAAAGTGGGCCATTTGATGTTTTGTTGTGGGAGGCATATGGGTTAACCTTAGTTTTCTGTTCTGCGGATTTGTGATGTTGTGCCAAACACACCTATCTGATTTGAATACATTTAGATTCGCGATCCAATGTGTGAGTGCCTGTGTGGCATTATTTTGATTGCCTGTGTGGCATCATTTGATTTGTCTATGTGACATTAGTTTGACTTGCATGTGTGGCAAGATATATTTCTGAGCTCAATCGGTATGAAATAACCCCAAACATTTGTTTCAGCCTATTATTTTATTGTAGTAGTTTTGTTGGCTTCTATTCAGTTCAATTAATTGGGTTAGTTATTTCATTTCATTATTTTCTTTACTCTTCTGTTTGTTTTCGTTAATTCTGTTGGTTCAGATATATTCTATTCAAATCTTTAGAGATTTTTTTTCAGAGGCAATATTTTGTCTCTGTTGATTTCGTATTTCTGTTGCATATCTTTTGTATCTTTATATCCGTACTGGGCATTTGGCTCATTTTGTGTTTTTCTTCCGGCAGGTTTGCAGGAGTGATTTAGGGTTAGTGCATTTAACAATCTAGGTTGATTCGAATTTTAAGTTTTGATTATTTTGACTCTGTTTGGAGAATTATATTTAGTACTTTATTAATGGATCACCACTATTAATATTTTGAGGTTGTTAGTGCTTTGTTTATTTATTTTGAGGTTTGTTGTGCTTTGCACGTGACCTCCCTTTCCTTTTCGGGAAGGGGGTGTTACAGAGATGGTATCAAAGCTTAGGTTCTTTCTTATAGAAATTAAACCTATTTAGGTTTGACTTGTGAGTTGTGGGTAAACTATTGGGTAGACGTAGGAGTCTAGTTTAATTTTGTTCTTTGTTTGGTTGGTCTTTATTTTGACGAACTATCTATTTTTTTCTATTTGTAGTTGATTTGAGGAAAGTGGAATAATTTGCTAAGGTGATTAAGTAATGATATTAGTTGAGAATTGTGATTTAATCATTGAGGTGAATAAAGTTATACTTTGTAGAGATAAGAAATGATCTTATATGAGATGCGATTATGATGTAAGTATTTGTATCGACGAAAATTTGATTTTGAAAAAAAAATTATTTGTTAGAGTTGTTTTTTGTGTGACAATTATTATGATCGTTGAATTGAGGATTTGATTTAAGTTAGGTTTTGATTTATGTTAAGCTTATGGATAATTTGAGGTTTATGTATTGATGAGATACTATGATAAAGTGAAAGTTATCAAGTATAGAGGATTTCTTGTAATTTGAGTTGTTAATATTCGAGGTAATTAGATTAATCATTTGGAGTTAATGATCAATTTTGTGGCTATTTTTCTAGTAAGATATTAGAGTTATGTTCTATGAGGTTTCTTTGTGATAGTATGGGGAGACATTGAAATTTATTGGATTAAAGTTTGCAATAAAGGATGATTGATTTATTATATGATTAGATAGTAAGTGATGAAATTCAATTGATTTTGAGAGATCTTGAATAGTTGTAGTTCACTTATACAGATGGTAGAATATGTGACTTGGAGGTTGATATGGTGATAAAGGGATCTTATTAGTATTTTGGTGTAATAATATTTAAGAACTAAATTCAATTTGAGGTTATGATATTTTGAAGCTCTTGAGGACTTGGGGAGAGTTGGTAATATAATTTGCATAGTTGTTTTTTATCTGATGTCATTAGAGTTTTGTATGAATTTATGTAAATTAAATAAAAGTAATTTGTTAAATATTTGTCATGTGTGGAACATAAATATTTTACGAATTAAAGATAATTTTAAATATTTTGGGTATTCGAATCGTATTTAGATGATTTTTTTTTGATTTCGAATTATGTTCCGAAGGTACGTTTACAAGAATTAAACTCAAAGATATTAGCGACATGGATAATTGTGTAGACCGATGGACTTGTCAGGCTTGATCGTTACAAACGGCGGTGCTACATTTTAATTTAAATTTATGAATAATTATGTAATTGGAATAAAAATTAAAAAAAAACTTTATGTAACTTATTTGAATTCCGAGGACGGAATTATTTTTAAGGAGGGAAAAAATGTAATAATCCAAATTTTTGTTAATAATTAAATATTAATTTTATTTTATTTTTTTTCCTAAAATTTTTCGGAGCGTGAAGCTACTTGGGAGGAGGAAGAGACTATTCGACAAGAATATCCTCACCTCTTTAATGTCAAGTAAATCTTTGTTATTCTTTTGATTTCGGGGACGGAATCCTTTTTAAGAGGGAGGTAATGTAATACCCAGAAAAAAATTATAATAATGTTAATAATAATAAATAAAGTAAATAACATTTAAATCTATATTTTAAATATAATAATTAGGCTTGTCTTTTATTTGGGTCAAATTTGAAAATAATTTATGTGGGCTAATTAGAAGGGTTTGATAATATTATGGAATAATTACATATATTAGTACCTTTTTGAAAATAATTACAAAAATCTTACATCCATAAAATAATTACAAAAACATTACACTTTTTCGTTTTTATTTACAATATTATTACAATTATAAGTCTTTAATTTAAGGGATTAATATTAATGGCTGACATGGCAAATTTCTGTTTTTTGAAATGAGTAATAACCGCCATCTATTATTTGTGTAGGACTCTTCGGCTTAAAACCCTTCTTTGCACGTTGAAACCCTTTTTTCTCTTTCCATTCGTGTTTCACTATTCTCCATTGATCATTATCTAGTTGCTCGCCATTTCATTTTCATTTTATTTTCGTCATCATCGTTGTTAGTTGTTATCATGATTGCACAGTGTTTCAGTTGGTTTATTCTTCTTCGTTATCGATCCTAGTCGTGTGTATATTTTCAGGTCAGTTATTTTGAAAAAGTTTAATGTATTATCTATTAATGTAGTTTATCAGTCGAATGTAGTATTGATTGTTGTTTGAGTTTGTGTTATTTGTATGTTTTGTATAGAATGGCTGATACAAAGAAGAAGGATGGGAAGAGGAGGAGAATCTTGGAGCGTGATTCTGTCAAGGTAATGAAGAAGTTTGTTGTGGATAGGAAGGGGAAGGGAAATGATGTAGGTCAGAAATCGAGTAAGAATGAGAATAGGCTGGTGATACATAGTGATATCAAGCATTCTCAAGTGCAGTTAGATTATGAGTTTGATGTTCCTGTAGTTAAGGCCGAAGGTCAAGTGCTTATCCAAAATATAATTCCAATACAAAGAATTTTAAAGGTGTGTTAATTTAAATTTTGTTATGGTTACCATCATATAATTATCCGGTTACTTGTTTAGTATGTATTTGGTTACTGTAAGATTATGATTTTGATTCCATTTTTGTTCCCTTGAGTTGGGAATTTGGTTTCTTTTTTATGTTGTTATTGTTACCATGTATTTGCCTAGTATACATGGTTTAATAAACTGTTTTTAGTGTGCATGTTATTTATGTATTGGTTACCATTAAAAGGTGTTTTGGTTACCATCATATAATTATTCGGTTACTTGTTCAATATGTATTTGGTTACTGTAAGCTTATGATTTTGATACCATTTATGTTCAGTTGAGTTGGGATTTTGGTTACTTTTTTATGTTGTTATGGTTACCATGTATTTGCCTAGTATACATGGTTTTCTAAACTGGTTTTAGTGTACATGTTGTTTATGTATTGGTTACCATTTAAAGATATTTTGGTTACCATCATATAATTATTTGGTTACTTGTTTAGTATTTATTTGGTTACTGTAAGCTTCTGATTTTGATACCATTTATGTTCACTTGAGTTAGGAATTTGGTTACTTTTTTATGTTGTTATGGTTACCATGTATTTGCCTAGTATAAATGGTTTTCTAAACTGGTTTTAGTGTGCATGTTGTTTATGTTTTGGTTACCATTTAAAGATGTTTTGGTTACCGTCATATAATTATTTTGTTAGTTGTTTAGTATGTATTTGGTTACTGTAAGCTTATGTTTTTGATACCATTTTTATTCCCTTGAGTTGGGACTTGGTTATTGTTTTTTGTTGTTTTGGTTACCATGTATTTGCTTAGTATACATAGGTTGACTAAAATGTGGTTGATTTATATGTTTGTTTATGTATTGGTTACCTCGAAAATATGTTTTGGTTACTATCATATAACTGTTTGGTTACTTATTTAGTATGTTTTTTTATTACTGTTTGCTTATGATTTAGAAAATACTCTTGTTCACTCAATTTGATATTTTTGTTACTTTTTTATGTTATTTTGGTTACCATGTATTTGCGTAGTATACATTGGTTGGCTGAACTGGGTTTTGTCTATATGTTGATCATGTGTCAGTTACCATTAAAACATTGTTTGGTTACTACGATATAACTGTTTGGTTACTACATAAACTGATATGTACTACATCTTGTTAATATTTTGGTAAGCATTAGATTATATAATATAACTGTTTGGTTAATGCTTTATTATGTTATGGTTATATTATATTATGATATGGTAACTATAACAACATTATACAAAAACAAAATCAAATTTAGACAGTAACCAACCTATGTTTATTTAGTAACCATAAGATAAAGACATCATCCATTTAATTGTTATAAACAAAAACAATCAGTATAATGGGTTTGTGGCCAACTAAAGGCTGACTGTTGTAAGAATGTAATCAATGTAGTTATCAAGTAACCATTAATATAAAAACATAAGTATAAGTGTAATTAGATTAATTCAGTATCCAGATCAGCACTAATGAGTATCCATTATAAGTTTATATAGTAACCAAGTCAACATTAGTCAGTAACCAAGTCATCATTTTTCAATAACCAAGTCAGCATTGTTCAGTAACCAATCCCAATTTAGACAGTAACCAACCCATGTTTATTTGCATCAAGGTAGCCATTGTATTCATTAAGTTACCACCAATATAAAAGAAACAATTATAAAACACAATAACATTACAATTTTACATAGTAACCAAGTCAGTATTAATTAGTAACTAGTATAATGTTTCACAATAACCAAGTTTGCTTTAGTCAGTAACCAAGTCAGCATTAGTTAGTAATAATATGCAATAACATTACTGTCTAAATTGTAATGTTAGTATGTGTAACGATTCGAAATTTTAAATTGTAATATTAAATATTTATCGAATAATATAAATATTTATTGGATGTGTCTATTGTTGAATTGAGGAAATAAATATTTTATTGATGTGATGGGTGTTAGTAAATATTTTGAATCTAAATTTATTAGAGAATTTTTCTAAATTAAATTAATATATAATTTAGAGAATTGTAATATAGCATGAAGTGTTATATTGTTAATCAATAATTTAAAATGATATATTAAATTATTAAATAAAGTTATAATAAAAATTATAATTTTGGTGATATTTACTAACGTGCTATATTTAATTAAAATATAGTATGTGATTAATTTAATGGGTTAATATTGGATATGAAAATCCAAATAAATAATTTGTGATTATAATTTATAAACTAAAGTGTTTATTAAAATAAATTAAAAAGAATTTAAATTAGTTTTTGCCAAACAAGGCTAAAGTATTTTAATTCTTTAAAAATTTAAATGGTTTGCCAAACAAGCCTTATGGCTTTTGATATTTCTGATTTTTGAAATTTAAATTTAATAATATAAATAAAATAAATTAGAATAATAAATATAATATATACGTTATTTTGATAACTGATGTTGGCTATTAAGGCCATATCAGTTTTGTGTTTTGATATTACGCATGCTGGCTTTCAGTTTGTTTTAGTTTTACACATACTAGTTGCTGGGTTTTGAGAGAGGTCAGAGAGCTTGTTAGAAGTTAGCAGAGAAAATTGAGAGAGAGTTACGAGTTTTCATAGCAAATTCAAGTGATTAACAACGATTATATTTGTAATTGAAGGTATGTTTTACAGCTTTGATATTATAAGCGTATATATGAATATTACGACAATAATTTTCATACTCTGTGAATTTTATGTGTTTAGAATTGATGTTCTTGAATTAGTTATGATGATTGCATGTGTCTATATGATTAGATATTATGTTTAAACAATAATCGCATGCTAATTTCGGATATCAGTAGAAATTTTGTTAGTATGTATATGTTTTCATATGTAACTATGTAAGTATCAATTTTAATGGCCAATTTGTATGTGAAAGTATAAATTGAAGCTTGTAGATGTTAGTTCATTGAGATATGAACATAATGTAATTTGAATGAGAAGATTTGATCATGTTATGAATTTACAGT
This sequence comes from Panax quinquefolius, assembly GCA_020205615.1. Lineage (NCBI taxonomy): Eukaryota > Viridiplantae > Streptophyta > Magnoliopsida > Apiales > Araliaceae > Panax > Panax quinquefolius. The sequence continues at coordinate 91,540,997 of CM035153.1, forward strand.
GATAATTTTTGGGATGAATATCAAAAATGGAGTTTTATATGAAAAATATGAAAATTGAGAAATTAAAATAGTTTTAGTTACTGTTAAATTGTGCTAAGTGGTTGAATAGGTTAGCAATCATGTCTATGATAGTTGTATATTTATTTTACGTGTTATTATCACTGTTTGATGGGTGAAATTCGTGTTAGTTGGCTTAAAAAAGTGCCAAGCTCTGCTCGCAAAACCGAAGTTCTCAGTAAGTCGTCTTGTCATATGCTTTAGGCGCGTAGTAGCGCAAGCAATTGCCGTAACCGGCGCACCGCATCCCAAAGATAAAATCATGGCGCTTGCCGCCAAAGGCCCATTTTTAGACACTAAAGTCTGTTAACTCTGCAGACTTTGGTCGTTCTTTGTAGCTTAGCTTAAGGTTATGGTAACGTGTCTAACATGTAACAACAAGGCTAAAACAGAGTTGTGTTATATGGATTATGAATTCAAAGTTGTAAAAATGATTAGTAATCGAGAACGTGTTATGTGATAACTTAGTATACACAATGAATGTTAGATAGGTGTTGTAAGACCCCAGCTTTTATAAATAAAGATGAATTTTTCTATAAATATTATTTTTGAATATTATGGAATAAATTTGATATAATGTTATAGTTGTGGGTAATATTTATAAATTTTGCAAAGTATGCAAGTTGTTATAAAATATTCGTTTGGTGGGAATATTCTTTTTGTTAGGAATATTCGTACAATGGCTCAATCATTGGTGGACCCCACAATAGAATTATTCTCGGATTGAGAAAACGACAAAAATATTTTATAAAAATAACGGCGGAGGTGTTACCGTTAAAACTGTTGAACTACCCGGTGGTAAAAGTACAATGTCTGGCGTAGTTGCATAGTAGCACACGATATTGATTATTGATGCTTACGTGAGAAGTCACTCATCTATGCTCAATTATTGCTACAGTAATTGCTGCATCATATCTCTTATATTATTGATTCAATTATTGTCACAATATCATCTCAGATAATATGTTATAGTATTAAATTAATAATTGTTGAAAGATTAAATATGTGTTGATGAAAAAAAAAATGATTTGTGGTAAGTTTGATTATTTTATGGGGGGCTCATATTTCATCATCTAAGAGTCTCTTCGTCAATAGTAATTACCCTTGTGAATAGTATTTATCTTCGTCAATAGTAATTACCTTCGTCAATAGTAATTATCCTTGTGAATAGTATTTACCTTCGTCAATAGTATTTACCTTCGTTAATAGTAATTACCTTTACCAGACGTCGAACCACTTGTCGTTTCACAATCAAAGGTCGAACCACTTGTCGTTTCACATTACAAAGCGTCAAACCAATTAAGTCGAGCCACTTGCCTTTTCACATGGCAGGTGCTAAGCTAGAAATCTTCTATAAATAGAGGCCTAGGGCTTCATTATTTTTCACGAATTCATTCAAGCTATAGAGAGAGAAAGTATAGAGAGAATAAGAGAGAAAGAAGAAGAGTATTTTGTTACTACACTGCGGCAGTATTCAATCTCCTACCAAATGTAAGGGGTGTTATTCTTTCTTATTCATGAAGAGAACTGTTGTTATTCCATTGCTTATTATTCTGTTGGAATAACCTGTATACGTGGTTTACCCTATACTTGGTGACATTCTTCTATTATTCTGTTGGAACATCATGTCTGTGTGTTTTACACCGGACTGGTTCCGCCTTTTATTATTATTCCATTGGAACATCCATGCATGTGTGTTTTACACCCACTGGTTCCGTCTTTATTATTCTGTTGGAACATCCTGTCTGTGTGTTTTACACCGGACCTGGTTCCGTCTTTATCATTCTGTTGGAATATCCTATCTGTGTGTTTTACACCGGATCTGGTTCCATCTTTATCATTCTGTTGGAACATCCTGTCGGTGTGAATTTCACCTGACCTGGTTCCGTTATTTATTATTCTGTTGGAATAACCTGTCTGTGCGGTCTATCGCATGCATGGTGATTTCTTTTGTTATTCCATTCTTTATTATACCCAAATAAGTTAAAACTTTGACTTCTATACTCCATGAAATTAGTGGAATATCCTTGATATTTGCGTTTCATCCAAAGATCTTTTCATATTCTTCCGATCAATCTTGAATTTTACTCTACAAAACAAAGATCATGTTGATAATTTGGGCGTTAATAATTCCCGGATAAAATAATTCTTGAACTTGTTTTATTGAATTCTTATATCATTGTCATCATCCTCATGTTTATATTTTTTAAAGTCATCTCGTGGCACCTTGTAGTGCATAGATGGACTTGGTATGATTATGACCGAGAGACTATTCGGTGTAATCATGGCCGTAATGTTACAAATGATGTGGTAAAATCCTCGTTGTAGTAGTGCATTGATGGACGTTGTTGGCATGATCATGACCATTAATGAATACACAAATATTCTTGCCCGTAGTGCATGAATAATTGTGGTCGCGATACTAAAGAATATCCTCGGCAGTAGTGCGGGGGTGATTCGATGATGTGGAATATTTATTAAAGTCGAGTCTCAAATTTATAATAAAGATGATGAAAAAACCTTTTAAAACCTAAAAGATAGTAGACTTTATTTTCTACTTGACTCTTTTAATGGATCAGATATTCGATCGCTTAAACTGGTTGTCTATTGTATTTTATCGGTTTAACATTGTTGAAGACTATTGATAATTTATTCTCGCATTATCTTAGTCATAATATTTCTTCTTTGGGCTAGTTGAGCTCACCCTTTCTTTCACCGTTTCTCTTGAAATGAGAATATAGGCTTTGGGATGAGTCGGGAAGCGAGTGATGGTCCCAAGATAGCATTAGTAGTCCTCACTATTCTACGTGAAATAGTGTGATAATAATTGTAATGAGGACTTTTGTTTGAGTTTGTATAATATCTAGTAGAGCGATATTTGTATTTAAACTCACAGTTTATGTCGTATTGTACACGACAATTATGTTAATAAGTTTGTATTTAAATTCTGTACCATGTAAGTGGCGACCCAAGATGGGTGATGTATACCTAATTTTGGGGGCGTCACAGGTGTTGTGATGTCAACACTTGGGGAATTCTAAAATATAAATGGTAGCATAAGACTTGTGCTAAGATGATAAGTTTAACTAGAAATGTACATGTATGTTATATTAGCATATCTAATAGATAATGTGGTTCTAAACCAATGTATAGGTGAACGTGAATTTAATATTATAGCTTACGCTCGAGGAAAGTTTTCTAACTCTATATTTACATTGAGCAAGTTTCTAAACCCTATCTTTTTACTTTGAGAAAGTTTATAACTCTACACTTTCGTTGAGTTAGTCCTATTACTATATTGTGTAACTTTATTCTTTTGATTGAGCAAGTTTATTATCTTAACTGTTATTGAATAAGTCAATTGTTCCTAAAATTCATTCGAGCAAACTTTAACTCTAATGTTATTTGAAATTCTCATTTGATTGATTCATTCTAACTTGTTTATAATTAAGCAAGTTTCATAAGTTCTATTATGGTATAATGAACGCAGATTTTGAACTCTCGTTTCTATTATTGAACTGTTTTAATTCTTTGCATGAGTTAATACCATGTTAGGCAAGTTTTTAGTTTCCAGCTTGCTATCAGTTAATGTACGTTCTGAACCTTAGCGTATTTATTGTTTAAGCAAAGGTTTACCATTTATTTATTTTGTTGAATACTTATGCTCTATAGTTAGTTCAAGCATGAATTTAATATGTATACTCAGTTCATTTATGACTCTCAACTGTTTTATGTCATGTTGTTATTAAAGCATCTGTTGTGATTATCAAACACTATTGATTCAACTAGTCCTCTAGTTGATGTTCGTTAAACTTCAAATTACCCTTGAAAGCTTATCCAAACCAAACTTTTTTTGGTGCGGACTTGTACTCTAAATAGTGAGATGAACAACCCTATCATTATTAGGGGATAATTTATGCTTAGCGTTAAAATGTTTGTGCACAATACATTGTACGAAGGGCTGATCCCTCTAAGTATGATGAGTCCTTATAGTCTTATGACTGTTAAAGTTGGAGTTGAAAGATTACTCGCAACTGTGGACATAGTTCATGGTCTTATGACCCTCAGTTATGTATATTCCATATTGTGGATTCCAGTTCAGATTATCATTGTTAGAGTACTATCAAGTCTTGATGAGCCTATTGTTGGAAGTTATTATTGTTACTCTCATGTTGATTCATTATTGTATCCAGTGAGCAATTGTTTTGCTCACTCTTGCATATTTATAAACTCATTGCAGCTAAAGTGGAGAAGGTAGATGAACCTTCAACTAGCAAAGGAAAGGGAAAATTGTATAAGTGATGCTGATTTGTACTTTTATTTATTATGATGATCTTAGACTTTTTAATAATGATGTGATGTAATAATTTAATTCCGCACTTGAATGATGTTTTAAGGTTAGATAACCAGGGATTATTATTGAATTTATTAATGTAACCCTATTTAAGGGAAGGATTTATGATTTAAATATTATTTATTTGGGTAGATAGTATGAATGTATGGGTAGTGAGCACCAAATCTTGTGAGAATGAAGTACCTAGATTTGGGGGTGTCACACTATGCAATAACATTACTGTCTAAATTGTAATAACCAAAACATAATATGCAATAATAACATTACTGTCTAAATTGTAATAACATTACAAGTGTGTCGTCAGTAATAATATGCAATAACATTACTGTCTAAATTGTAATATGCAATAACATTACTGTCTAAATTGGATTTGTTTTCTTCAGCATGTGTAACCATGATGGGATCAGTGAGTAGTCGTGTGGATTTCCTCTTACCTTTTCCAATGCTTTATCCTTCGATCTCCAGGCTTTTTGGTAAGAGATAGACACATTATATTCTGTCATCATGTCCTCCACAATATCGGTTGGTGTGTATATTTTCTTCAAATTTGTTAATTTATGCATTATGCATTCACTGACCAACTCACTATTTGCCTGTTTGTGGTCTCCTAGCAATACATTGACTGAACACGTGTGGATGTCATTGAATTCCCTCACGTTGAACATACTGGTTTTTCGAATACTTGATGCTCTCATCTTCCATTTGCAATTTTCATCATCTACGCACACTAGCACAAAGTCTCTATGACTTATTCGTTGAACTTTATGTTGTCTATTTTTCCTGATTGAATGCAGCCTCATAGATTGTGATATGATTTTTTTGTCTTTGTAGGTTTCATGTAATTGTACTTGACGTTTATTTGGATCTGTTATTACATCATCATATCGTTCTTCTGTGTATGATCTGTCATGTTGTCTGTCTCGTTGTTGTTCAATAATTTCCATTGCAAGCTGATCAACATATTGCGTTCTAATTTGGCAATCTTGTGTTGATAGTGGAACTAGTTTTGAATTCACTTGTGTTGATCTGATTTGCGTTATATCGTGAATAACATATTCTTCTACATTTGTCAAGTTACGCAAGATTGTTGTGCGTCCCCTTCTATGTTCAATATCTATTATCAGTGGGAATTTACCTTATTCATCAAATTTTTTACTGACTTCAATAAAGAATCTTAAGGTTTCTTCATCTAATATACTGATCGGTGGAATGTCGCTTCTAATATGAAATTTGATTGATAATGTTGTTGTGTTGCATATTATGTTTTGCATTTCTCTGAACGAACACGTTGATGGAACTAGTATGCCAGTAACTTCAAATTTGGTGTATTGGTTACTATCAGTCTATGTACCATTGAAATAAAGTACAACATGAATCATTTCCATTGTCTGAAAACAGAATAAGTTTTGTAAAGTAACCAAATCAATGTTAGCCAGTAACCAAACTATATAATATTAGTAACCAAAAAATAAAACACATTTGTACATTCATCTTAAAATGGAAACAATCAGTTTAATGTTATTTGTTAGCAATTAAATTATAACAGTTGTATGAAGGTAACCAATGTAGCCAATTAGTTTCCATCATAATAAAACAAACCAATATAAAATACCCAAATACTGCACAGTAATCATAACAACATTATACAGTAACAAAATCAAATTTAGATAGTAACCAACCCATGTTTATTTAGTAACCATAAGATAAAGACATCCTCCATTTAATTGTTATAGTAAAAAACAACCAGTATAATGGGTTTGTGGCCAACTAAAGGCTGACTGTTGTAAGAATGTAACCAATGTAGTTATCAAGTAACCATTAATATAAAAACATAAGTCTAAGTGTAATTAGATTAATTCAGTAACTAGGTCAGCACTAATGAGTATCCATTATAAGTTTACATAATAACCAAGTCAGCATTAGTCAGTAACCAATATAATGTTAAACAGTAACCAAGTCCACATTAGTCAGTAACCAAGTCATCATTGTTCAGTAATATTATGGACTATCCATTATAATTTTACACAGCAACCAACTCAGCAATTTTCAGTAACCATTATAATGTTACACAGTAACCGAAGCAGCATTAATCAGTAACCAAGACAACATTCGACAGTACAATGTTACACAGTAAACAAGATAGCATTAGACAGTAACTAGCAGTTGCAGGAAGTTAAACAATGTATTTAATGGGTAACCATCAATATAAAAAAAAAATCAGTAGAACTCATTTAAAAATTATAAAGCAATCAAATAAACATTATTTAGAAACCAAATTTATAATAAACAACAACCAATTTATATATATTTAGTAACTATAATATAAAACATATTTTCAAATGCATTTTTGCAATAAAAACATTCAGTATTCTTCATATGTGACCATTTTAAGTGTGAAAAACTTCAGAAAAGTTAATCAATATAGGAATTCGTAGTAACCATAGGTAATACATATTATTTTTAAACTCATACACCTCAGTATTAGATAGTAACCATTACAATGTAGTCAATAAGTAACCTCAAATATAAAAGAAATAAATATAAAATAATATAACATTATAATCTTACACAGTAACCAGGTCAGCACTAATGAGTAACCATTATAATTTTATATAGTAATCAAGTCAGCATTAGTCAGTAACCAATATAGTGTTAAATAGTAACCAAGTCAGCATTAGACAGTAACCAAGTCATCATTTTTCAATAACAAAGTCAGCATTGTTCAGTAATATTATGCACTAACCATTATAATTTTACACAAAGAACTAACTCAAAGAATATTCAAGAACCATTATAATGTTATACAGTAACCGAGTCAACATTAGTCAGTAACCAATATATTGTTATACAGTCACCATGACAGCATTAGACAGTAACAAAAAAAGCATTAGACAATATAATGTTATTCAGTAACCAAGACAACATTAGACAGTAACCAACAGTTGCAGGAAGGTAACCAATGTATTTGATGTGTAACCATTAATATAAAAAAATCAGTAGAACTCATTTAAAAATTATAAAGTAATCAAATAAACATTATTTAGCAAACAAATACACAATAAATAATAACCAATTTATATCTATTTAGTAACCATAATATAAAACATATAAATGAATCAACCAATCGTCATAAGAATTCGTTTTAACCATTTTAAGTGTGAAAAACTTAAGAAAGGTAATCAATATAGGAATTCGTAGTAACCATAGGTAACTATATGCATATGAATTTTAAACTCACATACCTCTATATTCAGTTTTGTATTGAAGTTGATGTGATATTGTATTCAACAATCAATGCAGTACGATTGTTTTTGGTTACTGAACTTGAAGTTGTTGTTGATTTTGTATGCTATTTTGCGAACTTAGAGTGCCGTCGCGACAAAAAGTTTCGACTTCTCCGATCTCAGAGGTGTGTCGCGACAGAAGATTTGGATTTCTCCGATATCAAAGTTGCATGTTCTGTTCAGTCGCTTGATTTTAGGAGCGGTTAGTTGCAGATAGGAAAGTTGGTAACTGACGTGTAGGGAGATAAAGATCCGTAATTTTAGCAACGTAATATTATGTTGCGTTATTTTTGTAATTATGTTGTGTGTATTTTATTTTTGTAAATACTTTCTAATTATTGTATATTAGTGTTAAGGACCCTAATATTATTTGGTTAAAAATTTGGGCCTTAATATTCATTGAACCCAATTAAAAGTTCATTAGGGCAAGACCCTCTTAATTAATAAATAGCTAGCCCTAATCTTATTTTGTTACACAATATTTCAAGGGAAAGATAGGAAGCGGTGGCAGGAAGAACATAAAAGAGAGAGGAATTGACAAGTTAATACTAGTACGTAGTCCTACTACAGAAAAGAGGTATATTAATCCTTTTGTTGAATTTCTTTTTTTTCCCATGCATGTAAATCTTTGCCTGATATTATTAAACCTATTGGTGAAGATAGAAATCATTATAAAATTATTTATTTAATTGATAACACCATATATACGATTAGCCTATTTCACGAATGGTATATGTATACATAAATTCTGTGTGTTCATCGTTAAGCTACTAACGTAAAGAATTATTGATTCTTTTAAATTAAATTATTTCTTTTATATAACCTCACATGATCATCATTTAGATCTAACTAAATAATAATGTTTAACTCGCTATATAAGTTTAGTAAATTTTATAATATGTTATAATTAGAAACATGGATAATTCAAATTTAATCACCAAGTTGCATAACAGTTTGTTATTTCTGTAGAAATTTATATTAATAGTTACTTGTTATGTTTCAACTAATATATTATATAACTATATATAGTATCATATAAATATATCATATATATATATATATATATATATATATATATATATATATATATATATATAAAATAATAATAAGAGAGTTTTCTCGCAAAGTTGGAAGTTTCATTAATTTAACCCATAATTGTTAATTGTGAATTCCCATGTAAAGAAATTCTATTTAAAAAAAATTATATATGTTTTCTAATTGAGGTGATTTATAGTTAATGTGTGTATATATAAGTATAACCATTAGCATAATTTTGTTTTTGAACGTCTCAAGTTATTTTATATATATATATATATATATATATATATATATATATATATATAGAGGATCTCCAATCTGATCAAAACATTAATTAATTCACCGATCTTTAGCGACTTTGCCATTTATGGACAATCAAGTCGCTAAAGCCCATACCATGTAATGTTATGAGCTTTAGCGACGAAACAATCCTTCACTAAAGACTTGTCCGCTGGAGATCCTCCCCGTATATATATATATATATATATATACACACACACACACACACACACACACACACACATATATATATATATATATACTAAATAATGATATGTGCCATGTTTGTTTTATACGAATAAAAGACAAAGTAATTTTTTTTAATAAAGTATGTTTGGCTTGCTATAGTTGTAGTTCTCATTTTCAAATTAATTGATTTATGGAACAAAACTTGGATAAATGTTCATGTGTATATTGTAAAGAAATAAAGTATAAAAATTAGGCATCATGGTCCTTATATGTTACACTAATTAATTATTATTAAATTTTGGTGGACTGATAATTAATAAATAACAAAGTAATTTTTTTTAATAAAGTATGTTTGGCTTGCTATAGTTGTAGTTCTCATTTTCAAATTAATTGATTTATGGAACAAAACTTGGATAAATGTTCATGTGTATATTGTAAAGAAATAAATGTTCATGTGTATATTTGTTAGGCTTTTATACTTGATGCGAAATTATAACTTCTATCTATGTATTTAACTATTTAGTGTGATAGTTCGGACGGAGGGCTTTAACGATTTTATTTGGGAATTTTGGATATTTCATTACTTAATCCAGGTACAGATTTCGTACTTTTTCAGTGATACTCTTGTTAAATTTGATTTGTTCATTTGTTTCCTTATTTCGAATTCTATTATGATTTTACATAATTGTTTCATGTGAAATAAATATATTAATTTCATTTTAGAGTTGATACATATGACTCGTATTTGTACTATTTGAATTAGGTTATCATGTTTAGCACTATTTATTTTTGATAATTGTAGAGCGGTACATGTTGCTACCTTCTTTTTGAAACCTTGTGACTATAATTTGATTTGGTTCAACATGTACATATAGAGCTCTTTTGTTGGTATTATGTCGCTCTCTGTAACACCCCTTTCCCAAAAAGGAAAGGGAGGTCACGTGCAAAGCACAACAAACCTCAAAATAAATAAACAGAGCACTAACAACCTCAAAATATTAATAGTGGATGTAATACCTAGAAAAAAATATTATAATAATATTAATAATAATAAATAAAGTAAATAGCATTTAAATCTATATTTTAAATATAATAATTAGGCTTGTCTTTTATTTGGGTCAAATTTGAAAATAATTTATGTGTGCTAATTAGAAGGGTTAGATAATATTATTTGGTTAAAAATTTGGGCCTTAATATTCATTGAACCCAATTAAAAGTTCATTAGGGCAAGACCCTCTTAATTAATAAATAGCTAGCCCTAATCTTATTTTGTTACACAATATTTTGAGGGAAAGATAGGAAGCGGTGGTAGGAAGAACATAAAAGAGAAGGGAATTGACAAGTTAATACTAGTACGTAGTCCTGCTACAAAAAAGAGATAAATTAATCCTTTTGTTGAATTTCTATTTTTTTTCGCCATACATGTAAATCTTTGCCTGATATTATTAAACCTATTGGTGAAGATAGAAATCATTATAAAATTATTTATTTAATTGATAACACTATATATACGATTAGCCTATTTCATGAATGGTATATGTATACATAAATTCTGTGTGTTCATCGTTAAGCTACTAACGTAAAGAATTATTGATTCTTTTAAATTAAATTATTTCTTTTATATAACCTCACATGATCATCATTTAGATCTAACTAAATAATAATGTATAACTGCTATATAAGTTTAGTAAATTTTATAATATGTTATAATTCGAGAAACATGGATAATTCGGATTCTATCACCAAGTTGCATAACAGGTTTGTTGTTTCCGTTAAATATTTATATTAATAGTTTCTTGTTATGATTCAACTAATATAATATATAACTATATATAGTATCATATAAATATATACGTATGTTATATATATTAAATAATAATTAGAGTTTTCTGCAAAGTTGAAAGTTTCATTAACTTAACGCATAATTGTTAATTGTGAATTCCCATGTAAAGAAATTCTATTTAAAAAAAATTATGTATGTTTTCTAATTGAGGTGATTTATAGTTAATGTGTGTATATATAAGTATAACCATTAGCAGAATTTTGTTTTTGAACGTACTGAAGTTATTTTGTACTTATATATATATACTAATTAATGATATGTGCCATGTTTGTTTTATACGAATAAACGACAAAGTAATTTTTTTTAATAAAGTATGTTTGGCTTACTATAGCTGTAGGTCTCATTTTCAAATTAACTGATTTATGGAAAAAAAACTTGGACAAATGTTCATGTGTATATTGTAAAGAAATAAAGTATAAAAATTAGGCATCATGGTCCTTACTGAAAGTTGTATGCACACAAGCCAATCATGTTTGATGATAAAGCATATACTTTGTAACAATCTTATTCATTTAATTAATAAAAGTATTAATTTATTAAAGGCTTTTAATTATCTACATGATGCTGTTTTATAATATGTGATAAACCCATAGTTTTAAGCAATGCTTTTAGAATAATGATGATGATCATTCTAATGAGATCTAAATTCTTAGAAAGCTTAAAACTAAAATAGTTCCCAATCATTGGATTACTAAATTGGGGATTAGTGAATCCTGATAGATTGGGTACATACGCTTGTTTGCTCATCGGATGAGGATGATTGATCTCATGATCATTTGTGTGGAGACACTAAAGCAAGTATGTAGGTGCTTATTAGAGAATAAGTTCACCGAACGTGGCTCGCTAAGGAATACCTAATGGAGTTTTATTCACTCACAATAGGAATTCTCAGTAGTGATAGTAGTACAAGTAATCCTTGGACTTGAGATCATCATAGTATCTTGTGTATGATGAGTTATACTTTGACTTATTCCTTAAGACCCTTAGGGTATATATCAAAGGGTATGCTTGGGTATAATAAGTCAGTATATGGAGATAATGTATGATCAATAAAGAATCTACCACTTCTAATAAAAGAAGAGAAATGTCCTATGTTATTCGATAAATGACAACCCAAAGAGTCCTTGGTTAAGGCGTAATGAAATTAGAAAGGAGTTTCTAATTTGCATTATTTGAGTTGTGCATTTAAGAGTCGAAATACATATAATTAAATAAAATAAGACTTGACAAAGAATTCCATGCCTTATATTTAATCGGGACATCAGATGGTGGAAGGATTGAATTGTACGGTAAATTATTTACTCAAAGGTTCTTTAATGATTAATGTTGAAATCTATATTATCCGGAAAGTCGTTGATCGCTAGGGAGGCTTATCCCTATCAGAGAATAAATATTATTTATTTAAATAAATTAATTGTTTAATTTATTTATTTAAATAAGATTAGAATTGTTCTAATTGATTTATTCACAACCGGCTTAATATGGAGAACCTAAAGGGTCACACCATAAAAGGAAGAATAATTATTTAAGAAGTTAATGGCATAATCGTAATAATATAGTTAAGTATATTTAATTTAATCTATGGTGATAGAATAAATTAAATAGCTTAATATTTATTATTTAATATTTTAGAAATATTAAATATAAATTAATAAGAGGAGTCTTATTAATATTATTACAATTATTATTATTTTAATTTCTAAAAGAGTTTAGGAATTAATTTAATATAAGTACTCTCATTTATTCCTAATTGATTAGGAAGGAAAATTAATTAAAAGAGTTTAATTAATTATCCCTAATAAGATTAGGAGCCTAATTAATTAAAAGAATTTAATTAATTAAATAAAACCCAATTTCTTAATTGTTAAGGAGGGTTGCCCACATCAATAAATAAGAGGAGTCTTATTATGGGTGGTAGGGGTTGTTGACTTTTTTTCAACATACGACATAATTCCAATTGTTGGGAGAGTACACCTTTTCTATGTAGAGATAGAAAACTAGGGTTTGAGCCAAATAACCCATCTTCTTGAATTCCTTTTTTTCCTCAGTGGATCACCTCTAGAGGCCAAACACATGGGTGGCTAACGCTGATCAAAGAAAGGAACCAAACCCGTGGATTTAAGTTGAACGCGAAAAGGATTGAGGTGAACTTGTACTGAGGAAGCTCGATCTTCAAGGGTATGATTTTATTCTTTATCTTTTCGCTTAATTAATAATTGTGCATAAAGGGTGATCCGGTATATGGTTTGTAAATTTTTAAACTCGATTTTTACACGCTCAGCACTTTTTATGCAATTTGATTGCGCTTCATAAATATTACAAACCTAATAAAGGGCATCGTGAGCCAAACCTTTATGTAAATTATTAATTGTTTTAATTTAATATATATTGATATGTGTTTAAAACAATTTAATTGGGCATAATTTTATTGTATAAAATTTAATAAAGAAATCAAAATAAAAAAAAAAAAAAAAATTGTCCACGAAAATCCTCAAGTGGCCAATTCGATGCTTGATGCTTTACATACTTTTACTTTCAAGTTAACTCTTTTGAAATGTTACAAATATATATATATATATATATATATATATATATATATATATATATATATAGAGAGAGAGAGAGAGAGAGAGAGAGAGAGATTATTATTTTTAAATAAGGTTAATGTGATTACATGGAAAGCAAAAAAAAGGCATTGCACATTTTTTTTATATAATATATATATATATTGGTTATTATATATTATATATATATATATAGTTATATATATATATATATAATATATATATATATATATATATTCTTAATTATATTATAATTAAAATAAAATATTTATTTTAATTTAAAAAATTTAATTTATTTTAATTTTAAAATAAAAGTTTAATTTAATCTTAAAATAAAAGGTTTATTTTAATATTAAAATAAAAAAGATTTATTTTAATTTTAAAATTAGAATTTCATGCTAACTAATTAGAGTTGGAATTGGATTCCATAATAACTAATTGGAGTTGAAATTGGATTTTATTTTTCCTAAAATAAAGGAGTTTATTTGTGAATAGGAAGTAAATCCATCTTTCCTTAAATAAAGGAGTTTGTTTAGATATGAAATAAGATTTCATATTATTCAAAATAAAAGAGTTTATTTGTGAATAGGAAAGAGAATCCATGTTTCCTTAAATAAAGGAGTTTATTTAAATATGAAATAAGATTTCATATTATTCAAAATAAAGGAGTTTATTTGTGAATAGGAAAGAAAATCCGTGTTTTCTTAAATAAAGGAGTTTATTTAAATATGAAATAAGATTTCATATTATTCAAAATAAAGGAGTTTATTTGTGAATAAGAAAGATAATCCGTGTTTCCTTTAATAATTTTTTTTACATGGAATTGATTCCATAATTAATTAAAATAAAGGAGTTTATTTTGATTAAAGATTTTGATTAAAATAAAATAGTTTATTTTATTCAAAATTGATAAATTAAAATAAAATAGTTTTATTTTGATTTAAATTTGGATTAAAATAAAGGAGTTTATTTTATTCAAAAATAGATTTTATACTAACTAATTTTGCCCATTAAATGATATCAATATATATATTAAATGTTTATTATTCATAAGATGAATGTTATTTATCGATGCATATGATGATGTGTATGATAATAAATGGGATTGATTATGGACTATCAACCAATGCGATTGGATTTTATTTTAGTTGGATGCATGAATGTATGGGTTTTATTAAATGGGGTCTCACAGATTCCTCTTTCTCTAATTTTTCTTAATGTAAATTCTATCTCCTCCTATGTATTTCCCTCGATCACGATCAAGGTTTCTATTTATTTTAAATAGTTTTGTAATAGGAATAGTTAGAATTAATTTTAGAAAATTAGAGATCAAGGAGCAAGGAGCGCTTGAAGACCCGCTTTAATGGAGCCCGGTTTAAATGTAATAGTTATATTTAAATATTATTTCTTGCACCCCTGGGGTTTGACCTTTTTTGTTCACTTGGTGGCTCTAGTGAACCAAACTAGAATAAAAGTCCATAATCAATCCGTAGAATATAGTATTCTATATGTGCATGCTATACTATATATATTATATATTATGCAAACATGCTTCGCATGTTCATTAATATGACGCGTATTTTATATATATATGTGCATGCGCGCTAAACAAGATGAGATAAATTAACAAATAAATCCCTCAATTTTTATATTAAGTCCTAAGCGTTCAAAGATATTTGGAATATCGAACGTCGCCTTCTAGCATGATAAAATTAATAGAGTATTAAATATTTAATATGAGTTTGTTGTGTCACCACAAGGCAAGTATTAAGTATTTAAGATGTTAATTTATCACATTTGATGCTTATAAAGAAAATTGAACAATATTGTTTTGTTGTGTCACCACAAGGATGATATTTTTTCTTTTTTGAATATATGGAGTGCTAGGTCGACTTAACTTGGATAATTTTGATTCTGGATGTACCCACCACTGATCAAAATAATCTAAGAGGCAAAAGAAAAGGAGTTGCATAGTTGATGTAATTGACAAAAGTTGTCTACCTATTTATTTATATATAGTTTGTTGTGTCACCACAAGGCTATATACATTTGAAATGAGATCCTTATTCTCACTAGCAAATTTTTAATTAGATTTTACCGAACTATATATATTGAGGGTAATATAGTTTGAAGAAAATAGTGGGAGATACCAATTTAAAACAAGACCTAATTTATTTTGGTAATTAATAAAAGAATGTATGCTAAAATGTTGTTAATTACAAATTCATTTACAAAATTTTACAATGTCTAAAATTACTATCATCGCGAAGCATATTAGATGCTAAATTAACCGCAATCAATTAAATCGGATTGGTTAAGGAATTTGAGAATAGTTCTCATAGTCGAAAAGCTATCTTATGTCCTTAATACGCCTATCCTCGCAATGGTTGCGCATAATGCCTCCGAGGAAGAGATTACTACTTTTAGAAAGTGGCAAGATGATGCACAATTGGCTCAATGCATCATGCTCGATCCATGAGTAACGAGCTTTAGCGTCAAGATGAAACTATAGATGCTCCTACTATATTCCCGCACATCAAGTAGTTGATGGTGAGGAAAGTAGGACCGATAGATATCGACATATCTAAGGAGCTCTTCCGATCTAGAATGGCCAATGGCACTATAAGACGCATAAAAAGTTCTTAACATAATCAATTTGATTGATCAATTAGGACAACAAGTTTTGTCATGGATGGAGAGTTGAGCCAAGATTTGATCTTGCACTCACTCCCTGGACTCCTTTCACAATTGTTGTTGAAATTTTCATATGAACAAGCTAGATATCGCCTTTCACGATTTGCTTAACATGTTGAAAAATGTTGAGAGTCACTTTCAACCAAGAAAGACCATGTCTTACTTGGTAGGGGCCAAAGGATCTTCCGAAAAGAAGAACGATTCTAAGAAGGTAAATAGAAAGGCAAAAACAAAGGATAATAAGAACAAAACCGATATGGATAGCAAAGGAGTTTGCTTCCACCGCTATAAGCCCGACACCGGAAAGAAACTCATGAAGAAGCATCTTGCGAGGCTAACCAAAGAAGCTTAGTGAAGTTTCTTGCCATAAATACGCTTTTGTTCATGATTGAAATAAATTTTTCTTTAAGTCAAGGTTCTACTTGGGTATTGGATACTCGACTTTGGTTATCATAAATATAGATTTATGAAGGACCAAGCAGAAGTAGAAAGTTAAACAAAGATAAGTAATCCTATGTGGGAAAATGAAGCAAAGGTTGCACGATTAGCTATAGAAACTTATAGTTTAGCAATGCCTACGGCAAATCTATTAAGTCAATAAGTTGTTATTGTATTCCAATTCTTGTTAGAAACATTATTTCCATTTTATTGTTGGACAATGAAATCTTTGATATTATAATTAAGAACAATTATTGTTCTATTTATAATAATAATGTTTTGTATAGAACTCGAATATTACTTAATGGATTTTGTATACTGACTTACGTGAAAATAATTTTGCAAATTGAACAAACTAGTATAAGAAAAGGAGATGATCATTCAAAGAGTTGAATGTGTGTATTTGCTGAAATACAAGTATGAATTATTTGAAAGGTTCAAAGAATTCAGAAGTGAAACAAATTGACAAAGTATTAAGATTCTTTGATTAGATCAAGGAATAAATACTTGTGCAATAAGTTTCTAGATCATCTCAGATGGTTTTCTCATAATGGACGCCTCCTGATACGCAATAATTGATTGATGTATATAAAAGGAAAAATCATACCTTGTTGGACATGGTGCGGTCTATAATGATTTTACCGACATTCCAAAGATCCTTCTGGATAATGTCCTAGAAATGGTCGCATATCTCACGAAAATGGTAACCTCAAAATCCAAATTTCAAGACTCCATAAAAGTTATGGATGTGGAGGATTCCTAATCTTAAGTATATTAAGATAAGGGGTTGTCCAACTTATGTGAAAATGTTTCAAAAGATAAGCTTGGGACAAGATTTGACAAGTACAATTTGTGGGACATCCTAAAGTAAGTTTAGGGTATATGTTCTATAATCCTACTTAGCAAAAAAGGTGTTTGTTATGAAACACGCCGCCTTCTAAGATAAAGGTGTTTATTATCAAGGGGCTAGTGGAGGATAATAGATCTTGAAGAGTTCAAGAACCACAAAACACTATAAGTCAAATAAGAGGAACCTATAGATAGACCTATTGTACCACAAATCCTAATCAGTAAATCTGAATAGTACCAAGATACCTAGAGGTATGGATTCATCATAGATGATGATGATGAGGTACACATCATAGAAGATGATGATCCAATTACATACGATGAGGTAAGTGTTGTAGACACTCGAGAAATGGATTGAAGCAAGTTTCTCAAATATGGAACATTCGTTTTGATGAGGCAATCAAAAGAGTTTGATTTTATCAAAATAAGAATGAACCTAGTGTGTACTAAAAGGGTCAATGGGAGCATCGTGACATTCCTAGTACTATATGTTGATATACTACTGATAAGGAATGACATACCAATGCTACAATCAAGAAAGATAAAGTTGTTCAAACATTCCTCCATGAATGATTTGGAAGAGTATCTTAATTGGGGATATAAAATCTATATAGATAGATTCAAGAGGATGCTCGACTTAACCCAAGGAACGATATATTCATTTGATGCTAAAGTCGCTTAGCATGGCAAACTCCAAGAGATGTCTCATGTCGATGAGCTATGGAGTGTATCTCTTAATAGTCCCCACACTCTCTCGAAAAGAGAGGTCGCATGAGTAACAATCATGTATGCAATGAAATGTACGAGACCGATGTTGATCACCATATATTATGGAGAAGTTCACTATGAGTCGCTGAAAAATATCTTAAAGTGCTTAACCGATACTAAGGATGTGATCATATTCATGGTGGGTCTTAATTAAAACTAGAGGGCTTAATGCACTCAAGTTTTTCGCATGCACTCAAGACGACAGAAAAATCCACTTTAAGGTAAAGGGTTACCTTGAATAAAGGTGCAAAGTTGAATTGAAAGGTTCCAAACAAAGAAAGAGTTGCCGGTTTAGTGATAAAGACAAAGTAAATAGCTATAAATGAAGTCGCAAGTTGATTGTTTGGATTAAAAGTTCATTATAGAACTAGGAATAGTTCCTAAGTCTCATCTTGGATCTAAACATGTGTTGTGGCACTTTCATTTGATTATTAGAATCATTGAAAGATGGGAAATCACTATAGAGATAGTGGACTCTCATGAACAACATTACATATCCATTAACTAAAGCTTATCCAACAAAGCAGGATAATCGCCACTTAGAGAAGAAGAGTATGAGTTACCATGACGATCGGCTTTAGTGCAAGTGGGAGATTGAAAGTAAGATGCACACAAGCCAATCATGTTTGATGATAAAGCATATACTTTGTAACAATCTTATTCATTTATTAATAAAAGTATTAATTTATTAAAGGCTTTTAATTATCTACATGATGTCGCTTTTTTATAATATGTGATAAACCCATAGTTTTAAGCAATGCTTTTAGAATAATGATGATGATCATTCTAATGAGATCTAAATTCTTAGAAAGCTTAAAACTAAAATAGTTCCCAATCATTGGATTACTAAATCGGGGATTAGTGAATCCGGATAGATTGGTACATACGCTGTTTGCTCATCGATGAGGATGATTGATCTCATAATCATTTGTGTGGAGACACTAAAGCAAGTATGTAGGTGCTTATTAGAGAATAAGTTCAATCGAACGTGGCTCGCTAAGGAATACCTAATGGAGTTTTATTTGCCCGTCAATAGGAATTCTCAGAGTGATAGTAGTAAGACAAGTAATCCTTGACTTGAGATCATCATAGATCTTGTGTATGATGAGTTATACTTTGACTTATTCCTTAAGACCCTTAGGGTATATCAAAGGGTATGCTTGGGTATAATAAGTTGTACATGGAGATAATGTATGATCAATAAAGAATCTACCACTTCTAATAAAAGAAGAGAATGTCCTATGTGATTCGATAAATGACAACCCAAAGAGTCCTCGGGTTAAGGCGTAATGAAATTAGAAAGGAGTTTCTAATTTGCATTATTTGAGTCAGTGCATTTAAGAGTCGAAATACATATAATTAAATAAAATAAGACTTGACAAAGAATTCCATGTCTTATATTTAATCGGGACATCAGTATGGTGGAAGGATTGAATTGTACGGTAACTATTTACTCAAAGGTTCTTTAATGATTAATGTTGAAATCTATATTATCCGAAAAGTCGCTGATCGCTAGGGAGGCTTATCCCTATCAGAGAATAAATATTATTTATTTAAATAAATTAATTGTTTAATTTATTTATTTAAATAAGATTAGAATTGTTCTAATTGATTTATTCACAACCTGCTTAATATGGAGAACCTAAAGGGTCACACCATAAAAGGAAGAATAATTATTTAAGAAGTTAATGGCATAATCGTAATAATATAGTTAAGTATATTTAATTTAATCTATGGTGATAGAATAAATTAAATAGCTTAATATTTATTATTTAATATTTTAGAAATATTAAATATAAATTAATAAGAGGAGTCTTATTAATATTATTACAATTATTATTATTTTAATTTCTAAAAGAGTTTAGGAATTAATTTAATATAAGTACTCTCATTTATTCCTAATTGGATTAGGAAGGAAAATTAATTAAAAGAGTTTAATTAATTATCCCTAATAAGATTAGGGAGCCTAATTAATTAAAAGAATTTAATTAATTAAATAAAACCCAATTTCTTAATTGTTAAGGAGGGTTGCCCACATCAATAAATAAGAGGAGTCTTATTATGGGTGGTAGGGGTTGTTGACTTTTTCAACATACGACATAATTCCAATTGTTGGGAGAGTACACCTTTTCTATAGAGATAGAAAACTAGAGTTTGAGCCAAATAACCCATCTTCTTGAATTCCTTTTCTTCCTTGGTGGATCACCTCTAGAGGCCAAACACATGGATGGCTAACGTTGATCAAAGGAAGGAACCAAACCCGGTGGATTCAAGTTGAACGCGAAAAGGATTGGAGGTGAACTTGTACCTGAGGAAGCTCGATCTTCAAGGGTATGATTTTATTCTTTATCTTTTCGTTTAATTAATAATTGTGCATAAAGGGTGATCCGGGTATATGGTTTGTAAATTTTTAAACTCGATTTTTACATCGCCTGCACTTTTTTGCAATTTGATCATGCGTTCATAAATATTACAAACCTAACACTTGATAGTTCGGACGGAGGGCTTTAACGATTTTATTTGGGAATTTTGGATATTTTATTACTTAACCCAGGTACGGATTTCGTACTCTTTCAGTGATACTCTTGTTAAATTTTATTTATTTGTTTGTTTCCTTATTTCGAATTCTGTTATGATTTCACATAATTGTTTCTTGTGAAATAAATATATTAGTTTCATTTTAGAGTTGATACATATGACTCGTATTTGTACTCTTTGAATTAGGTTATCACGTTTAGTACTATTTATTTTTGATAATTGTAGAGCGGTACATGTTGCTACCTTCTTTTTGAAACCTTGTGACTATAATTTGATTTGGTTCAACATGTACATATAAAACTCTTTTGTTGGTATTATGTCGCATGTGTTGTGACATGATATTTTTGTTAGAATATACCGTAGGGTATTCCTGAGCTATAACCACCTGTAGGGGTACCACAGGCATGTCATCTTGGCACAAGAGACATGACACTTTCCGTGGCGGTGTGATTAGTCCACGGCGTCTCTGTTTTGGGCTCGGAGGAAGTGGGCCATTTGGTGTTTTGTTGTGGGAGGCGTATGGGTTAACCCTAGTTTTCTATTATGCGGATTTATGATGTTGTGCCAAACACACCTATCCGATTTGCATACATTTGGATTCGCGGTCCAATGTGTGAGTGCCTGTGTGGCATCATTTGATTTGCATGTGTGACATTAGTTTGACTTGCTTGTGTGGCAAGATATATTTCTGAGCTCAATCGGTATGGAATAACCCCAAACATTTGTTTCAGCCTATTATTTTATTATAGTAGTTTTGTTGGCTTCTATTCAGTTCAATTAATTGGGTTAGTTATTTCAGTTCATTATTTTCTTTACTCTTCTGTTTGTTTCGTTAATTACATTGGTTTCGGATATATTTCTATTCAAATCTTTAGAGATTTTATTTTTTTGTCAGAGGCAATATTTTATCTCTGTTGATTTTGTATTTCAGTTGTATATCTTTTGTATCTTTATATCCGTACTGGGCATTTGGCTCATGCTGTGTTTTTCTTCTGGCAGGTTTACAGGGGTGATTCAGGGCTAGTGTGATGAGAGTGTTGCCTTTGACCATCTAGGTTGATTTGAATTTTAAGTTTTGATTATTTTGACTCAGTTTGGAGAATTGTATTTAGTACTTTATTAATGGATCACCACTATTAATATTTTGAGGTTGTTTGTGAGACCCCAGATTTTATCAATAAAGATTTAAATTTTGTCGAAATAATTTTTAATATTATGGTGTGAATTTGAGATAAATATTATAGTTGTGGGTAGTATTTATAAATTTTGCAAAGTATGCAAGTGGTTATATTATATTCGATTGGTCGGGGAATATTCGGTTTAGCGGGAATATTCGCATAACTACTCAATCATTGGTGGACCCATAATGTAATTATTGCCGGATTGAGAAAACGACAAAAATATTTTATTGAAATAACGGCGGCGGAAGTTTTACCGTGGTTACTTGTTGAACTACCTTCGGTAGTAAAAGTAAATGCGAATACGTGTGGTCGCATAAGTAGCACACCTGATTGATTATCGATGCTTATGTGAGAAGTCACTCACTTTGATTCCATTATTGTCGATTAATAATATGAATTATTATAATGATAATGACGCTTTTGTTTTATTCAGATTATTAACGTAATAAAACAGTAAACATCTTTTTATATAAAATAGAATACTTTATTAAAGTTATTCTATAAATAGAATATATTATATTTTATTATGCATAGTGTTGCATAGTGTAGTGTTTTGCGATAGTGTTGCATAGTGTTTGCATAGTAAAATATTTTTATATAAATAGAATATATTATATTTTATTTAAAAGATTTTTCTTTAAATATGTATCACGATTAAAGTAAATCAATCTGGACCGCTCATGGATTAGTTACTATGCATTCCATTTTCTTATAAATAAAGCTCATTCCTTCATTATTTTCTTACGAATTCATTGAAACTCTAGAGAGAGAAATTATAGAGAGAAACTATAGAGAGAAAATTATAGAAAGAAGAAGAGTATTCTCGCTACTTCACTACTTCTATATTCGGTTCTTTACTAGTAGGGGTGTTATTCTTTCTTCTTGAAGAGAACTTCATTATTCCATTCACTATTATTCTGTTGGAATAACTCGTAAAAGTGGCATACCCTATACATAACCTCAGATACGCCAGATACCCTTTACTTGGTGAAATCCTTATGTTATTCCATTGCTTATTATTCTCATTGGAATAACTCAGATACGCTATTTACCCTATACTTGGTGACATTCTTCTATTATTACATTGGAACATCCTCGTGCGTGTGTTTTTACACCTGACCGGTTCCGCCTCTTTATTATTATTCTGCTGGAACATCCTCGTCATGTGTTTTACACCTAACTGGTTCCGCTTTTATTATTATTCTCGCATTGGAACATCCTGTGCATGTTTTACACCTGACTGGTTCCGCTCTTTATCATTCTCATTGGAATATCCTATTCGTGTGTTTTACACCGGATCCGTTCCATCTTTATTATTCATTGGAACATCCTGCTTGCAGTGTGAATTTCACCGACCGTTCTCATTATTATTATTCTCGCTGAATAACTCGCTCATGCGCACCGCATGCATGGTGATTTCTTTTGTTATTCCATTCTTTATTATACCCAGGTTGGTTAAAACTTTGACTTCTATACTCCATGAAATTAGTAGAATATCCTTGATATTTGCGCTTTTATCCAAAGATCTTTTCATGGAAATATTCTTCCGATCATTCTTGAATTTTACTCTCGAAACAAAGATCATGTTGACAATTTGACGTTAATAATTCATGGATTAAATAATTCTTGAACTTGTTTTATTGAATTATTATGTCATTGTCATCATCCTCATGTTACATTATGTTATCTTTGGCTTACGTGCATAGATGAACTTAGTATGATTATGACCGGGGATCATTCGGTATAATCACGACTTGATATAAATGATGTGACAAAAGTCCTCGGTGGGCACCGTAATGCAAAGGATGGATAGTTTTTGGTATGATTATGACCAGGGGTGATTCAGATATAGTCATGACCATTGATAATTTGATGAAAATCCTTGACCGTGGTACGAGGATGATTAGATGTGGTGGTTTATTTATTAAAATTCAGTCTCAAATGATAAAAATTGATGAAAACCTTTTAAAACCTAAAAGATAGTAGACTTTTATTCTCTTGACTGATTTTTTAATGGATTGCTTATTCATTGCGTCATAGCTTATACCGGGTTGTTTATCAGTTGTTTTATCGGTTTAACATCATTTGAAGGCTAATGATAATTTATTCTCGCATTATCTTAGTCATAATATTTCTTCTTTGGGCTAGTTGAGCTCACCTTTCTTTCACCGTTCTCTTCGTGAAATGAGAACATAGCCGGGACGAGTCGGGGAACTGGAGTAATGGTCCAGAGGATAGCATTAGTAGTCCTCACTATTCGTGAAATAGTGTGATAATAGTTGTAATGAGGACTCCTTTTGAGTTTGTATAATATCTAGTAGACAATATTTGTATTCAAACTCACGCTTTATGTCGATTGTACACCATACGCTTATACTAGTAAGTTGTATTTGAATTTATGTACTATGTAAGTGGCGACCCAAGATGGGTGACGATACTTAATTTTGGGGGCGTCCATAGGTTGGTATCGAGCTTAGGATATGATCCCCGCTAAGATGTGAGACAAGAACTAGGAGGGAGAGACGGGAATTCCTTCGCTAGTATGACCTACCTAAGTTTATGTGGTATTTATTTGGCTCACGTAGTATAGGGATAATATGTGATATGTTATTTAACCCATGTTTGGTGGCGGTTTTTGAAAATGACATCCGAAAATATTGAGATAAGCAATGAAGCACATGAGATCGCTTGAGTCACTCAACCAAAAGGTAATGAGCAACAACACGATAATAATCATACCTATGGGCAATTCGGTCATCTAACAATGATAACCATCGTGGGGAAATTATCATGTCAAGAATGGTAACCATTTCTGGTAATCATGGCCAAGATAATAAGAATGGACATTTCAAGAAGAGAGGGTTCAACAATGACGTGAAGATGCTCAAGATCAAACACCCGCTTCAAAGGAAGAAGAACGACCACCGGTCAGATGTTTCAAATGCGACAGAGGGACACATCCGTCCAAACCTGCAGACGCAGAATCCAAAGCGTGTTTTAATTGCGGAAGAGAAAGTCACTTAGCTCGATTTTGTCGTATGGTGAAGACAAGTCCAATTGAGATAGTGATGCCAAAGGATGTCCCGCATAAGCCAAAGCCTAGAGTTTAAGAGAGAGCGTTTTTTTTCTCGTGACGAGGAACCCGAATAAAATTATCACGGTAAGTTAATCATAAGCTCTTGAAGTCTATATCGTATTCGATACCGGTTCTACCTATTATTTTATCTCTCTTGCTTGCGCTCAACGCTTAAATTTGACTCGAGAAATTAGACTTTGATTTATCTATTGAAACTTCGTTGGGAGAAACCTTCGTTACCTCCAATCGCTTATTAATCTTGTTGTTTCAAATAAACACTTTCACGCTACTTCGTCGATCTTATCTCTTTGAAAATACTTGCCTTTGAGGTAATTTTTGAAAATGATTGATTAATTACTCATTATTCTTTTTGTAAGGTTGTTAGCTTTCATATTCCTAACCAACCTGTTATACGAATTCAAAGTAACCAAACCCTAAAGTTAATCATTGTAATATCAAGCCATAAGTAAAGAGCTCCGAACCTTTCGTTGTTGACTTCCTTGTGTGGAATGCACCGCCGCACTTTTCAGAGGCGACATCGTGAATGAAGATGGCAAGTTTATAGGTATCATTGTGAGGTGCTATCTAGGTTAAGGGATAGAAGTCACAGTTGGTATCAATGTGACGTACTATCCAAGTCTTGGATGAGAGTAACAGTTTTGAATGATATTTCTATCATTAATAAATTTCTTGACGTATTCTTGAAGATTTCCTAGCCTACCCTAGAGCGTGAAATCGAATTTTGTATTGACCCCAGTACAAAAACCCATTTCTTAAACCCTCAAATATTTCTTCAACTAAAAGGATCTGTTTACGAGGATTATGATGAAAGTCATAATAAAAGTATAGAACTGATGAAAATCATGGGTATATGAAGTATTAGTAAGTTTTATGATGAGTTATGTTGGTTAGTATGTGAAAACATGAAAGTTTCTTAGAAATCACAAAGAGTTGAAAATCAGATTTTGGTGAAAAACGTAACATGAAATTCAATTGACCATATCTCCTATTATATTTTGAATTTTTAAGTGTGGTCAAGTCCTAGAGTTAGATCTATGAGTTACCTAACTAATCCAAGTGGAATTACTGGAAAAGTGTTGTAGATTTTGTGTGGACTGATTTTAGCAAAGGAGTACAAAGCTGCAAAAATCGAAAAAAGCTTCTGCCATGATTTTAGAGAGGCTGTTTCGGCCACTTAAATTATGAGAAAAATTCTGGCCTTTTGGGACATGAAGGTATATGGTATAAAGTACCTCCTGTCCAAAAATGAGCTCATTCTGACTTAAAATGAGCAAGTTATGACTATTTCAATATTTAGGTTTTTCCGAGAAAAACGCTAATAACCGAGTTCTATAACTCCGATGACCATGAAATTTAAACTGAAGCTCACGTTAACATGTGTAAGGTCCTGCCAAGATTTGGGAATTTTTGGAGTTAAACTTGAGGTAGCTAATTTCTTAAGGAATTAAGTGGAAATTGATTTTTAAAAAATAGTAAATGAATTTTAAAAATTCCGAGAAAAATATATTTTCATTATGGGACTATATTATGCTAAATCCCAGAAAAGAAATATTTTTGGGGCTGATTTGGTATTTTCATGAAAATAGTTTAGTTACTTAACATATATGAGTTAAATATGCTATGTGAAGTAACAAAGTTGAAAATAGGATTTTATGGCTAGAGAATCCTATATAGAGTATATGCATATTTTTTGATGAGGATTTGATAATTGGTGATGATATTTTATGAGTATGACATTTTTGAATGATTAAATGCATTATATGGTAAAAGCGTAAACAATTAAGATAAATTGTTTATAAATTTAAGAAGTGATTAAAATATTGTTATAATATTAATGATATTAGATTATGAGATTATTAAGTGATTGATAACATGGGGATATTCTTGAATCCTAGATAAATTATATTATAAATGTTTAATATTTATCCTTTATCTCATTTGATTGATTCTTTATATCATTATCCTCACGTTTATATTATGTTGAAAGTCATCTCGCGGCTGTGTAGTGCATAGATGGACTTGGTATGATTATGACTGTGGATTGTTCGGCATAATCATAACAGTGAATTGAAAACACAATTATCTTTGGTCGTAGTGCATGGATAATTTGTGGTCGTGATACTAATGAATATCCTTGGCACGTAGTGCGGGGATGATTCGATGATGTGGATTAATTATTGAAATGAGTCTCAAGAATGAAATATTAATTCATGGATGTGTTCAAAGTCATCTCGTGGCTTACGTGCATAGATGGACTTGGTATGATTATGACTGAGGATTGTTAAGATAATCATAATCAGAAATGAATACACAATTATCTTTGGTCGTAGTGCATGGATAATTTGTGGTCGTGATACTAATGAATATCCTTGGCTCGTAGTGCGGGGATGATTCGATGATGTGGATTAATTATTGAAATGAGTCTCAAAGAATGAAATATTAATTCATGGATGTGTTCAAAGTCATCTCATGGCTTACGTGCATAGATGGACTTGGTATGATTATGACCGTGGATTGTTCGGCATAATCATAATCAGTAAATGAAAACACAATTATCTTTGGTCCGTAGTGCATGGATAATTTGTGGTCGTGATACTAATGAATATCCTTGGCCCGTAGTGCGGTGATGATTCGATGATGTGGATTAATTATTGAAATGAGTCTCAAAGAATGAAATATTAATTCATGGATGTGTTCAAAGTCATCTCGCGTGAACTTACGTGCATAGATGGACTTGGTATGATTATGACCGTGGATTGTTCGACATAATCATAATCAGAAATGAAAACACAATTATCTTTGGTAGTAGTGCATGGATAATTTGTGGTCGTGATACTAATGAATATCCTCGGCACGTAGTGCGTGGATGATTCGATGATGTGGATTAATTATTGAGCTGAGTCTCAGCAATGAAATATTAATTCATGGATGCGTTCAAAGTCATCTTTGGCTTACGTGCATAGATGGACTTGGTATGATTATGACCAGGGATTGTTCGGTATAATCATAACCGTAATTGAAAACACGAATATCCTTGGCCAGTGGTGCATGGATAATTCGTGGTCGTGATACTATTAAGCTGAGTCTTAGCATTATTGGTTTTACATATTGTATATCTTTAGCCCAGTAGTGCAAAGATGAATTGTTAATGAATAGCTTTGGCGATTTCAAAGATGAATTTAATATTTTAACGATAAAGGTATTCAAGGTATCCTCATCTCTTTATCATATCAGTATCGCACCCTAATTTCGAGGGCTTAAATTCCATAAGGAGGGAGATTGTGAGACCCCATTTTATCAATAAAGATTTAAATTTTGTCGAAATAATTTTTAATATTATGGTGTGAATTTGAGATAAATATTATAGTTGTGGGTAGTATTTATAAATTTTGCAAAGTATGCAAGTGGTTATATTATATTCGATTGGCCTCGGAATATTCTTGGCTAGCGGGGAATATTCGCATAACTACCAATCATTGGTGGACCCCATAATGTAATTATTATTATTTGGATTGAGAAAACGACAAAAATATTTTATTGAAATAACGGCGGAAGTTTTACCGTAGTTCTTGTTGAACTACTCGGTAGTAAAAGTACAATGTACGTGTGGTTGCATAGTAAGCACACCTGTATTGATTATTGATGCTTATGTGAGAAGTCACTCATTTGATTCCATTATTGCGATTAATAATATGAATTATTATAATGATAATGACGCTTTTGTTTTATTCAGTATTATTAACGTAATAAAATGTAAACATCTTTTTATAAAATAGAATACTTTTTATTAAAGTTATTCTATAAATAGAATATATTATATTTTATTATGCATAGTGTTGCATAGTGTTTTTGCATAGTGTTGCATAGTGTTTGCATAGTAAAATATTTTTATATAAATAGAATATATTATATTTTATTTAAAAGATTTTTCTTTAAATATGGACCGTCCGATTAAAGTAAATCAATCTGGACCGCTCATGGATTAGTTACTATGCATTCCATTTTCTTATAAATAGAAGCTCATTCCTTCATTATTTTCTTACGAATTCATTGAAACTCTAGAGAGAAAATTATAGAGAGAAACTATAGAGAAAATTATAGAAAGAAGAAGAGTATTCTCGCTACTTCACTACTTCTATATTCAGGTTCTTTTTACTAGTAGGGTGTTATTCTTTCTTCTTGAAGAGAACTTCATTATTCCATTCACTATTATTCTGTTGGAATAACTCGTAAAAAGTGGCATACCCTATACATAACCTCAGATACGCTAGATACCCTTTACTTGGTGAAATCCTTATGTTATTCCATTGCTTATTATTCTCGCTGGAATAACTCAGATACGCTGCTTACCCTATACTTGGTGACATTCTTCTATTATTCTCTTGGAACATCCATGCTGTGTGTTTTACACCTGACCGGGTTCCGCGCTTTATTATTATTCTGTTGGAACATCCTCGTCATGTGTTTTACACCGACCGGTTCCGCTCTTTATTATTATTCTGCTGGAACATCCATGTCGTGTGTTTTTACACCGGACTGGTTCCGCTTTTTATCATTCTGTTGGAATATCCTATCTCGTGTGTTTTACACCGGATCTGGTTCCATCTTTATTATTCTCGTTGGAACATCCCGCTTGCGTGTGAATTTCACCCGACCGGTTCATTATTATTATTATTCGCTGGAATAACTTTCGCCTATGCGGCACCGCATGCATGGTGATTTCTTTTGTTATTCCATTCTTTATTATACCCAAATTGGTTAAAACTTTGACTTCTATACTCCATGAAATTAGTAGAATATCCTTGATATTTGCGCTTTATCCAAAGATCTTTTCATGGAAATATTCTTCCGATCATTCTTGAATTTTACTCTCACGAAAACAAAGATCATGTCGACAATTTGACGTTAATAATTCATGGATTAAATAATTCTTGAACTTGTTTTATTGAATTATTATGTCATTGTCATCATCCTCATGTTACATTATGTTATCTTTGCTTACGTGCATAGATGAACTTAGTATGATTATGACCGAGGATCATTCTTGGTATAATCATGACTTGATATAAATGATGTGACAAAAGTCCTCGGTGGCACAGTAATGCGTTGATGGATAGTTTTTGGTATGATTATGACCAGGGTGATTCTTAAGATAGTCATGACCATTGATAATTTGATGAAAATCCTCGACCGTGGTATGCGTGGATGATTAGATGTGGTGGTTTATTTATTGTCGAGTCTCAAATGATAAAAATTGATGAAAACCTTTTAAAACCTAAAAGATAGTAGACTTTATTCTCTACTTGACTCTTTTAATGGATTGCTTATTCACTGCAGCTTATACTTTGGTTGTCTATTGTATTTTATCGCTTTAACATCGTTGAAGGCTAATGATAATTTATTCGCATTATCTTAGTCATAATATTTCTTCTTGGGCTAGTTGAGCTCACCTTTTTTTCACCGTTTCTCTTGAGTGAAATGAGAACATAGCCGGGACGAAGCCTGGGAACGGAGTAATGGTCCGAGGATAGCATTAGTAGTCCTCACTATTCGTGAAATAGTGTGATAATAGTTGTAATGAGGACTCCTTTTGAGTTTGTATAATATCTAGTAGACAATATTTGTATTCAAACTCACGCTTTATGTCGATTGTACACGACAGTTATACTAGTAAGTTGTATTTGAATTTATGTACTATGTAAGTGGCGACCCAAGATGGGTGACGTATACCTAATTTTGGGGGCGTCACATTGTTAGTGCTCTGTTTATTTATTTTGAGGTTTGTTGTGCTTTTCACGTGACCTCCCTTTCCTTTTCGGGAAGGGGGTGTTACAATGAAGTACCCAGATTTTGGGGTGGCACAGGTTGGTATCAAAGCATTAGGTTATGAACCTTAGGTGGGGGAAAATCCTTAGGAAGTAACCTTATAGAAGATTGAAAAGATAGTGTGGATAAAATCTTATTGAGTTTTAAGAAAGAAATGATAAAAAACTTTATATGCTTATGTGATTGCAAACTATGTGCTCGTGAGTGTCGAGTAGTGATGATTAGTAATTAAAAATTCAAATTAGTAATTAAAAATTCAAATTTTGTTGTCAAAATGGCTAATGTAGAAGAATACAGTCAGGCTAGAGAGGAGGGACCTTAGATGATTAGAGAGGAGGAGTCTCGAGATATTCAGGAGGTTTGGGAACAACTACTACCACAGGAGTCTTCTCCGTTAGTCACAGTGGTTGAGCATGAGGGATTGCCTGTTGAGGACGATGAGGTATAGACGGATGAGGAAGACCCCATTGAGTTGCCACAGTCGGATGAGGAAGAGGAGGAGGAGGAGGAGGAAGATAGTGTATTTTAACAGAAACTGCCTCCAAGATGTTAACCACGAGAAAGAACCCATGGAGGGTCTACCAATAACCACAATATTGAGGTTAACCCAGTTCAGCAATTGGTGACGCTACTGACGGGACCACTACAGAATCAGCCGCAGAATCAAGCTGCGACCTTTAAGGACTTCAAGGCAGTTGGGCCACCAAAATTCTATGGGTCCTTAAATCCGGTTGAAGCACAGACATGGGTCATGGAAATAGAGAAAGTCTTTGATGTTGCTAGAGTAGGTGAGAATCAGAAGACTTCTTTTACAACATTTATGTTGAAAGTAGAGGCTGGTTATTGGTGGCAAGCAAATAAAACTCGAGGAGGTCAAGGAGTGATGACTTGGGATAGGTTCAAGGAGATATTTTTTTAGACCTATTTTCCAGAGAGATCAAAGAATCAGATGGAGGTGCAGTTTTTAGAACTGAAGTAGGGCACAATGACTGTGTCGAAGTAAGTTGCAAGGTTTAACGAGTTGGTGAGCTTTGTGCCATATCAAGTTAACAAATGAGCGCAAGGCTAGTAGGTTTGAACAGGGACTGAAGCTCTTGTTGTACAACAGAGTCTCTATGTTTTAGCTGAAGAAGTTTGCAGCAGTGCTTGAGAAGTCGATTATCGCTGAGGGTGGAGGTGAGGCTGTGACAAAGTATAATCAAGAACAAAGAATGAAGAAGAGTGAAGGCGAAGCTAAGAATGGTAGTGGTAGTGGTGGAAATTGTAGTAATAACCTGAAGAGAAAGTGAAATGCAAGTGTGGGTGCTGGAAGCCAACATAGTAGCTAATATAAAAGGAAGTTTGAAGTATGTGCTACATGCGGGAAGTATCACACTGGCATGTGCTTAAGGGGTAAACAACTATGCTTTAACTGTGGCCAGGAGGATCATATTGCCCCAAATTGCCATCAAACAAAGAAGAATGCTTGCTATATATGCGGGTTAAAGGATCATTTTGCTCGCGAGTGCCCTAAGAAGAAAGTTGGTGAGACAACAGGAAGTAAATGAGGTAGCAGTGGAGGTACATTGGCTATTGTTGGACCAACGTCATCTAACAAACCCACAGCCAGAACCTTCAACATGACGGTGCAGGACGCGGTGTAATCAAAAGATGTCGTGTCAAGTATTATCCCAATCAATTATATAAATGCATATGTATTATTTGATTCGGGTGCAACTTGTTCGTTTATATCTGATGAATTTGCTAAGAAGTTAGAATTGCCTAGTGAGGAGTTGAATTTCCCTTTAAACATAGAAATTACGAATAGGGAGGTGATTCCTTTTAATTTCATATATAAGAATTATAAGGTAAATATTAAGGGGAATGTTATAATAGTAGATTTAATCCCGATAAAACTTGGAGAGTTTGATGTTATATTGGAAATGAATTGGCTATTCAATTATGGAGCAATAATTGATTGCCAAAAAAAAGTGTAAACCTTATGACTCCGTCAAAGGTAGTTTTCTATGGTAGCAAATCGCCTGGACAAGCAAAATGTCTGACGATTATGCAGGCCAAGAAGTTATTGAGTCAGGGCTGTGTAGGGTATTTAGCTTACATAGTCGATACTCAAAGAAAAGGTGTGAAAATGGAGGAAATTCTAGTGGTTAGGGATTTTGTGGACGTGTTTCCGAAGGATTTACCAGGACTTCTGCCTGATAAAGAGATCGAGTTCGTTATCGATTTAGCACCAGGGACTACGTACAGAATGGCTTCGGTAGAGATGAAAGAACTGATGGTACAATTGCAAGAGCTGCTAGACAAGAAATACATTCAGCCGAGCATATCACCGTGGGGAGCGCCAGTGTTATTCGTGAAGAAGAAGGATGTGTCAATGCGTCTTTACATTGATTATAGGGAGTTAAAAACGTCACTATTAAGAATAGATATCCGTTGCCAAGAATAGATGACTTGTTTGATCAATTGAAAGGAGCCAAGTACTTCTCAAAAATAGATTTTTAGAAGTGGGTATCATCAATTAAAAGTAAGGAAGGAGGATGTACTTAAGACGACATTCAGAATTCGATATGGACATTACGAGTTTCTGGTAATGTCTTTTGGTTTAACCAATGCCCCTGCAACATTTATGGATTTGATGAACAAGGTGTTTAAACCATTTTTAGATAAGTTTGTGGTGGTATTCATTGATGATATTCTGGTGTACTCTAAGTCTCAAGAGGAACACATGGAACATTTACGTTTGACATTGGAAACGCTAAGAAAGGAAAAGTTGTACACAAAATTCTCTAAGTGTGAATTTTGGTTAGAACGTGTGCAATTTTTGGGATATGTGATTGATAAAAATGGGATTTCAGTGAATCCATCAAAAGTCAAAGCTATAATAAATTGGGAACAACCAAGGACTCCATCAGAGGTGAGAAGTTTCTTGGGACTGGCAGGCTATTATATTCGGTTTATTCAGGACATTTCCAAGATTGAAACTCCATTGACAAATTTGACAAGGAAAGCTGTAAATATTGTATGGACGGAAAAGTGCGAAGAGAGTTTTCAAGACTTGAAAAAGAAGTTAAGTGTGGCCCCTGTGTTGTCATTACCAGATAATACAAGAAACTTTGTGGTGTATAGTGATGCATCACATAAAGGACTTGGCTGTGTGCTTATGCAAAACGGCAAAGTCATTGCGTATGCATCAAGATAACTGAAGGACTATGAGAAAGGATAACTGACTCATTACTTAGAGTTGGCTGCGATAGTATTTGCTCTAAAAATATGGAGACTCTATCTCTATGGAGAGAAATAAGAGATATATACGGACCATAAAAGTCTGAAATATATTTTCACACAAAAAGATCTGAATATGCGTCAAAGGAGATGGATGGAATTAATAAAAGATTATGATTGTGAGATCTTTTATCATCCGGGCAAAGCGAATGTGGTTGCCGATGCCGTGAGTAGAAAAGGTCGGGAAAAGTTGATTTTGTTAACTACCTAAGAGGAACTTATTTCAACAATGTCAAGATTAGAGCTGGAAATAAAATTTCCAAAAGAATCCGATGAAAGATTATTCCAGATGGAAGCTAGTCCAACTTTGGTGGACAAGGTAAAGAATGCTCAACTACTAGATGAAGAATGCAGAAAAATAAAGGAAAGAATAGTCGAGGGTAATGAGGGGAAGTATAAGGTCGATACCGAAGGAGTGCTAAGATTCGAGGGACGAAATTGGGTTCCAGCAGTAACGGATATTAAAGAAGAAATTTTGACAGAAGCTCATAACTCAAGATATTAAATTCATCCGTGAAGTAAGAAAATGTATCAAGACTTGCGGCTACATTTTTTGTGGTCAAATATGAAAAGAGATGTTGCAAAATGTGTTGCAAAATGCTTGACGTGTCAGAGGGTAAAGGCCGAGCATCAGAGACCAAGTGGATTACTTCAACCATTAGAAATACCGGAATGGAAGTGGGAGAATATCACAATGGATTTTGTGGTAGGTCTTCCAACTACTCAGAAATGATACGATGCGATATGGGTGAAAGTGGACAGGCTGACAAAATCAGCACACTTTTTGCAAATAGAGATTAGATTCAATCTTGATCAGTTAGTAAAGTTGTACGTCAAAAAGATCATTTCGAGACATGGAGTTCCAATATCAATTGTGTCAGATAGAGATCCAAGATTCACGTCAAATTTTTGGAAGAAATTACAAGAATGCATGGGAACACAATTGAGAATGAGTACGGCATACCATCCTCAAACCAACGACCAAAGCAAATGAAAAATCCAAACGTTAGAGGATATGTTTAGAGTATGCATCATGGATTTTAAAGGGAACTAAGATGATCATCTACCATTGGCAGAATTCTCCTACAACAATAGTTACCACGCAAGCATTGGCATGAAGCCATAAGAAGCGTTATACGGCGGGAAATGCAGAACTCCACTGTGTTGGGATGAAGTTGGCAAATGTCAACTATTAGGACCAAAACTTATACAGTAGACCGCCAAAGTTATCAAACTCATTAGAGCAAGACTGGTAGCTGCTCAAGACAAGCAGAAGAAGTATGTAGATCAACACATATAAAGTCATGAATTTGACGTAAGAAATTTCGTTTTCCTAAAAGTTTCTCCTTGGAATGGAAAGATTCGTTTTGGCAAGAAAGGAAAGCTAAGCCTAAGGTTTATTGGACCCTTCGAGGTACTGCAAAGAGTGAGAGAAATAGCTTATGAGGTAGCTCTACATCTAGAATTAAAACATATCCACAACATTTTTCATGTGTCGGTACTACGATTGTATAAACCCGATTACAAACATGTGATTGAGTATGAACTATTGCAGTTCAATAAAGATTTATCTTATGAGGAGGTTCCTATCCAGATAGTTGACCAGAAAGAACAAGTGCTCAGGAATAAGGTGATACCTTCCGTGAAGGTAATATGGAGGAACCACAATGTCGAAGAGGCTATGTGGGAACTCGAAGACAAAATGACGAAGAACTATCCTAAGTTTTTTGTTTAATTTGTGTCTTCAATTTTGGGGATAGAATCCTTGTAAGGTGGGAAGAATGTGACGAATGAATTATTTAAGTTGTGATTCTAGGGACAGAATCCTTGTAAGGAGGGAATGATGTAACAATCCCGAATTTCATTTAAAATTTTAAAATATTTATTTGTAATATACATACATATTTTTAATTGATGTATTCGTTGTTTAGTAGATATTTGTTAGATTGTTTATTAGTAAGTAAATAATTCAAGAGTTATAGAAATTAATTTAATTAAGATAAAAGAGTGATGAATTAAATTTATGACATAATACTCTAATTTAATTTAATAATTAGAGGGTTGTTAAGGATTACATGAATTGCTATAATGTTGTTTTAATTTAGTAATTAAAGTGATATGAATATTATAATTTTATTCATTATAATTTTATGGTAATTGGTTAAGTGGAGAATTTATTTAGTTTTTATTTAATGAAGATTGGATATGGAAATTCAAATAAATAATGTGGGACTTGTAGACACTCAAAATTTTGCATTCCTGTTACTAACATTGCAGGAGGGCAGAATCGTCTTTCAGATATAACCCTGGAGGACAAAACAATTCCAGTTCCAGAAATCCCACCGGAGAAGCCTTTTCCATCTCGGAGATAACCCTAGATATTTAATCCCGAAAATAACACCGGGAGTTTCAGTCTCAACCTCAGAGATAACCCTGAGGAGTGCAGTTGCAGTTTCGGAGATAACCCCGAAAAAGCTCTTTTCAACCTCTTCAACCTCGGAGATAACCCTGAGGCACTCAGTGTAACGCCCCGAAAAATCGAACATTTTGTAATTTCTTTTAATAATGAATAAAATAATATTATTTATTATTATTACGTGTTGGGAAGATGAATGTTGTTCTATAACCTAGAAATGTCGGAACGTCATAGTATTTTAACTACGTGGGAGAATTAAAGTATTTGAATTTCTAAAACGAAAATAAAAGATTTCTGAGAAATTTTCCGAAAAACACTATTCATCGATTTCTACTCGGGAATTATTTCTGAACTTCTGAGAAATACGTAACGTTATAATATCGAGATGATATTGATTATGTAATAATAACCTAAGTATGGAAAACGTAATATTTCGCATGCGGACTTAATTTGGGAACGTTAGGGTATTAAGCGTTAAAAGATGAAAGTTGTGATCGTATAATGTGTATACATTATATGAAGTAATGAATATAAGTATAATACTACGTATTGTACTATTATGTATGAAGAATGAGATGAGATAACGTATATTAAGAATTAATATACGAGATAGCGTATGCGAATTATACGTAGTGTATATATGCTAAGTTGTTAAATCTAAGGTAATGGACTTGTAGTATTATTAGACTATTGATAGAAGTCCAATAGAATGTGTTAATCAAGCCCAAGTGTTTGATTTATCATGAGTCCAAATTATGTAGCACAAGCCCATTAGGAAAGTAATTAGATTAATTGGCAAGCCCAATGACTAAGCCATGATCCATGGAGTGATCCAAGTGAGAAAGTGGGTAAGCTTGATGGGCAAGGATTTTGTGAAATGCCCAAGAACTTTGTGTGGTGGTCAAGAGAAGTAATGAGCACATAATGAATAGTAAGGGGGTGGAAATGAGGAGGTGGGAAGTCTAATGACTAATGTACCCTCACTTTGCCAAGCCTATAAATATCAAGCTCATTTCATTTGTTGGTTGATCATTTTCATCCAACTTTCCTCTCAAATATAAAGCTACTTATTGGTTAGGGAGAATAAGCCACTTAAGCACTTATAAGCCACTTCAAACTTTGCTAGTTTTCTAAAGCAAATAGAAGTCTTCAAGGGTAAGACTCATCTCTTTTATCTATATCTCTTCTATGATAGGATTGATTGAGAAGTGGGATGGCTTGAGGATAACATGTAATAAGTTATAAGGAATGAACTTAAGACGAATAAGTTGAATAAGCAACTTGAACATTAATAAGTTGCTAGAACCATGAAGAACTTATCATATGTTGTCATATGATGTTTAGTATGTTGAATATAGCATGAGAACTTTGATTGAAGAACTTAAGTTTTTAATAAGTCATGAGCATGAAGATTTCTAGTTCATAAGTTAAATAAGTTAATGACTCATGAAAATAAGTCAAAAACCTACTTTGATTATAAGTTGGTGTAGTAAATAACTTGTAATGATCATATGATTGGTTAAAATCCATTTAGAACGCTTAGTATTGTAGTTTTGCCGGAATTCACACGATTGGACGATTATCGTCGAATTCGTGAAATTCTTGGAATGGAAGTCGTATTTTGTATTTAAAGTCGGAAACATTAGTTTTCAATGGAGACAAGTCATATTAGTCATTATAGAGTTGCAGACTCGAAAATGATCGGATTCCGACTTGAAAAGAAGAAACGAGAGTTGAACGTTCACGAACGTTTATTGTTTTCGTTAAAAATGAACTCCTTGGTGATTTTTTAGAAAATGAAGTCAAATAGATAAAATTCTTGCATGAATGCGTAGATTATGAAATTTGTGAACCGTAGGCTTTTGAACGGACCAATTCAGACTTAAAACGAAGAAGTTATGCGTCCGGGAAGTTCGTAAAAATTTCAAAACTGAAAAATTTTCTGAGGCACAGAGTCCGTGCCGCGGCGCAACTCTAAGCCTAGAATGCCCGCTGCCCATGTACGAAAATTTGAAGCTCAGATGTCTTTGCTAACTTCGCTACAAGAAGCGAGTCATAGAGCAATTCTTGGCGCCGCGGCACCAGTCCAAGAAAGTTGATAGAGAAGAATAGTTTCAAGTGTAGAAGGAAAGGGAACTTGATAGTAATGAATTAAGATGTAATCATAACATGGTTAAGACATTGTTGTAGGGATTTTGGCACAAAAACGCAGTGGAAATAAAATAATCAAAGCAATTTCCGAAACCCAACACAGGATCCATGCGAAAAATCAATTAATACAGAGTTTTAGATATTATACCAAAAATGAAAGTGTTTCTGAAATGGCTTCGAATCCTTAACGCAATTTCTCACGAAACTACGTCTCTATGGTATCCACATGAACGCCGCACGAACCGTTGAATGATTCTGCAATAAGAGGGACTTGCGGTACTAGCCACCAAAGGAACCTTTATGAAATCAGACGTTTTCTCTCTAGTCTCTCTCTAAGAGCTTAGGGGTTTTCAAGTTATGATCTAACCTAAAGTAGTTTGCTATATATCCTATATATAGTAGTTAAATGGAATTAATCAAAACCTAATTTCATAAAATTCGAATTTATATATATATAACTTAATTAAGTCTTACTTAATTAATATACATATATAAAAACTTTCCTTTTAATTTAAATTTGTGATTTAAATACTATTAATCATATTAATATATTTAAATCCTTAAAATTTAAATTTATTCCCTTTAAATTACGTTCTATGTGTGTGACCTTATAAGTTATTATCACGTTGGTAATAATTTTAAAATCATATTATAAAATTATAAAGCGATTGAGCGGCATCTAGTAATGCATCACTGCTACCCAAGTAATAATAAGATCGATGATTCGATACAACCTTTTAGTGACCAATGTTTCAATGTAATTTAATCCTTTTAACCTTAATATCCTAGATTAAACTCGAGTCATGGAATGTGTCATACTCTTCATAATTTAATCTGAGTTTTCTTGATCAATGAGTAGACTATATGAAACAAATCACTATTTGAGCATGGCCATGCATTTCATTGTCCTACTCAATCAAGAGGCCTATGAATATCACCCCTAATATATAGGAGGGTTAAATTCCATCTAGATCACTCATATTCCTCACACGATTCATGATGTACCCAATAATCACCTTTATCGTCCACCCTATTAAAGGTGACATTTGATGATATCAAAGTACATAAATTCCCGTGTAGTAATATAGTGATTTTAGGTCGGAGGACCATTACATCATTATCACTATGAGAATTTCTAATGACACTTCGCATAATGCTCCACATAGAATTCTCATGGTGGGTCTGTCCAGTACATCGTTCTCTAACATGTACCTATGCATTGACTTAATATCTCATATATTTATGACCAATGAGATTTGCTCATCAGTCAATCCACATACTAGTCTCAATGCATCAATGTTGTCCCATCAACAATGATACTCGACTAGGGACATTTAAGAACAATGATACTAATTGTAATTATATAATCTCATGTTCAAGTCACATACTTGAAACCATATAATTTGTATCATTATTCTAAGGAATTTTATTATGTTAACAATTATATAATGCAGTAAATAAAATCATAATAAAATCATTCATTTATTCAGTCAAATATAATATCAAAACGTTAAGCAATTATATCAAATAATTGGCCTCTAGGGCATAAACTCTAACAATTGTAAGGTACTTGTAAGACACTAATGCATGTTGATTAAGAGTTAATAATCAATTGAAGATTAGAGGAATGTGAATTACGTAATAAAAGCCAGAAACCCTAAATAACGAATTTAAGTTAGGAATTACGTTGAGACGAAGGGTAAGATATAATAGTAATCATACTTGATTATGTATGACCTAATGTGGTACGTTATATGATTATGTATTTTAGAATCATAAAGACTTAAAGTACTGTACGGGTATTAATAAGTCATCAGATGCCAAAGGAAAGTATTCTAACCCTTGTTCCAGTTCAGTCTGGACAAGCTTTGTAATTCATGTAACCTTTCGCATGAAGTCTTGAATGATGAAGTCTTAAGCCAATTCTTTCGGCTAGACTTGTATTATGAATCTGTCAAGCATGATTAATGTTTACCGAGTTATATTGGTATGGTTTTCAATCGAAGACCAAGTATACTAAAATGTTTTTGTCGTTTAACGACAGGCACGTGAGGTTGCCACAACTTAAACGTATACACGTTTAATGAATGTAGTGTTGATCAACATAGAGTACTATGAGCTGATCACTCAGAAGTGCTCGTAAGATATGCCGGACTTATGGACTTAGTGCCGGGTTGTCCTTTTCAAAAGAACTTATGAATGCTCATAGACTTGAGCCATAATTGTTATTCCACTGAGTATGGTTGTGTAAAACGTTTTGAAGGAAAAGAAGTGCTATTTTGAATTATCGATAGTACTTCATAACTATTGTTCAGTTATTGAAGATATATGAGTTCTATGTTTCAAGCATGTTGTTTATTAGAATTGTAGTACTTGCTGAGCTAGTCATGCTCACTCTTGCTTGGACCATATGAACACAGCTAAAATCGAGCGGACCGAAGGCTCTGGCAAGGATAAAGGCAAGGCGAAGACGAAACCGTAGCATACTTATGTAATAGTATAGGATGACTGTTTGTAATATATTGATATTATGACAAGAACAACTGAAAGGGTTACAAAGAACCTGGGGAATGTAATATTATTTCAAATATATATAAGTTATATTAGTCCTTTTGAGACTATTCAATGGAATGAATGAATGAATGGTAGTATTGTGTAGCACCATTTGTCGGGTTAGAAGAGACCCAGATTTGGGGGCGTCACACTCAGTCCCCAAACCCAGAGATAACCCCGGGAGGTCAGGCGCACCTCAGAGACAACCCTGAGGACATCCAGTACTTACAGCATCCCAATTTCAGAGATAACCCTGAGCAACAACTGCTTTATCAGCCCAAACCGGAGATAACCACGGTGAGGGGCAAAATTGTCATTTTGCCACCTCGATCCCTCATATGCGCCGTCGTAACACATTTCAGCATACATTCTACACAGCAGTGTCCTATAAGAAACAAATAGCTACAATCCCGAGTGACAACTACACAGGATAGCACACCGGATGGAATTTAAAGCTTGAAGACTAAGGGCATGGTCTCATCTTACTGACTTCGTACAACCTCTAATCCCATTTCATTTGTGTAGCTCTCGACAACAACACTCCATAAAAGGTCTTATACACCTCAATCAGAGGCCCAGATTAATGTTCTGAAAGTTTGAGTGGACATCATATTGCATGCGTGCACGTATTTCGAGACGACAGGAGCCACAGAGCTCGGGGCACCCTGGGCAGCCGCAGGTGCATCTGCGGCTGCTGCAGGAACACCTGCAGCTCCCCCCTTTTGTAAGAGATATTTGCGAGGAAGCCCTATCCAATTTGCTCTGTACACAATATAAATTGAGTACTTTCTCATTTTAAACACTTGTAAGCTCATATATTGCTATATTCTTACCGGTGGGAACCGAGTTTTCATCCAGTTAAAGCTATAGAAGTCTTCTTTGGCAGTCTACTGTAAACCCTTTTATACCTTTCAAAGCCTTTTCTCCATATCTTGCACACACCGTTCTTCACGTTGAGAGTCGTGTTAGTGTGTATGCCTTTACTTGATCAAGTGGCTTTTATTTCCTTTGTATATATATATATATATATATATATATATATATATATATATATATATATATATATATGGAATAACATTATCGAGTTATGCCTCGATTGAGCCTAGACTCACGTCCGGAGCGTTTATTACTTTTATATATATATATACTTATATGTAAACTGTTGTCGGACTCTGTTCAATGAGCTTGGATTTTATATCCGGTGCGTTTGTTACTTTTATATATATATATATATATATAAAATATTATCGGACTCTGTTCGATGAGCCTGGATTTTATATCTGGAGCGTTTACTGCTTTTATATACATATAAATACTTATATATATATATATATTATACCCTTCAAACTCTGTTTGATTGAACCTGGATATAATATCCGGTGCGTTTATCGCTTATATATATATATATATACACATATATTTACATTTCTGTCAGGCCTGGAGTTTACTTCGTTGCCTTTTACTGCTTTATTTACATTTCATGCCGCCTAGAGTTTACTTCGTGTCTGTTGATCGTTTTTACTGCTTTATTTACATTTTGTCCTGCCTAGAGTTTACTTTGTGGCAGGTGATCGTCTTTATTACTTTATTTGTATTTTCGATCCCCCGTGGAGGTGCTTCGTGGTGGTTTATCGTTGCTCTATATATATATATTTACCGCTTTTATATATTTATATTTACAATCCCCCATGAAGTTCGCATCGTGGTGGTTAAAAGTCTGTATATATATATACAGCTTTTATATATATAACTGCTTACTGCTTTCATATAAACATCTACATCATGTGAGCCTAGGAATCATGTGATCACAGATTCAGTTTCCTGAATCTAGATTCACCGTGTTTGAATTTCCTTAGACGACTCTCATGCCGACAAGGAGTTTGGCACTGCTATATATCTTATTTTCTCGAAGATGC
The DNA here is from genome assembly GCA_020205615.1 of Panax quinquefolius. Lineage (NCBI taxonomy): Eukaryota > Viridiplantae > Streptophyta > Magnoliopsida > Apiales > Araliaceae > Panax > Panax quinquefolius. The sequence goes on from CM035153.1 coordinate 91,584,314, forward strand.
TTTGCATCTCAAAAATAAAAGCAATCAAACCGAACATTTAATAAAATGGAAGTATCAAAGGCCTCAATTACTATTGAGCATTGAAACATAAGATCTAGGATTTAATCGACAACGGGGAGATTGTGGTGACTAAACTCGACCAACCTCATGTGCAAGACAACCCTCTTCCTTAACACAAAGAGGAAGAGGTTAATATGTTTAATTGGAGCAGTGGACAGAGTTCCAATTACGTTGTTGAATCTTCCCAAACCAGCAAGGACGGTGCTGACAAATGGGATTATGCACAGTTCTAGTTTATGATGGAACGAAAGTTGAAAGCTCTTTGTAAGCAAGTAGACCAATTGGCAGAACTGGTGATCCATCAGCACCAAGTCACACGCTAATTAGTCAGTCAGGAGCATGCTAGTCTCCTTCCTTTTGTTATGAATACTCCATCATCGCCTTCAGAAAGTGAAACACTAGAGGATAAACTTGCAAAAAGAGCAAGTGCTAAATCCCATCGGGATTTTTCCAATAAGAGGGATTTTATATACATTTGCCAACCTACGGAGGAGATATTTCAGATGCTGATCAATGAAGGAAGAATTACATCCCTTCTACCTTTAATAAATCCCCTTTCATGACTGTTTAATTCTAATGGAGTATGCCAGTATCACTCCCATTCTCGTGGTCATAACATAGAAGAAAGCTGGGCACTTTGCCACCTTATTCAGAATATAATTGACAGCGGTGTCCTGCAGATGGTAGATGAAGACACTTTGTTACTCGAGAGTGGGAACACATGTCCTACAAAATGGAAGGACGGTGTAGCAGTTATATCCGTTGAGGATGATTTAGCTATCAGACCACTCACAATACAAACAATTCAACTCAAGGGTGTTGACAATCCTTTGAACGTGGCTGCACTGAAGCCAATTGCATTACCATCTAGGCCACAATATCCTATTGTCAGCCTAAAAAAAGTACCATGGAATTATGGAGAAGCTGAAGGATCTACATCACACACAACTGCTGCAGTATCGAAGGAGAATCCACTGTATCTTCCCCACCGGGTGATGAAGCCTACCATCAAATCAAAGGGGAAATTTCCCATGGAGAAAATTGAAGAGTTCCTCCGTACTATGGGCCATAATGAAGCCAAAGTGGTTTTAAGCTTAAGAGAAGCTCCACATCAAATTTCCATTCTGGACTTGGTTTTCTCTTCTAAAGATTACAGGAAGATCATGCTAAGGGACTTAGAAGAAGCCCATTTATCGAAATCAGTGGATGTTGAAAATTTCCAACATCTGGTTGATCACATTTTTAATAACAATGTGATATCTTTCACTAATGACGACATACCTCCTAAAGGGACTAGTCATTGTAAGCTGTCCTCCGGATACATGGTGGGAGGAGTTCTGATAGATGGTGGGCCATCTTTGAATATCTGCCCTTATGCCACCTTGGAGAAGATGAATATCAACCCCAAGAGGATCAAAAGCAGCCATACCGTTATCAAAGCTTTTGATGGATCCCGATGAAATGATGTTGGGGAAATTGAGCTACCTGTGGAGATTGGTCCACATACATTCAGTGTATCCTTTCATGTGCTCAAAATCGCCACAGGAGACAACCTGCTTTTGGGAAGACCGTGGATTCATATGGCTGGAGTCGTACCTTCCATCCTTCATCAGTAACTTAAATACATTATCAATAATAGCCTAATCACTATTAATGCTAAGCCAGAATGTCCTAAACAAGGTGACATACCACTCATTTGCTTCATTGCAAAAGTTGAGCCGGTCAGTTTCCATGCCCTAGAAGTGAGCAATACTCATTACCATCCCATTGGGGAGCCACTTCTCACACGCAAGATTTTTGCTGAGGTAATGTCGGCCATTCAAGAGATGATGTCATTGGGTCATCAACCTGGACAAAGGTTGGGCAAAGATCATCAGGGCATTAAGCGCCCAATTCAAGTTCCAAGTCAAACAGGGGCAGCTGGATTAGGCTATTCTGCTAGCTCCAGTCATAGGAATCCTCACAAGCATAAACAGATTCCTTCATCTTCAACCATACGATGATTATATCCACCTACAAATCCTGAGCCTATACAGTATTTGGTAAAGGTTCCTGCCCATGTTATGGCTATGCTATTTCCCAAACTGATTTCGGTTAAAGAAAAAGAGGTCCTGGTTTTTGATCCCGAAGAGAAAAAAAAGGAACGGAGACGTAAACAAGACATCGCCAGGAGTTTATCTCACTTATGCATCCTTTTACATGATGAGCACACAAATAGATACATTCTAGACGATGATTGTCCTGACATTATGGTCATTATTTGGGAGAAGGAGGATGATGATAGCCACTTCATCACTGCCGTTCATCAGGAGTTCACCCTTGACAATTGGAGCAGCACTCCTTGTATTTGTCGCCATGGGTAAAAAGGGCAGAAACCCCATATGCCTTGTAGATAGCTTTAACTGCTTACTTTACTGTACAGTATTAGCAATTATATTGTCAATATATGCTAACACATTGTATAATTGAACAGTTTCATATATTAAGTGAAATCATATTTTGTTTTAGGACTCTGAACTTAAATGTGCCTATACTTGCTGATGAGGTGCCTTTTCTCCACAAGGATTATAACTTTGATGAAATGTTGAACTCAGACTTGATGGAAATACAAGAGGACATTGAGATACCTCAGGAGATCAAGGAATATGTTAAGGATAAACCAAAACAAAATCTTGATCAAACCACCTCATTTAACCTTGGAACCTTAGAAAACCCTAAGCTAATCCAGATTGGTACAAACCTCACTCCAAACCAAAGGAATGACATGGTTTCATTATTAACCTAATTCCAGGATGTGTTTGCATGGTCTCATGAAGACATGGTGGGTTTGTCGATTGATATCTTCATCTATTACCTTCCCATTAAAGAGGGATTGAAGCCAGTCAGGTAGAAGCTCAGGCTATTAACACATGAGTGGAGTTTAAAGATTAAATTATGAAATAATTTCAAGCCAGCATCATCATGGTGTCCACATACCCTGAATGGCTATCCAACATAGTCCCCGTGCCTAAATCGAGAGGAAAGGTGCAAGTTTGCGTGGATTATCGGGATCTGAATAAAGCTTGCCTTAAAGATAGCTTTCCCGTGCCATTTATCCACATACTCATTACAATACTGCTTAATACGATATGTACTCCTTTGCTGATTATTTTGTGGGGTATCATCAAATTATGGTTGCTGAAGAGGATCGTGAGAAAACTATATTCATCACGCCTTGGGGAACCTTTTGCTATAGACGGTTGTCATTTAGCCTCATCAATGCCGGAGCTACCTACCAGTGGGTCATGATGGCTCTTTTTCATGACTTAATGTAAAGAGATAGAGATCTACGTGGATGACATCATTGTCAAATCCCGAAGGGAAGAAGACCACATATACCATCTCAAAAAGCTCTTCAACAGGTTGCGTAAGTACAACTTGAAGTTAAATCCATCCAAGTGCACCTTTGGCATTAAATCAGGCAAGTTGCTAGGGTTCCTAGTCAGCCATAAAGGGATTGACATGGATCCCACCAAAATCCAGGCCATCATGGAAATGCCCATTCCTCACACAAAGAATGAAATACAGGGATTTTTGGGAAGGATCAACTTCATTAGCAGGTTTATTTCCCAATTCACAGCAACCTGTGAGCCTATCTTCAAGTTGTTAAGGAAGAACTCCTCCATATAATGGAACGATGAGTGTCAAAAAGCCTTCCTTCCAATCAAAGAGCAGCTGGTTAACGCTCCTATTTTGGTACCTCCCATGGATGATGTTCCCCTGTTCATGTACCTGTCCATTAATGACAATGCCATGGGCTTCATGCTGGGACAGAAAAATGATAGAGGCCAAGAGCGAGCTATTTACTACCTCAGCAAAAGATTCAGCAACAGTGAACACAAGTACACTCTGATTGAGAAGACTTATTGTGCTTTAGCATGGGCTTCCATGAAGTTACAACATTACCTTCATGGTCACACAACCCATCTCATATCCCGCGTGGATCCTTTTAGACACTCGAAATTTTTCATTCCTATTACTAACATTATAGAAGGGTAGAATCGTCTTTCAGAGATAACCCTGGAAGACATCTCAGTTTCAATCCCAGAAACAACACCTGGAGTTTTAGTTTCAACCTTGGAGATAACCTCGAGGAATGCAGTTTAAGTTCCAAAAATCACACCAGAGGAGGCCGTTTAATCTCAGAGATAGCCCCGAGATATTCAATCCTAGAAATAACACTGGAAGTTTCAGTCTCAACCTCAGAAATGACACCAAGGAGTGCAGTTGTTGTTCCAGAGATAACCCTGGAGATGCTTGTTGTAACTCATGCATTCAGCTTCAACCTCGGAGACAACACCGAGGCACTCAGTCCCAAGCCTGGAGATAACCTCGGAAGGTCATGCACACCTTAGAGACAACCCTGACAACATCCAGTACTTGCAGCAGCCCAATCTCAGAGATAACCTTGAGCAACGACTACTTTATCAGCCCAAACTAGAGATAACCCCGGTGAGGGGCAAAATCATTATTTTGCCACCTTGATTCAACACGTACACCATCTTAACACATTTCAACATACATTCTACATAGAAATGTCCCACAAGATCCAAATAGCTGCAATCTCGAGTGACTACTACACAGGACAGCACACCGGATATAATTTTAAGCTTGAAGACCAAAGGCATGGTCCCATCCTCCTGACTTCTTAAAACCTCTAATCCCATTTCATTTGTGTAGCTTTTGATAATAGTAGTCCGAAACAAGTCTTATACACCTCAATCGGATGCCCAAATTGATGTTCTGAAAGTTCGAGCAGACATCACGTTGCACGCGTGCACGTACTTCGAGATGGCAAGACTCGCGTAACTCGGGTTACCCCGGGCAGCCGCAGGTGCATCTGCGGCTGCTGCAGGTGTACCTTTAGCTCCCCCTCTATAAATAGAGGGCTTGGGGTGGCCATTTTATAAGAGAAAATGGCGAGGAAGCCCTGTCCAATTTTCTCTGTACACACTATAAATTGAGTGCTTTCTCATTTTAAACACTTGTGAGCTCATATATTGCTATATTTTTACCGGTGGGAACCGAGTGTTCATCCATTTAAAGCTATAGAAGTCTTCTTTGGCAGTCCACTATAAGCCTTCTTACACTTCTTAAAGCCTTTCTCTTCTACTGTGAACACACTTTTCTTCACGATGAGACTCCTGTTGCGTGTGTATGCCCGGACTTTGGTTTGTGATTTTTTATTTCCTTTTGTATATATATATATATATATATATATTTATATAAATATATTTATATATATGGGCTAACATTATCGAGTTATGCCTCGATTGAGCCTGGACTCACGTCCGGAGCGTTTATTTGCTTATATATATATATATATATATATATACTTATATATATGAACTGTTGTCGAACTCTGTTCGATGAGCCTAAATTTTACATCTGGAGCGTTTACTGCTTTTATATATGTATATATTTATATATATAAATTGTTGTCAGACTCTGTTCGATGAGCCTGGATTTTATATCCGGTGTGTTTACTACTTTTATATATATATATATATATATATATATATATATATATATATATATATGAATCATGAAATGAAAATGATAAACCCAAATGGATCGATATATATCCGGTGTATTTACCGCTTATATATATATATTTACATTTCTGTCAGGCCTGGAGTTTATTTCGTGGAAGTTGATCATTTTTACTGCTTTATTTACATTCCCGCCTGGAGTTTACTTCGTGGTGGTTGATCACATTTACTACTTTATTTACATTTATGATCCCCCATGGAGGTGCTTCGTGGTGGTTGATCGTATATATATATATATATATATAAATTTACCGCTTTTATATATTTACATTTACAGTCCCCTATGAAGTTCGCCTTCGTGGTGGTTGACAGTCTGTATATATATATTTATAACTTTTATATATAACTGCTTATAGCTTTCATATAAACTGCTACATCATGTGAGCCTAGGAATCATATGATCACATATTCAGTCTCCTGAATCTAGATTCGGTTCCCGTGATGGACATTTTCGGCTGTAATCAGCTTGTAAATTATTCACGGTGTTTGAATTTCCTTAGATGGCTTTCATGCCTATAAGGAGTTTGGCACTGATATATATATTATTTTCTCGAAGATGCTTCGCATCTCGAAAATAAAAGCAATCAAGCTGAACATTTAATAAATTGGAAGTATCAAAGGCCTCAATTACTATTGAGCACAGGGTTTGAAAAAACCTTCTTTACAAAACATCATTTCTATATCTTGTTAAAACTAAATTTTTACACAAATTCAAACCCTTTGTATATAGGTGCGAATGAGGCATATCACTACTCCCAAATAATTGTACATTGACCCACACACACACATACATTCATATAACAGTTTAATTAAAAAATGGCGGTCACCGTGGTAACACGGATGTCGGGGGGGGGGGGGTGCCTAACACCTTCCCTCCACATAAGCAAGTCCCCGGACCCTAACGAATCTTGGTTTCACAAACCAGTTTAACAGCGTTATATCACGTTGTCAATGTGCAAACCTTTTCTCGGGTGAGTTGGTGCAACCATTTAAAAATACCAACTGGTGACTCTTACAGTCCAATCGTCGACATATAAATGTCGGACCTTTTCACAACTTTTTTTTTCAAACAAATCTCACCTAACATGAGAACACCAAAAGACAATAACAGAATAGGGACAATAAAAATCCTGACGTCGACAGGTGGCGACTCTGCTGGGGACACCAGTAAGAGGACTTAAGCCGCTACTACAAACTTTTCAAAACTGATACATGCTTGTGTGTGGATGTTGAATTTACATTTTTGATGAATGTGTACGAATGCATTTTACTTACGTCACTTCAATATATCTATCTGTGATATTAGTGCTTCGTACATGTCATCATTCCCATAACGGTGAGACATATTGCATGTGAATTTATGTTGTGTGGTTCCTCCACCAGGAGACTATTCTGTCGGTGTTTGATTACTGAACTTGTAGGGAGACTAATTCCAATGAGGCTCAGGAAAGGCACCACCCAGATTCGCTCCAGTTGAAAGTATGGATTAACTTCCCGTTAAGTAAATTGCAATGATCTAGGAACCTTCATGCCATAAATCCGCGAGAGTAACCTAAGATAGGTCAGCCTCTGATAAACCAAACGCGGAGGAAAGTCTCTTAATGCTTTCCATTTTTAATTACTTGTAAAAACAATTACTTGTAATTTCATTCCATGTCAATCTCTATGTAATGAAAAATATGAAGGATATGTGTACATGCATATTAGAGCCTGACATGCTATCAACTAACACCCGTTTTGCAGGATAATACTCCTAAAATCAGACAAATTATGATAGCATTTAACATTGATACATTCTCTAAGACTAAACTACATAAGTTTTTGTAGGGAAACAATTGGGCATGTTACCCGATCAAAGTCCAAGAAGGCCACGAGCCTACAACCAATTATGTCTTCATCTGACCAACCTAATCTTGCTCCTGTCTCTCGTGAAGAGTTTGACGGATTAAGTAAAAAAATCATAGATTTGGCTGTTCAGCTTAAAGAACTACACTAGTCTAATTAGGGTTCAAGAATACCCGTACATACAGAATCCTCTGCACATGGAGGAACACAGGGTGCGGATTAAGCAAATCCAATACCCTATCTCCAGTTAGATAAGTCCAACAAAATTCTGAAAACACCCATCTCAAAGAAGATCCAGACACTGGTGATATCAGGAAAAACGTCCTTTAAATGGAAGAAACCATTCGGTCTATAAAAGGGATTGGTGTAGACGGGAGTGTCTCATATGCCGACCTTTGTATATTCCCTGGTGTCCATTATCCAGAAAATTTCAAGACTCCTGACTTTGAAAAGTATGATGGGCGAGGAGATCCTTACACACATTTGAAGGTATTCATTGGAGAACTCGGATCTTATGCCAAGGATGAGAAGCTCAGAATGCAGCTATTTCAAAAGAGTTTAACTAAAGAAGCCCGATCATGGTATACAAAATTAGACAATTCTAAGATCCACAGCTGGGAGGAGCTAGTTCATGCCTTCCTCAGTCAGTATAACTTCAAGTCTCAGATGGCTCCTGACCGGTACCAAATTACCAAGGTCAAGAAATAAGCCAATGAGTCTTTTAGAGAGTATGCTTAAAGGTGGAGGTGCCTTGCTGCTCAAGTTATTCCTTCTATGATAGAATCAGAAATGGTTATGACCTTCATAGACATACAAGAAGTTCCTTTCTATGAGAGAGTCTTAGCTGGCATTGGCAAGCCATTTTCTAAAATGATCAAACATTGAGAGATGGCTGAGATGGGATTGAAGTTAGGAAAAATTCAAGACCTAGCAGCTCTAAAAGCTATTGCTGAATATATCCAGTCCAGAACTTATGGAAACAACCCCTGGAGGGTCCATTAAAAGAAAGAGGAGGATGTTTTCTTGATACTACAAGGTCAGAAAGGCAGTTAGAACATGCCTATCCAGAGGAGAAACTACTCCCCTTTTCAAGCACAGTCTTATAACCCCACATTGCCAAAGGGCGGAGAAGTCTAACACAATCGAGTGTTCACACCCCTAGGGGATTCGCTCGAGAATGTTCTTAATCTTTTGACTGCTCAGAAGAAAGTTACACATCTTGTTCCACCAGCCAACCTGAATGGGAAGGGTTTTAATGCTACCCGGAAGTGTGCCTATCATGCTGGAGCGCCAGGACATGATACCCAGGATTACTGGGCCTTGAAACACAAGATCCAGGATTTAATTGACAACGGGGAGATTGTGGTGACTAAACTCGACCAACCTCATGTGCAAGATAACCCTCTTCCTCAACACAAAGAAGAAGAGGTTAATATGATTAATTGGAGCAGTGGACAAAGTTCCAATTACATTGTTGAATCTTCCCAAACCAGCAAGGACGGTGATGACAAATGGGATTACGCACAGTTATAGTTTATGATGGAACTAAAGATGAAAGCTCTTTGTAAGCAAATAGACCAATTGGCAGAACTGGTGATCCATCAACACCAAGTCACACGCCAATTAGTCAGTTAGGAGCATGCTAGTCTCCTTCCTTTTGTTATGAATACTCCATCATCGCCTTCAGAAAGTGAAACATTAGAAGATGAAATTGTAAAAAGAGCAAGTACCAAAGCCCATCAGGATTTTGCCAACAAGAGGGAATTTACATACGTTGGCCAACCTATGGAGGAGATATTTCAGATACTGATCAATGAAGGAAGAATTACATCCCTTCTACCTCCAATTAATCCCTGCTCAAGACGGTTCAATTCTAATGGAGTATGCCAGTATCACTACCATTCTCGCCGTCACAACACAAAAGAATGATGGACACTCCGCCATTTAATTCAGAATTTAATTAACAGCAGTGTCCTGCAGATGGCAGACGATGACACTTTGTTATTCGAGAGTGGGAATATATGTCCTACTAAATGGAAGGACGTCGTAGCAGTTATATCCGCTGAGGCTGATGAGGCTGCCAGTCCACTCACTATAAAAGCAATTTAACTCAAAGGTGTTGACAATCCTTTGAAAGTGGCTGCACCGAAGCCAATTGCATTGCCATTTAGGCCATAGTATCCTATTGTTAGCCTACATAATGTACTATGGAATTATGGAAAGGCTGAAGGATCTACATCACATACAACTACGGTAGTGTCGAAGGAGAATCCACTATATCTTCCCCAACGGGTAATGAATCCTACCATTAAGGCAAAGGGGAAGATTCCTATGGAGAAGATTGAAGATTTTCTTTGTACTATGTGTCATAATGAAGCCAAGGTGGTTTTAAGCTTAAGAGAATCTCCACAGCAAATTTACATACTAGACTTTGTTTTTTCTTCCGAAGATCACAGCAAAGGTTCTACTAAAAGTTTTAGAAGAAGCCCATTTGCCGAAATCAATGGATGTTGAAAAATTCTAGCATCTGGTTTACCACATTTTTAACAACAATGTGATATCTTTCATTGATGACGACATACCCGCTGATGGGACTGGTCATTGCAAGTCATTGCACATAGCGGTTTTGTCCTCCAAATATATGGTGGGAGGAGTCTTGATAGATGTAGGTTCATCTTTGAATATCTGTCCTTATTCTACCTTGGAGAAGATGAAAATCAACCCTAAGAGGATCAAAAGAAGCCATACAGTTATCAAAGCTTTTTATGGGTCCTGACGAAATGTAGTTGGGGAGATTGAGTTACCTGTGGAGATTGGTCCATATACATTCAGTGTATCCTTTCATGTGCTCAAAATAGCTACATGATACAACCTGCTTTTGGGAAGTCCGTGGATTCATATGGCTGGTGTCGTCCCTTCTAACCTTCATCAGCAACTCAAGTACATTATCAACAATAGCCTAATCACTATTAATGCAGAGCCGGAATGTCCCGAACAAGGTGACATACCACTCATCAGCTTTAGCACAGAAGTTGAGCCGGTCAGTTTTCATGCCCTGGAGGTGAGCAACACTCATTACCATCCCATTGGCGCTTCACCTCTCACACCCAAGATTTCTGCCGAGGTAATGTCGGCCACTCAAGAAATGATGTCATTGGATCATCAACCTGGACAAAGGTTGGGCAAAGATAATCAGAGTATTAAGAGCCCAATTCAAGTTCTCAGTCAAACAGGGACAACTGGATTAGGCTACTCTGCTAGCTCCAGTCATAGGAATCCTCACAAGCACAAACAAATTCATTCATTTTTAGCCATACGATGATTATCTCAACCTACAAATCCTGAGCCTGTATAGTCTCCAGTAAAGGTTCCAGCCCATGTTATGGCTATGCTATTTCCCAAACCGATACCAGTTAGAGAAAAAGAGGTCCTGATTCCTGATCCCGAAGTGGAAGAAAGGGAACGGAGACGTAAAAAAGGCATCGCCAAGAGTTTGTCTCATATACGCATCCTTTTACATGATGAGCACACAAATAGATAAACTCTAGACGATGATTGTCCCGACATTATGGTCATTATTCGGGAAATGGAGGACAATGATAGCCATTTCATCACTTTCGTCCATCAGGAGTTCACCCTTGACAATTAGAACAACACTCCTTGCATTTGTCACCAAGGATAAAAAGGGCAGGAACCCCCTCTTCCCTGTAGATAGCTTTAACTGCTTACTTTTCTATACAGTATTAGTAGTTATTTTGACAATGCATGCTAACACTTTGTATGATTGAACAGTTTCATATATTAAGTGAAAGCATATTTTGTTTCAGGACTCTGAACTTAGTTGTGCCTATACTTGCTGATGAGGTGCCTTTTCTCCACAAGGATTGTAACTTTGATGAAAAGTTAAACTCAGACTTGATGGAAATACAAGAGGACACTGAGATACCTCAGGAGATCAAGGAATGGGTCGAGGATAAACCCAAACCAAATCTTAATCAAACCACCTCATTCAACCTTGGAACGTTAGAAAACCCTAAGCTAATCCAGATTGGTACAGACCTTACCCCAAACCAAAGGAATGACATGGTTACATTATTAACCCAATTCCAGGATGTGTGTGCATGGTCTCAGGAAGACATGGTGGGTTTTTCCACTGACATCATCATCCATCGCCTTTCCATTAAAGAGGGATTCAAGCCAGTCAGGAAGAAGCTCAGGTGATTAAAACCTGAGTGGAGTTTAAAGGTTAAAGAAGAAATTGTGAAATAATTTTTGTTAGAGTTTATGCCCTAGAGGCCAATTATTTGATATAATTGATTAACAGTTTGATATTATATTTGATTGAATAAATGAATGATTTTATTATTGTTTTATTTACTGCGTTATATAAATGTTAACATAGTAAAATTCCTTAGAATAGTGATACAAATTATATAGTTTCAAGTATGTGACTTGAACATGAGATTATATAATTACAATTAGTATCATTGCTCTTAAATATCCCTAGTCGAATATCATTATTGATGGGACAACAATGATGCATTGAGACTAGTATGTGGATTGACTGATGACCAAATCTCATTGGTCATAAATATATGAGATATTAAATCAATGCATAGGTACATGTTAGAGAACGATGTACTGGACAGACCCACCATGAGAATTCTACGTGGAATAGTATGCAAAGTGTCATTAGCGATTCTCATAGTGACAATGATGTAATGGTCTTCCGGCCTAAAATCACTATATTACTACACGAGAATTTATGTACTTTGATATCATCAAATGTCACCTTTAATAGGGTAGACTATAAAGATGATTATTGGGTACATCATGAATCGTGTGAGGAATATGAGTGATCTAGATGGAATTTAACCCTCCTATATATTAGGGGTGATATCCATAGGCCACTTAATTGAGTAGGACTATGAAATGCATGGCTATGCTCAAATAGTGATTTGTTTCATATAGTCTACTCATTGATCAAGAAAACACATATTATATTATGAAGAGTATGACACATTCCATGACTCGAGTTTAATCTAGGATGTCAAGGTTAAACGGATTAAATTACATTGAAACATTGGTCACGAAAAGGTTGCATCGAATCATCGATCTTATTATTACTTGGGTAGCAGTGATGCATTACTAGATGCCGCTCACTGTTTATAATTTTATAATATAATTTTAAAATTATTGCCAACGTAATAATAACCTATAGGGTCACACACATAGAACGTAATTAAAAGGGAATTAATTTAAATTGTAAAGATTTAAATATGTTAATATAATTGATATTTTTTAAATTACGAATTTAAATTAATAGGATAATTTATATATATAGGTATATTAATTAAGTAAAACTTAATTAAGATATATATATATATATATATATATAAATTCGTATTTTATTTTAATTAAATTAGGTTTTTGATTAATTCCTTTTTAACTTCTATATATATGATATGTAGGAGCCATATTAGGGATTATCATTAACCTAAAAACCCTAGCCGCTCTTAGAGAGAGACTAGAGAAAAAGTTTTATAAATCCTTTTCCTTTGGTGGCTAGTACCACAGCTCCCTTTATTGCAGAATCGTGTAACGGTTCGCGTGCATTCGTGTGGATACCATAGAGACGCAGTTTCGTGAGGGATTGCGTTGGAGATTCGAAGCGTTTCAGAGGCTTTTTCATAATCGGTATAATCTCTTAAACACTGAATTAATGTCTGTTTCATATGGATCCCATTTTGGGTTTCAGAAATTTTTCTGTTTTATTCAATTTTTATTACATTGTGCATTGCTTTGATGTGCCGAAAACCCAACAGTGGTATTAGAGCTACTTGCGAAATGATTAATTTAGATTACGTGTTTAATTATTTTCGATATATATGATATGTGATGATACAATTTTACCGATCTGAAATTGATTATATTGTTTTCGATATATATGATATATGATGATACAATTTTACCGATCTGAAATTGAATATATAATATTCTATAATCGACATATTCTGGTATTATGAATATCAGTAATAGATATGCTTGTATATGAAGTTCTGTTAATTGTATCTTAAATGGCGTAATAACAAAGATACAAAATTACTTCTAATTGGATTCGAAGCATGAAAATTTGATTGAATATGATTAATTGAAACTGGACATATATGATATGTACTGGGTGTATTGTTATTATGAGTATTTTGGTGGATTAAATATATGATTCTGAAACTATTTCAGAGATTCATATGGAAAAATTCTGTCTGATTGTAGTTCAAAAAAATTTTCGTGGTAAGCTTACGACCACCGCTGTGGGGAGACCCCCGTCGTCAGAAATAAATGGCGATACGATGGTCGTGACCCCAATATGTTATATATAGTTTTCTTTAATTATATATATATTGTTATGGGTTTATTGTGATATGCATGGTGCACAATTATGGCCTTTTGACCCATAGGTTAGTGGTTTTGGTTTTGAAATACGGCTTGCATGTCGTGCCTTTCTATAAATTCTGATGTAACATTCTCTTCTCATCTAAATCCCCTCGAATGTAACTCGAGGTTTCTTTATGTCATGTAATAATATTATTATGAAGATGACAAGATGAAGGACACGATGGAAAGATGATGATGGAGAGGAGGCACATTCTTGTGGAAGATCCAAGGAAGTTACTTATTTTAAGATATTTTACCACCTTAGATTAACCTTCAATCTTTCATTAGCTTGAAAAGATTGATAGTGGATTGGGCCATAACTGTGACACATTTTATTTTGCACTTTATTTATGCTTGTGCATGATATGATAAATAATGTGCATGCTTAATAAGATTAAAATTGGTGAGATCTAAATTTATTAATAAAATCCCTAAATAAATTATTAAGTCTAAATCAGATGCCTTCCAATGAATAACACTCATCAAGACCTTGATCAATAGATGTAGGTTTGCCAAAGCAAAGTACCCTATATATCTAGGTAAGATGCGATAGGATAATTGTGATATCCAAACTGTTAAAATCATTGGGCCCGACTTAACTAAGTTACTCAATAGGATTGTGGACCTAGAGGCATTGAGTTTGGTAGGTACAATTAGATGGACTAGAAACAAATGTTGTTTACCAAACTATCCAAGAGTTATATATGGTATAATTAACAAAGGGTTGTCTACCTAAATAATTGTGTTTTAAGACATTAGCCAAAGCTAACTTAAGGCATAATGAAATATGGATCTTGGCTCACTAGAAAGATTTAATAGAAAATGCTTTCCGAATTAATGGTGATGGCTATTAATTTGAATAAACTAGTGGGAGGTATATTTTGAATGTACTATTATCAATTACATAATATCAACTCTGCAATTTGACTTATTATTTTTGCGCTTATAAATTATAGATATCAATGGAAAACAACAACAACACAAGTAGTCTTTCACTACGATTAGTCCTTGAGAAGGACAAGCTGAGTGGAATTAATTTCCTTGACTAGCATAGGAACTTGAGGATTATCCTCAAATAAGAGCGCAAGCTTTATATCATTAAAAAGCCCATTCCTGCAGCACCAGCTGATACTGTACGATGTGCAGAACATGATGTTTATAAGAAGCATCAAGATGATGCTCTGGACATGAGTTGTCTCATGCTAGCAACCATAAACGCTGAGCTTCAGAAGCAACATGAGTTGATGGATGCTTCTGAGATGATCGAGCATCTCAAGAAATTGTTCGAAGGGCATGCTCGACAGGAGAGGTATGATACAAGCAAGGAATTGTATCACTGCAAGATGGGTGAGCGTGATCTAGTTGGTCCATATGTGCTAAAAAAGATTGGGTTTATTGAGTACCTTGATAGGTTGGGTTTTCCAATTACTCCGGAAGCCCAAAATGATCTTGTTTTGCAATCCTTGAACATCAGCTACTCTCAATTTGTTATGAATTATCTTATGAATGAAATTGAGAAACCCCTTACTGAGTTGTTGAGCATGTTAAGAACTGCCAAGAACAACATGAAAAAGACAGGACCCGCTCCCATAATTATGGTGCAAAAGGGGAATGCTAAGGGAAATTGGAAAGGCAAGAAGAAGATAGGATCTAAAACTGGTGCCAAACCCAATTCCAAAAACAAACAGGCTTTAAAACCTAAAGGCGGGGTGGCTAAAGAAGGTGATTGTCACTTCTGTGGAAAACCTGGACACTGGAAGAGGAATTGTCATTCTTATTTGGAAGAAGTGAAGAAAAAGAAAGGAAATGTGACTTTTGATTCAGGTATATATGTTATAGAAGTCAACTTGTCTACTTCTACATCATGGATATTGGATACTGGATGTGGTTCTCACATTTATGTTAATGTGCAGGAACTTTGAAGGAGTAGGACTTTGGCAAAAAGAGAGGTTGACCTACGAGTTGGGAATGGAGCAAAAGTTACTGCACTGGCCGTAGGAACTTATCATTTATCTTTGCCCACTGGGCTAGTATTAGAATTAAAGGATTGTTATTATGTGCCTGCTATAAGAAAAAACATTATTTCTGTTTCTTTTTTGGATAAGAAAGGTTTTTCATTTATAATAAAGAACAATCGTTATTCGTTTTACTTAAATGATATTTGCTATGGTGTTGCACAACTGTTTAACAATCTTTATATTCTTGATTTAGAAATGCCTATCTATAACATAAATACAAAATGATTTAAATCAAATGATTCAAATCTGACATATCTCTGGCACTGTCGTTTGGGCCATATAAATGAGAAACACATATCAAAACTCCATAAAGATGGACTTTTGGATTCATTTGATTTTGAATCATATGAGAAATGTGAGTCTTGTTTATTAGGCAAGATGACTAAAGCCCCTTTCATTGGACACAGTGAACGGGCTAGCGATATATTGGAACTTATACATAGTGATGTATGTGGACCCACGAGTTCGTTAGCAAGAGGTAGGTTTTATTACTTCATTACATTTACTGACGACTTGAGTAGATATGTATATGTGTATCTTATGAGACGCAAATCTGAATCCTTTGAAGAGTTCAAGGAATTCAAGAATGAAGTTCAAAACCAATTTGGCAAAAGCATAAAATCACTTCGATCCGATCGAGGAGGTGAATACTTAAGCCAAGAGTTTGATGACCTTCTAAAGGAGTGTGGTATTGCGATAACCCGGAAAATCGAATTATCCAGAATTTAAGATTTAAAGAATTAGTTATTAATAAAATGAATTTTTATTAATAATATTCTATGCTATGTGTTTATTAATCGTTCTAGAACCTAGGATGATTATTAATCGGGAGGATTCTGGCCACGAGTTAGACTGAACGAGTAAGAATTTTCAAGACGAAAATAAAAAATTTTCGGGAACAAAATATTTTTGGGGAAAAAGACGAAATAGGTACTATTCACCTAACAAAACCCTAAGGGTTAGGGTTTGAATAACCTAAGACTTTCCGAGAGTTCAGTATGTCGAAATGACATTCTGTCGAAAGATTTGACGATAAAATATCGTGACAAGTTTAGTAAGCCGATAAATTTTTTTCTCGAAGCGCGTGGAAATCTGATGAAATAAAAATGACGAAAAGTATTGTTATGTACTTTTCATTCATTTAACTACGTTAGGGGAAAACGTGAAGGAAAATGCTTAACGTGGAAAAGTGGTCTTCAGTTTTTCAGAGATCTGAAAAATACGTAAAAGTTAATCGGTAAAGGAAAGACGAAATATCCAAAAATATTTGAATTCTGAGAATCGCAGTTTTCAAACTGTCAGACGAATTCCATAAGACGGAAACACGAAGCTTCCAAAGGAAGCTTCGTGAATAGTAAAGAGGTTGGGGCAAAATGACTAAAATACCCCTAGCCTTGGTTTTCTATAAATAGGAAGCTTAACTCATTTGTTTAGGATTTTGAAAATCCTACAACTTTTGAGAGAGAGAGAGAGAGAGAGAGAGATTTTAGATGAAGAAGAGAAGGAAAAGGAAGAGGAAAAGCTTGCCCGAGTGCATGCTTTGTCCAACGAAGAAATATTAAAGAAGAGAGGTAATCCAAAAACCTAGCTTCTAGATAATTTTCTTTAAGTTTATATGTTAAAAACATAGTTTAATGAGAATAAGAAGTAAAAGATGTTAGGAATGATTTCATATGGTTGAAATCACGAGAAAAGAAGAAATAAGACATTTGAAGTTTATGTTAAAAATTTCTTAAGGAAGTATAAGATTCGTAATGAATTTGAACAATCCGAATGAATCATATGAATGATTCGGTGAAATAAGTAAGGAATGGTGTTCTATAACATCAAATTCCAAGAAAAAGTAAAATCGTAAGCAAAATATCGATTAAAAATGAAGAACGAACGAAGAACGCGAAGAACACGCGAAGAACGCGAAGAACGTTGTTGATGGACACATTTAAAACCATCGTAGGATAATTGTTGTTGATGGACAAGTTTAAAAGCATCACGTATAAGTTGTTGCTAATTGCTTGGTTAGGAACGTTCATGAAGAACAGATTAAAATTGAGCTATAACGAAGTTATGGTAAAAATTCGTAAAAGATAAACGAGAAATAGAAAGTATGTAAATTAATCTGAACGTGTAGGGTTTCATAAGAATGTAAGAGAACATATAAAATGTGAGTCATAGACTCAAAAACGAACGAATTCCGAGTTCAGATGACCGAATTACGGATGAACGAACGAAGAATGTTAATAACGTAAAACGAACGAAGAGCAAAGATTAGGCCAAATGAATGGCATGTTAACGGATTCAGAATGAAGTTCTGTCCATGGGTAATCAAAGTACGTAAGATAAGGAAGAGAATGGCTTTAGAATGACCTCGTTCCAAGTTATAACGAAAAAGTTATGGAATCGGGAAGTAAGCGTCTTAAGCAATTTCTAAGACTTAGAAAAATTTTCTAGGTTTTGTGCTAGAGTCCGCATGGCCTTGATCAAGCCTTGGGAGGCGCGCACAGCGATGGCGAGGCCCGTGCCATCAACTCATCACCGAGTGGCACTGCGGCACAAGAAATAGAGAAGATAGTGGCGCCTCAGCGCCACCTCTATTGCTTGACATCTGCAGAGTTGCTCTGCAGTCAAGAAAAAAGAAGGACCCCACGGCAAGTGCGGAGGTAAAAGCCAGTGATGAGTTTTTAAGTGCTCAATTACTTGGGGATGTGCAAGAACGAAATATGAACATGTAGTTTAACTAATGTATCACTTAATCAAGTGTATTAAACCTTAGATGAAGGTTGAACGAAAAGATTAAACGAGATTAAAAGACAAAGAATGTAGACGCGGGTTACGGAACCGATATCCGGGGACCGTAGTCGCAATAAACGAATGTAAGGGATTGCTATGATGGGGATTCCTTAGACGTTGATTGACGAGGGTAATAAATAATATTTCAATGTTATGACATGGTAATAAGAGATGGATGTAAAGCGTATAGACGCTATGAATGCAACGCTATTGTGATGAACGATCGGTCTTAGCATACAATGAACCGTATGGCTTTGACATTAAAAACGAACATTGAACATGGGGTTCAGGTGATAGTAATGAATGAAAGCGATTAAAACCTTAGTTAAAGGTTGAATGAAAGATTAAGATAGGAACAACGTAAACATTGAATACGTATACGATTCTCGTGAATCGTATTCACGTCGAGTGAACGTTTTAAGTGTACATTGGTTGTATAACTTAGACGTTGACGAAGGTAGTAAGTAAGATTTGAATTATCAAGAAAGCTGTAGCAAATGGTAATAAGATTAACGAAAGTCGAATGTGAGTCAGAGGAGAATGTTAGAATGAAATGTAAGCGTTGAACACTTAAACCGACGTAAAGGTTAAGTGTACGCGAATATTAAACGGGTAGAACCTACACCCCGTGTATGGTTTGACCGTAGGATAACAAAGACCAATGATTAAACCTATGAACAATGAAGAAGTTGAATTAAAGACAAGCACATATAATGTAAAGAAGCCGAGTTAATGTTTATAACTTGGAAGACGTTCCGTGTTGAATGGACCGAACGTTGTAAGATAAGAAAAGGTAAAGTAAAATGCTTAATGCTATAAATGCGTAGAATGAATATGGAATGATCGTTATGAGTATACAAAGGACTGTATGACTTGGACGATAAGAATAAATCATGAGGTATGGCATTTAGTTGCCAGAAAGCTATAAGGAATAAGAATTTAACTTAACGAACATTATAGTTTAATAGTTCAGATAAGTTAAGATAAGTTAGGTTGTAGTATAATCGTAACCTTTGATGGTTGATATATGGGAGCTGGGCTAAACAATTCCTTTAGAAAGTAAAGGTATATACGAAATTGGCAATTGATCTAACTCACTGTTATGGGCAGTGTAGATGACACGGGAACTTGTTTGTTAGTTATTTTGTGGGAAACCACTCAGAGTACCATATGGACTACTAGAAGAGAAACGATGTGTGCTCAGTCCTAGAGAAGTTATAAGAAGAATATAAGGATGTAAGTCATCCAATGATGATGAACGTATTGAGTAAGACATCTCCGTATGTCATGAAGCCATTAACTGGTAAAGGAAGTTGGTTGCGTAAACTTAGTTTGCAAGAACGTGAACCCTAAGAAGTAAAGTTAAGTAAACCAATGCGTAAAGTCAAGTATATGACTAATTGGTGTATGTGTTATTTCCTTATGTGCTACATAGGAATTGGAATGAGCAGTTCAGCGTAAACTATAAGTTGTAGCTGTGCGTAAGGCAAGTTTTCCTAACTTCATTCATATTTTAATGAATGCTAGTTTCTAAAACTTCTCAGATGTTGAACTTGAGAAGTTTTGTTTATGTGCACATGTGTGATATTTGTACAAGGTGTTAGAATATATGAGGCCTTGTGCCATAATTTGAACACTTCGGTGTTTCTGTGAGATGAACTGTTCTATGATTGAACTATTCAATATGAGAATGTTCTATTTATCCATGAACCGTTATTGTTAAGTCTGTGCTATTGATTCTAGCTAGACAGAATGTGTATAAAAGAGAGTAGAGAATGAATGTATTTCAAAGTGAATGTGACTAATGTTTTAAAAATGATAGGAATCGAGATTATTCCTATTATTCAAGCTGCTTCATAACCTTTGTTCGGTTATTGAAGTCTTAAAAGAATGTTTGAATTCTTAAAGTTGTTTGTTCAACTGTTATGACTTGCTAGGCAATTGAATGCTCACACTTGATTTAAATAAAAATATTTTCAGCGAACGATGTTAGAAGAACTTAAGGATCCCGTAAAGATCAAGCTGATCAGTATCCAGAAGAAGTACCATTCATTATATGAATGAGCGTAAAGATCAAGCGAAGACTTGTAATATAGAATGATAGAATTAAACTATAGAATAGTTTAATGAATGAATATGTATCCTTGGTGGCGGATAAAAGTCACTTGTACAAGATGTAAAGAATAATGTAATTATCATTATTTGTAATGAAAGAGGTTATAAGGTTTTAGAACCTGGGATTTGAGAATGTATGTTGTTATATTTAGTTATATAATGACGTATGTTTGGAAGAAGATGGGATCGTGACGTACAGAATCCAGGTGTCAAAATAGACCGGATTTTGGGGCGTTACAGGTATTATATCACAACTCACTCCACCTAAAAAACCACAATGGAATAGTGTATCTGAGAGGAGAAATTGCACCTTGTTGGACATGGTACGATCAATGATGAGTCATGCAGATCTTCCAATAAGCTTCTAGGGTCATGCCCTAGACACAACTGCATTCACACTTAACCGTGTTCCTATAAAGACGGTTCAGAAGACACCATATGAGATGTGGACTGGGAAACGTCCTAGTATGTCGTTCATAAAGATTTGGGGTTACAAGGCATTTATAAAACGTCTGGATTCTGATAAGCTCGGACCCAAATCTGACAAATGTAATTTTGTGGGATACATAAAAGAAACAAAAGGGTATTATTTCTACAAACCATCTGAGAATAAAGTGTTTGTTGCTTGAACTGGTAATTTTCTAGAAAAAGAATTTGTCTCTAAAGGAAACAGTGGGAGGAAAGTAGAACTCGAAGAAATTCGAGAACCATAAAATATCATTGAACCTGAGTTGGAACGTGAGCAGGAACCACAAGATATTGTGGAAAGTGAACCTGCTCAAATTACACAAGGGATTCGTAGATCTAGTAGGACACGCTAAGAGCCCGAGAGATATTATGGATATCTTGTGACTCAAAACGGCGATGTGATGCTCATAGATCAGGATGAGTCTGCTTCCTACCAAGAAGCTATGAATGGACCAGGTTCTGAGAGATGGCTTGAAGCCATGAGATTTGAAATGGACTCCATGTATACTAACCAAGTATGGACTTTGGTTAATCCATCCGAAGGGGTAAAACCAATCGGGTGCAAGTGGGTTTATAAGAAGAAAACCGACATGGATGGTAATGTACAAACTTACTGGTAGTCGGTCGGTAGAAAAAGGTTACAAACAAGTTCAAGGTGTTGACTATGATGAAACCTTCTCTCCAGTGGCAAAGGTTAAATCCATCTGGATCTTACTTGCTATTGCAGCTTTTTATGATAACGAAATCTGGCAGATGGATGTCAAAACTGCTTTCCTTAACGGAAATCTCCTTGAGGATGTGTACATGACACAACCTGAGGGTTTTGTTAATCCAAAGGATGCTGGAAAGGTATGTAAGCTGTAGCGATCCATTTATGGATTTAAGCAAGCATCTAGGAGTTAGAATCTTCGATTTAATGAAGCAGTCAAAGAGTTTGGCTTTATTAAGAATGAAGATGAACCTTGTGTATATAAGAAGGTTAGTGGGAGTCACATTGTATTCCCGGTATTATATGTTGATGACATATTAATTATTGGGAGTGACATTCCTTCATTACAGGCTGTAAAAACATGGTTAGGAAAATGTTTCTCCATGAAAGATTTAGGCTATGCAACCTACATTTTAGGTATCAGGATCTATCGAGATAGATCGAGAAAAATGCTCGGCCTAAGTCAGAGTACATATATTGATAAAGTGTTGAAATGGTTCAGCATGCAAGAGGCAAAAAGAGAACACTTACCCATGACTCATGGTGTAAAGATCTCTAAGGCCCAATGTCCTAAATCAAAAGATGATGAGGAGCGTATGAGAAAGATCCCTTATGCTTCGGCAATTGGATCTATCATGTATGCAATGATATCTACTCGTCCGGATGTCTCGTATGATTTGAGCATGATGAGCAAATACCAGTCGAATCCAGGTGAAGGTCACTGGACAGCAGTCAAGAATATCCTCAAGTACCTAAAAAGGACTAAGGATTCATTCTTGGTATATGGAGGTGAAGACGAACTGGCAGTAAAGGATTAGACAGATGCTAGTTTCCAAACTGACAATGATGACTATAAGTCTCTGTCAGGTTTTGTATTTTGCCTTAATGGTGGTGCTGTTAGCTGGAAGAGTTCAAAGCAAGAGACAGTAGCCGATTCTATAACAAAGGCTGAGTATATTGTTGCTTCTAGTGCGGCCAAGGAGGCTGTATAGAATAAAAAGTTCATCACTAAACTTGGTGTTGTTCCAACCATTGTTGATCCGGTTGCTCTATACTATGATAATAATTGAGCCATTTGATAAGTGGATTTTATATCCACGAATTGATGTCCAATTTAAGCTTAATTGTTGTTAAATCCTTGTTTCTATGATCTTCTTTTACTTGTTTCTTGTTATTTTATGTATAGGATGGGTGGTGTGGTGCATGAATGAAAAAGGAGGCAATTGGGGCATTATTCTTGCAAGTATGAAGATTCACTAAAGTCAGATAATAGAAGGCATGCCCGCCGGGGCGGGCCTAAATAAGCCTAACACCCCCGCCGGGGCGGGGGGTCTTCACATTTGGTTTGCAGTAGCCATGCCCACCGGGGCGGGCGTTTTATATGCTTATACCCCCGCCGGGGCGGGGGGGTGCCGGATTCTGAGTGTCCTGTCTTGCTTGAAACTCTCCTGGAACATGGATTTTAGTGCGTGGAATGTGTTTGGACTCTATATGACATGGGATTTCAATCAAAAGTTGGAGATTTGGATATATAATGAGCAACAAACATCGAAATCAAACACACAAGGCAAATTACAGAGATTAATTACAGATTTTTCTTATCAAGCATTGGAGGAAGACTTTGAAGAGAATTTCATATCAATTGTGGATTAAGGCTACGTGAATGGTGTTCTGAATTATTCTTCTTCTTAGTCTTATATTTGTAATTGAAAGGATGTTGTCTTTAAATTATTCAGTTATTATTTCATTCATGATGAACTAATTCACTTTTTAGGCTTATGATAGATCCTTAAGTGAAACGATGGTTTTATAACTTTGATTTTCAGTTCAATAAACTATTTTCCAGTTTATCTATATTAATTTGAGCTTGAATTTATGAATTGTCTGATCAACAATTCTTTGTGGATTTGTATGGAAACGAGAGAGGATATACGAGTCTAGACTTAGTTAATATAACATGTGTTCTTGAATTTTGTGAATGTACAGAATCTTGATGAATGTTAAGGTAGAGATATGCTTGGCATTGCATGTAATCAGATAGAGGACTTAATCTTAAACCTTCTTTAATTATAATTCACATAGAGATATAGTGCGTTAGTTGATTAAGGTGTTTAACTTGTTCCTATCTTAATTGTAGATTTAAGTTAATACGGTATTAGTACATCGAGAGGTGGCTAGTGCTACATTCATGTTCTTGATTAATAAACTGGGATAGTATATTGAACTAGAATAAAGGTGTAAAAATCAGAGTGAAGCTTAGGGTGAAATTGTAAGCTTAATTCTCCATTAATTGTTTAAAATTTTAGTTTTTAATATTTGTGATTGGTTTGTAATCTTATATTTATTAATAATTTTAGTTTTTATAATTTTAATCATTGATTTGGATAGTTTAATAAAATTAGGATTAATAGGAAATTGATAATTGTGAGGTTAAATTCTTTCTTAATTTTCTCTGTGGGAACGATACTCTACTTACTATTATATTACTTGTTGACCACGTATCGTGTCGTGAGTAATTATATTTTACCCAACAAGTTTTGGCGTTGTTGTCGGAGATCATTTAGTATAGAATTTAATATTTTATGATATCAGTTTAATTAGTCCAATTTTACTTAAACATTTTTATTTTTGTTTTGTTCATCTTATTTCAGGTTTTTGAAGTGGTTTATGCAAACGCGGTCCAAAAATCCAGACTTACTTCCTTTTGAGGACGACATTGAGAGACGATTTCAGAGGTTAAGTAAGTGGATCAAGGAAATGAGAGAAGAATTTGAAAACTCTGAAAAAGAAGAGGTAATGGCAGCAGAAGATCAGAAAGCGTTGAGGGATTTTGCTACACCCAAGGTGGTAGTAGCTGCGATCAAGTATCACCAACTTCTTATAGTCATGCGAACACATTCAAAATCATGCCTGGGACGATTCAAATGATTCAAAATTCAGTTCAGTTTGGGGATTGGCAAATGATGATCCGAACGAACATCTAGTCAGCTTTTTAGAGATTTGTGACACTTTCAGGTACAATGGGGTGTCGAATGATGCGGTGAGACTTCGCTTGTTCCCATTCACCTTATGGGACAAGGCGAAGGATTGGTTACACTATCGCTAGGATTGATAACTACTTGGGAAGACCTCGCTCAGAAATTTCTTGCAAAATTCTTCCCACCAGCGAAAACTGCAAAAATGAGGAATAAGATAACAATGTTTGAACAGCAACACGGGGAGTCATTGCATGAGGCATGGGAAAGATACAAGGAATTGCTCAGAAAGTGCCCGCATCATAGATTGCCTATGTGGTTGCAAATGAATACTTTCTATAACGGACTACATGGGAATCTCAGGACCAGTATTGATGCAGCTTCGTGTGGAACATTTATGGCAAAAAGTTATGAGGAGGCTTACAATTTAATTAAGACAATGGTGTGAAGGCAATACACGCGAAGATTTTAGCACTGTCTAAGAAGTTGGATGGTATGTCGGGGGCACATGCACAACAGGTTGCAGTTATTTATGAATTGTGCGTGGGTGAACATCCTACATATCAATGTGCAATCAACCCAACGTTCGTGCAATTTGTGGGTAGCTACAACAAGATTCCCTAGAACATGTACAAGAATACTTATAACCAGGGGAATATGAATCACCCAAATTTCTCGTGGAGTAATAATCAGCAACATCAAGCTCCACGACCATCATATCCCCTAGGGTTTCAGAATCATCAACAACCGGCTCAACATCAAGAAAGGAAATCAAATTTAGAGGAGTTGTTGTCAAAGTATATAACAAGCAATGAGGCAGCGATGAAAAACCAAGCAATGGCCATCAAGAAGTTAGAAAATCAGATGGGATAAATTGCCTTAGCATTGAACAACAGTCCACAAAGGACTCTATCGAGTGACACCGAGAGAAATCCGAAGGAAAACCACGAACAGTGTCAGGCAATCACTTTGAGAAGTGGAAAACATCTAGATGGGAAAAGTGCAGAAAATTTAGCTATATCGGATGACAAAACTGATGAGAACAAAGGGGTTGAAGAAAAGAAGGGTGATAATAAGCAAATTAAGAAAACAAAGTTAGATGATAAGCCAGTTGCGTATCCTCCACTGCCATTTCAGCAAAGAATCCAAAAATAGAAATAAGATAAATAGTTCGCGAAATTTTTGGAAGTTTTTAAGAAAGTTCAGATTAACATCCTGTTCGCAAAAGCCCTAGAGCAGATGCCAAGTTATGCGAAGTTCATGAAAGGGATTCTATCCAGGAAAAATAAATTAGAAGATTTTGAAATAGTGGCATTAACAAAATAGTGTAGTATGGTTTTACAGCGAAAGTTGCCACCAAAGTTGAAAGATCCAGGGAGTTTCACTATTCCGCGCATGATTGGAAATATGGCATTCAATAAATGTTTGTGTGATTTGGGAGCAAGTGTGAACCTTATGCCATTATCAGTTTATACAGAATTGGGTTTGTCAGCTCCAAAGCCTACGAACATCTCATTACAGTTGGCAGATAAGTCAATCATGTACCCGAGAGGCATTGTGGAGGACATATTGGTAAAGGTTGACAAGTTTATATTCCCCGCAAATTTCATTATTCTAGATTTTGAGGAAGATAAAAACATCCCAATTATCCCAGGAGGCCTTTCTTGGCTACGGGTAGGACACTCATCGACGTACAGAAAGGTGAACTAACAATGAGGGTCCAAGATCAAGAAGGGAAATTTAATGTCTTCAAGGCCATGAAATTCCCTACGAATGAAGAAGAATGTTTCAGGATGGATATTATTGAGCAGATAATCAGCGAAGACATGGGCAAGAGTTTGGTCAACGATCTATTGGAAACAACACTATTGGGGGATGAAGAGTTAGATGATCCAAAATTTATGGACTACTTGCAAATGCTAGACTCCTTGCCACGAGTTAAAAAATTTAAAACACCCTTTGAACCATTGCACACGGAGGAGAAAGCCACAACAAGGATGAAACCGTCATTGGAGGAGCCACAAACTCTTGAACTTAAGCCACTCCCTAAACACCTCTGGTATGCGTATTTAGGTAATTCTAATTCTTTACCTGTAATTATTTCTGTTGCACTTAACAAATTGCAGGAAGAAAAGTTGTTGAGAGTGCTTAGGGACCACAAATCGGCTATCAGATGGACAATTGCAGATATCAAGGGAATCAGCCCATCCTTTTGCATGCAAAAAATTCTGATGGAAGACGATGCAAAACCAACAGTGGAACAACAACGACGACTTAACCCTATCATGAAAGAAGTAGTCAAGAAGGAAATATTGAAATGGTTGGATGTAGGTATCATTTACCCGATTGTAGAAAGTAAGTGGGTTAGTCCGGTGCAATGTGTACCGAAAAAGGGAAGAATGACTGTGGTTCAGAATGATGACAATGAGCTGATTCCGACAAGGACAGTGACTGGTTGGAGGGTCTGCATGGACTACAGGAAGTTGAATAAGGTGACCCGCAAAGATCACTTTCCTTTGCCCTTTATCGATCAAATGTTGGACAGATTAGCGAGACACGAGTACTGCTGCTTATTGGATGGATATTCAGGTTATAATTAGATCATCATCGCTCCCGAGGATTAAGAGAAGACTACATTTACGTGCCTATATGGCACATTCGCATTCAGGATAATGTCGTTCGGTTTGTGTAATGCACCTGCTACCTTCCAGCGGTGTATGATGGCTATCTTCTCAGACATGGTAGAGAAAAATGTGGAAGTCTTCATGGACGACTTCTCTGTCTATGGGGATGATTTTGATGCATGTTTGGAAAATTTGGTAATGGTCTTACAAAGATGCACCGACATGAATTTGGTCATTAACTGAGAAAAGTGCCACTTTATGGTGGAAGAAGGTATAATTTTGGGACACAAAGTCTCGGCTTGAGGATTAGAGGTTGATAAAGCTAAGCTGGAAACAATTGAAAAGCTACCTCCACCGAGTTTAGTTAAGGGAATTAGAAGTTTTTCGGGACATCTTTGGGTTACTACGATTCATAAAGGACTTAAAGGATTCTCCTTTGTCTTGCAAAACTCCTTTGTGCAGTCTTTTAGAGAAGGATTCAGTTTTCAA
Organism: Panax quinquefolius; assembly: GCA_020205615.1. Classification (NCBI taxonomy): domain Eukaryota; kingdom Viridiplantae; phylum Streptophyta; class Magnoliopsida; order Apiales; family Araliaceae; genus Panax; species Panax quinquefolius. The sequence continues at coordinate 91,612,430 of CM035153.1, forward strand.
GTTTGATAAGGAGTGTACAGTGGCATTCGAGCTATTGAAGAAGAAGTTGACTACAACTCCCGTGATCGTTGCACCGGATTGGAATATGCCTTTCGAGCTAATGTGTAATGCAAGTGACTATGCAGTTGGGGCTGTTTTGGGTCAACACCAAGAGAATCTATTTCGTGCCATATATTATACAAGTAAGACACTCACAGAGACTCAATTGAACTACACAACTATGGAAAAAGAATTACTTGCAGTGGTGTATGCGTTCGATAAATTTTGTGCATACTTGATTGGGACTAAGGTGGTAGTTTATACGGATCTCTCGGCCATTCAGTACTTAATTTCGAAAAAAGATGCTAAGTCATGCCTTATCAGATGGATTCTCCTTTTACAAGAGTATGATTTAGAAATAAAGGATAGAAAGGGGACGGAGAACCAAGTTGCCGAACATTTGTCTAGGCTGGAAAATCAAGATAAACAGAAAGAGGACAAGTGTGTAATGAACGAGTCATTCCCGGTTGAGCAATTGTTTGGGATAAATACATAATTTCCATGCTACGTGGACTATGCGAATTATCTAGTGAGCAACATTCTTCCTCCTGATCTTACACGACAGCAGAAAAAGAAGTTTCTTCATGACGTCAAATGGTATGTGTGGGATGAGCCTTACCTATTCAAATAGTGCGCCAATAATATAATTAGAAGGTGTGTGCGCGATAGTGAAGTAAAGAACATACTGCATGAATGTCACTCATCTGCATATGGGGGTCATTATGGTAGTGAGCGAACAGCGGCAAAGGTGCTTCAAGCCGGGTTTTATTGGCCTACATTATTCAAAGATGCCCACCAATTTGTTAAAACATGAGATAAATGTCAAAGGGTGGGCAACATATCGAAAAGGAATGAGATGCCACTACAAAAAATTTTAGAAGTTGATATTTTCAATGTATGGGGCATAGATTTCATGGGGCCATTCCCTTCATCACTTAACAATCAGTACATTTTACTTGCAGTGGATTACGTCTCAAAGTGGGTTTAAGCTGTAGCACTCCCAACTAACGATGCCAAAGTGGTTCTTAAATTCTTACAGAAGAATATTTTTACGAGATTTAGCATGCCGAGAGCTATTATAAGTGATGAAGGTAGTCACTTCTGCAACAAATCATTTATAACTCTATTGGCAAAGTATGGGGTCAACCACAAGGTGGCGACGACTTATCATCCCCAAACAAATGGGCAAGTTGAGGTTTCGAACATGGAAGTAAAGAGAATCTTGGAAAAGGTGGTAAACCCGAATCGAAAGGATTGGTCGCTTAGGTTGGATGATGCACTATGGGACTACCGGACTGCGTATAAAACACCGATTGGTATGTCACCATATCAACTACTATACGGAAAGGCTTGTCACTTACCTATCGAGTTATAGCATAAGGCTTACTGGGCGATTTACAAACTTAACTTCGATCAAGCAGCTGTGGGTGAAAAGAGGCTACTTCAGCTAAACGAGCTCGACAATTTCTGATTGCAAGCTTACGAGAACTGGAAATTATATATAGAAAAAAATTAAGAAATGGCATGACCAGAAAATCATGCATAGAACGTTCGAGCCGGGGCAATTAGTCCTATTGTTCAACTCACGGTTGAGGTTGTTCCCAGAAAAGCTTAAGTCAATATGGTCAGGACCATTCACCATCAAAAGAGTTTTCTCTCATGGCGCCGTTGAACTCTACAGTAGGAATCCATTGGAAACATTCAAGATCAACGGTCAGCGGTTGAAGCATTATTGGGGTGGCGAATCCAACATGGATGTCATCACGATCACATTATCCGACGTACCATAAACAGGTAGTAGTCAGGCTGAACGACTTAAAATCAAGCGCTAATTGGGAGGCAACCCAATCGTACTTTTATTTTTCATATTTTTAACCATAACTGTTAGATGATAGTTTAGCATAATTAATAATTTATACTAAGTACATTAAGTAGTTATTATGTTTTATGAGTCTTGTTAATCTCTCAACCATGCTCAAAATGATCAATAATTTACTCACATATATGTTTTATGACTTGCAGGATGTGAAACTAATCATTAATGGAATAACATGAAGGAAAGAAGAGCTGAGAACATCAACTAACAAGGAGCATACATGGTAGGACTCTTTATATGCTGCACCCCTCGCTAGGGCGGGGGTCTTCCAACTCAGTTAACAGAGTGCATGCTCGTTGGGTCGAGCCCCTAAAGCACTAAACCCCCAGCCGTGGCGGGGGTCTTCCAAGTCCAATAGAATATTACATACCCGCCGGGGAGGGCTTCCTAAGCATGTTACCCCCCACTGGGGCAGGGGTCCTGGAAGTGCAAAGGCTAGACAGTTTCCCTTTCTCAACCCACTTTCCCCACTTCCTCATTACACACGACCACTACTTCTTCTTCCAAATTACAACCCTAATTTTTCCTCACATAAACTACCCTACTCCACTACTTTTCCCCACCACTCCAATCCACTACTCCATTACTTCTCACCACCAACTTACTTCACACCACCATCTCTATATATTCACACCCACACAACCCAATTTCCTCACAACCTTCCAACTACATCTCACAAGGCTACGAATTAGGGCTTTTAGTGTAACGAATTTCAGTGCTTTGTGTTCTAATTCCTCACTTCATAGTACAATAATAGAGGAAAATCATCAAGTTTGGGGGGTTAAATCACTGTGCACACCAACTGTTCGACAGTTTGTGTGAACCAAGTTTGGGGGGGGGGGCGAGTTTTTTTTATTAAGGCATCCGAGAATCAAGGGCTTCTAAACCAACTTCAAAGAGGCATCAGGGGGAGAGTTCTACAACACCTCCATCACGAATTTTTGACCAACGCAAATTCATAAGTGTCGTCGCCACCGACCGCTACGATTATATGACTACCAAAGCACTCACACCGGAGCGGGGGTTCGCACCGGATCCTATCGACGGTGAGATGATGCAACAAATTTATCAAAAAGGATGGAACAAATTCACGGAGGAGCCCGAAGCCGCCATTGTTAATATGGTTAAAGAATTTTATGTGAACGCCGAGGATAAGGCCCCTTTCCGTGCTTTTGTGAGGGGTAGGTTAGTCCCTTTCAGTGATAACACCATTAACACATACTATAAGTTAAGGGTCCCTCGACAATGCAATTATGCAGGCTTACGTGATCATGATCCTTATTATGAGATTATTCTAAAGGAAATGACTAAGTTAGGCACAAAATGGATGAAGGGTCGAAAAGGGGGCACAATTTTTCATAGCAAGGATCTTAGCAGATATGGAAAGATTTGGTACGCTTTCTTGTGTGCTAAATTACTTCTATCCACACACACATCTGACGTGACCAAGGAGAAAACACTGTGTTAGTTCCCCGTAGGCACAATATAGATCTAAAAGGGGGGGGGGGTTGAATAGATTCTTTTAATTTCAAATACTTTTCTCGTTTATTTGAAATTTCTCCTGAATTAGCATATAACAAACATAAGAATCTTTTCAAGCACAGTGGAATAAGTAAAAGATCCCATTCATTGATATATTCATAATCAGACATACATTATTTGTAGAGTTAATTCAGTAACTAGCAATTAAAATATACATAGCAGTTATAGCAGTTAATGTATATAATGTAAATGACATAAAGTAAAGGACATAAGTGGTTCATATACTCAAGCCCCTAATCCACTCTTCTGCTTTCAACTAGCAGGATTTCTACTAAGGAAGGGCAGCACCCTGAATCACTAAGATTCCTTCAAGGCCAATAGCCTTGGAACTTTAGTTCACTAAGAACTCTTCAAGGCCAGCAGCCTTGGAAATTTTCTAGTTCCCTAGGAACTCTTCAAGCCCAGCAGGCTTGGAACTTTGTTTAGTCCCTCTGGACAAGGACCCCTCAGGCCCTGGCTTCTTGTTGTGGTAGTTGTCGTTGTTGTTGGTGCTGAGCTACTAAGATGTCATTAAGCTTGAACATCATTAGTACTTATTAGCTTGGTGTAGTCCTCTTTGCGTTCTGCTTCGAGTTTGGACCACATCTTTTTTGGTGCAGCTGATCTTCACTCTTTTCTGCTCATCTTTATCTGATATCAGTTGTGCACCATCACCATCTGGATTGGATAAGTCTCTGAGCTTTTGGTAGACTTAGTCAGGCACTTAGAAATCCTTGAACCCTTCTTGAATGTTTTGCAGACATGATTCTACATCTGTTCTTTTCATCTTTTGGTTCATGGTGATCTGTAGAGTGGCTCTCTTGATCTTTTTTGTACTCTGCCACTTTTCTGAATGCAATCTCCTTGGCCTTCTCGGCTCTCAGATTAGCTACCATCTTCAGTGGTATTCTCATCTTTGTTGAGTGAATCTTTGATCTGTTTAAATCCTTCTTCAAAGATGTTTCACTTCCACCTTTATAGTCTTACAATCACTAAGACTTGTTTTCTAAATCTCTGGTGGAACTCGTAGAGTCAACAATAACATTTTTCAACTCAGTGATTCTATAACATGACAATCATCAACTCTTTTTTTTTATTGTTGAAGCTTTGGCTTATTTATAGTCCTTCCTAATCTTCCCGTTGAGACATAGCCGTTGAAAGCTCTTTGAGATGCTTTGCAGATCTCGAGTTATTTGGTGTAGATTGCAGATGTGACATGTCAACTTTTTCTGACTTTCTGACACTACAGTCTACTGTTTCACCTACCACGTCAGAGATGTCACTCTGATGACTTGGGCAGGTCGATGACTTTATTTCCTCCTTCTGATTTCTCGATCAGAGGTTGTCCTTTTGCATCGATGTTCTCAATAAGCTCTTGTTCGAATACCAGTCTTTAGATTGAACCGTTGCTAACGCTTCAATCTTCATATGACTATACTCTACGATTCTGATGCATGCAATTCTTGAACCTGATCGTAGTGTCTTGTTGACTGTTTCTCATATAACACGTAGAGGCAACACTATGATCTTTGAAGGATGTTCATTGGATCTTCAATGTAAAACACCTATTGATTCTCTTGTCCAGTGCTTCAATACTTCTGTTTGCTTTGACTGCTTCTCAGATACTAATGGCTTGACTCCTTACTCTGGCCCCTTCTGAATAGCAAGACACTTCAGATTTGTGGCATGTCCAGCTCGCTTTCTCCTTGTGATCTCCCGTTCACTTATCATCAATGGACTGACCTAATGCTTAATCACTTTAGCCTTGTTCTTCAGAAGCTGACTAGTATCTTCGTGTTCACTCCATCAGTACTTTCTTTATTTAGAAAACACTACGATTCTAGTTGCTTCCAAGATCGTTGTCTTCTGTTTACTTGACAGCTACTGCACTTGCTGACTTTCCTTAGTTAGTTACTGAGGTCTTCTTATGATCAGCTTGTGGTAGACTTCATCATGAGTGGCTTCACAACTCAATCTGAATGCTGATTGGGTTGATGCTTCGGTCTTCTATTAGCTTGCATGCCATTCGTTGAGTGTTCTCTAGTTTCCTTTAGGTGGGATGTATCTTTGCAGTGCCAACCAGAGGCTTCATACCTTTGGATATTCTGGGAGTGCTCATTTGTTGAGAATTATGTTTACTCTACAATTCTGCCTTGGCGTTGTGAGCACATGTGTTAAAGCCTTAGTTCTGCACTCTACGATTCTGCCTTGGGTTGTGCAGACACTATGACTCCGAGATCAAATCTTGACACTCTATAATTTTTGTCGTTGTGCTTGTTGTCTTCATCTAATCTTGCTCGACTGCGATCTCTGCTTCTGATACGATCAGTAGACTCTACGACTCTGAGTGTAGTCTACGATTCTTAACTTGGCTTCGACAGATGCTCGGTTGGCTCGTAGGCAGGCTATCTCTACAATAATGAACATGACTTCCTTAGCAGACTACAATTCTGATGAAGTGCTCGACGATCAGACAAGTCTATCTATTACATCATAGGATCAACCTAATATGCTTGATTTTTCTATATTTATAATCCTTGTACATACTTTTCTTTAAGGTCTTTACAAAGCTATTTTGCTTATGTAGGATCAACCTAATCATATTTGATCAATTCATTCTAAGTCCTTGTAAATATGTTTCTATAATCTATCAAAGGACTTTACAGCTTTTCTTAATGCAAGCATACTTGCATATTCATTAATATATATATATATATATATATATATATATATCATAATTAAAATATATATAGATAGGAATATCATTCACATGAATATTCCTGACACACTGGTTTGGTATGCCATTGTACAAGACTTCAGCATCGACATAGGGGCTATAATCAACTTCTCAATCCGACGTTGCTTATGAGGCCATTTCTCGGGTGGCTTGCCGAACCCATCACTCATTTGTGGATTGTGTAGGCAAGCGGGAGTTCGTTGGTCCGATGATGAACCTACCCAGATGCCGCTTCAGACACTAGACTCAAGAATGATATCGCGGTACTCGGTATGGGCAGGCGACGAATCTCACCCGAGAGGGTTAGGCTTTGTATTTCCATTGGCGTTGGAGGATGAGGTTGACGATGAAGATACTTCGGAGGATGATGATTTTCAGAAGGATGCCCCGATGGGAGAGCAAGGAACAGAGGAGGTACCACAGTCCAAGGCAATATCAAGCCCTCAGTTCCTTAATTTTCAGCGACAAGTGGATGAGCATAATAAGCAAGAACAATGGGAGATGAGGAGGCTCGCAGCTAGGCAAGAACACATATTTTATGGAATGAACCTATCCTTTACATCATTGAACATAACGCTCCAAAGCTTCAATCCCACTGCTCAATTTCCATATCAGCAGCCCATGCCAATGCCAAGATTTCAACCAAGTGACTCTGATGAAAAAGAACACCATACACCATCACCCCAGGCTTGAAGTAAATTCAGGGAAGTCCTCATGTTTTTATTGATATATCCTTACAATGAGGGTATTATAACTGTTAAGTTTGGGGGATTTACATTCATGTTTGCATTTCATGTTTGCATATTTAAGTACATTAAACTAGGATTGTATAGTAGTATTATTTTGTTTAGGTTGATAAACTGTTGCATTTATGTAATCATGCATTTGTATAGTAGCTTAGGTGCATATTTAGTTTTTTTAGTTATTTATGTATGTTTTCATTCATGCTGTGTTTACCATCAGTTTATCTATAAAAAAAGAAAAAAATTTAGTTAAATATTGTGTTAATTTTGCATATGTCCAGCAGTTGTTGTAGTTCATGCTATTGTGGCCAATGATGAGATTGAGATTAAGTCGACAAATACGACACTGATTATTAGAACCTTGATATAGTTTCTATTATGAATTAGATCTTGTTCTTATTTGAAACTGGTATAAAAAGGTTAGCACGCAAATAACATTTGTGTCGACTGGTTAGTTCAAATTGATACATAAAGAGTTTCTAAAGGATAATACTAGGGTGAATGAGAAAATGACAAGGATAGGTAGTGAAGATGAAGAAGTGGGCAAGAACCTAAGTTTGGGGGATTATATATGGGGTACATAAGCTTTATAAAAAAAGAGAAAATATATATCGTGACTAGTCTTGTTTCGGGGCCTTTGTTACTTAAGCAAGTACGTTTGAAGGGGTGTCTTAACACCTAGTGCCCTAAGGTCTTTTATGGTCTGGGAGTCGTTGGTTGAAAGCTCGCTAAGGGGTAGCACTGTTAGCCTAATGGAATGAGGCATTGCACAGTCATGTTAAAAAAAATATTAATAATAAAACGGGAAAAGAGCAAAAAGCCCCCGTGTTGGAAAAAAACATATGTAAAGTATAAGTACCTTGTGTGAACCCTTAAAAATGGTAATTGCTTAGTTTTAGTTGGAACTCGTCTATTTTTGAACTATTTGAGTTTGCCCTGTATGATTTCTTCTAAGAAATTGGTTATATATTGAATTTGAGTCCGTATCAGTTATCATGGATGTTGAATACACAAACACACTATACCAGTTATAATGGTTTAAGATTTGAGAAGTAATAAGGAATTATTGATTGGGTTTGGTGATTAAGAGTTATAATGTTTGCTTGCTTTCCACGAGTAGATGGATTACTTTTGATTCGTGATCTTTGTTGGATTAAATGATCATATAGTTAGATACATTACATTTCATTGTACTGCATTGCATAGCATGTAGTTTGTTTTGTGCTCGAGGACTAGCACCGTATAAGTTTGGGGGATTTTGATAAGTGAATTTTATACCCACGAAATGATGTCCAATTTAAGCTGAATTGTTGTTAAATCCTTGTTTCTATGATCTTTTTTTACTTGTTTCTTATTATTTTATGTATAGGATGGGTGGTGTGGTGCATGAGTGAAAAAGGAGGCAATTGGAGCATTATTGTTACAAGTATGAAGATTCACTAAAGTTAGATAGCGAGAGCGCATACCGCCAAAATGAAACTAAATAAACTTAACACCCCACCAAGGCTGGGGTCTTTATATTTGGTTTGCGATAGTCATGCCGTAAAGTAAAAGCAAATCTGAGTGTCCTGTCTTGCTTGAAACTCTGCTGGAATGTGACTCCCCCAAATTCTGTACATTCACTATAGCCAATTTGGTGCTCACGTAAATATTCTATAAGATAATAATTTCTATAAATCCAAGATTCACACTACTCATAGTAAATAGTAGTTCTCGTCAGAACAATCATTGTAGCTGAGTACCCTCACTTGGATGTACAGGTTCAGTATCTTATAGATATTTCTTCCATATCTATAATTCTTATCTATCTGACCTTCATAGTGTTAATGTTAGAGTTCTTGGAACTGAGTGAAGCGCTACCTCAGTGCATCAGAGAGCCAATGTCTGTTAACACTATCATTCCGATATATAGTTCATATAGATACTATACACTTTTCTAATTCCATTAGAATAACAACTAAATACTTCAACTAATAATACACTAAACCAATAATATACCATTACATT